>WEKY01033064.1:0-44252 GCA_013390045.1 Picathartes gymnocephalus
GCACCATCACAGAGCTCTAGACAGCTGGAAACCCCCCTTACATGGATGGTGATCCCAGCATCTCTCCTTCCTTGCCTGTCCCCTCTGCAGGGTTTATATACAGACCTATATAAAGATATATATAAAACAGAGGGTGCATATTAGAGGGTGACATATATCTGTATATATATATGTTGTGTACAGATATGTGGCAAATAAAAGCACATCTTTAATGATTATGAATGCACCTACAGGGCTCAGCCCTCGAGACATCTGCATAAAATTGCCCAGATCCTTTCAGTTGAGAGATAGGCTCAAAGCAGGGGATACATCTATGAAGTATATTAAATTAGACTGTTATATATGGAAGGGTCTTACAGTTCAGCTAATGTTACACTTGAGGCTGTTCAGCAAAATATGCCAGCACAATTAATGTCAACACCAGATAACCAGTCACTGTAAATATCCTTGGAGGGATTTCTTATATCTTTTAGGAGAAATCCCATTTAAGAAGCAAAGTTTCCAAATGTATCCCTGCAAATCAGAGGTCAATACAATAACCTACCATCCAGCAGACAAATTTCATCTCCCATTAAAGGCAAGTGTTATCTCCTTTGACAGGAGCAGGCTAGTGGGAAATGAATAAATGGATGTCCTTTTTGCCTGAAACAGACTCTGCAGTAAGCACTCAGGCCATCCTTTGTGCTTGTGTTGTGGTTGGCCATTGCTAGGCTGGGCCATCCTGTAAGCAGCAAAACAAATCCCTTTTACACCTCAGAATCTCACCTGTCCCCTTCAGGTTTCATACTTGTAAACCAACGGACTACATTGCCTTCTGCCTGTGCAGGACTGAATCTGCTGCTCTACATAGATTTGTTCCCATTAAAACGAATCAGATGTTGTGCAGTAGAATTTAGAGGACTAGATGAAGATAGAGACTTCTATAGTATGTGTTGTGATATGGTATGAAAACACACCAGAAATCATGTTTGCTGTTTTGAAAGGTGATGGAGAAGGAGAGCAGCAGAAGAAAAGACTTACCTCAGCTTGTTGAAGCCCTCATTGGCACAGCTGCCCTGTGTAAAATTAAATAGAATGATTTTCTGACCAGGTTGCATTGAATTTTCCAGCAGCTTGATTCCCTACATGTCCCAGACTGAGCTGCATTTCCCAGCAGCCCTTTTTCCTGCAGCTCTGTTGAAGAACAGCTGCTGTGCTACTACAGAACTTGCTATTGATGTTCTTTGTGTTGTTACAACCTTTACATTTTCATTTGCTTTGCAATCCCACATAAGTATGTAAGTTATTCTAGATACACCCACTTCCCCCAGCCCACACTAGATGCTTAAGAAGGATATCCACAATGGAAAGGCAAAAATTGGAACCTAATATAAGCCCATGAAAGTTATCAAAATTTTTCTTTTCCTTGTCTATTTCTTTTCATTATCCAAGATTCTCTTTCAAATAGCTGTGACTGAACCATATAATAACTGCCATATAATAACTGCAAGTTGATGGTGATTACAACCCACCCCCCAAAACAATGAAGTGACTGGAAACACAGAGTGTCTCTGCTCTTCCTTTTTCTTTTGTTGTTTGCTCCTATAAGCCAGATTTTGGAGAAAGACAGAGGCAATTTGGTTTTCTTCAACAACTGCAATCTTACTGAATTCTAAGAAACTCTAACAGATACATTTGGACTGTAAAAATTATCTTTGCTCTTGACTCTTGAATAAGGCAGTTGAGAATTCAGCAAATTTTGGATTGCCAGTAATTGCTAAAATGTTGCAGAAGAGTGTTTTTGGGTGTCTTGGGGTTTTTTTTGTTTACTTTTTTTTTTTTCAAATAGGGTAGTACTTAAGAGAAAATGAATCACAGATCAGAAAAACGAAGTTTCTTTAAAATCTTTCAATATTAATCAACAGTAATTTTATTTTACACCAACATTGACAGATTAGTAAATTATTTAATGTAATGGAAGAAAACAGAACTGTGAACATGCAAGTGGCTGTTTTTAAAATTGCAATATTTTGAGACATTACACCTACAATCTAAAGTAGCTTTGACAGATTCAGCAACATCCCCCTTTTCACTGAGGAATCACTTCAGCTCCCATCCAGCAGGAGCTGTGAGGAGCAGAAATGGCACAGACATAACCGGGTCCCTTTTGTGATAAACTTTCAAATTTGCTCTTATTCTACCAAGGAACAGAAACAAACTTTGTTTTGTTGGTTTGTGAAAGTGTGTGAAACATCCAAATCTGAACCAAGCAGATACTTCAGCCTGCATCTCTCCCCACTCACCTGAAGCACCCATCGTGCCCGCCTGCCCTCCTGGGCAAAGCTGACACCACTGGAGGTGCCCTGGCACAAGTCAATATTGCAGAGAGGCACAGAGATTCCAGGGATCAGCTTTAAGATAAATAATTTTAAAATCTTGCATCTGTGTGTAGTATGGTATAGTGCTATTGTGTGTATGGAAAAAATTATCAACGGATGAATGAATCAAAGCTGGCAAAAGGCTCTGCTTGGCTATTTTAGAATTGGATGATCAGACAGTGTAAAGTCACACTGAACTGCAAACCATTTTTGAGTTATCAGTTCTTCAGCCAGCTTCACAGGTTTCAGAAACAAGAGAAACCAGAAAAAAATCTCTTTAGATTTTAAGAAAATATCAAAATTACCTCACAAAACTGACTAACAGTGGCATGAAAAGTACTTGCCTCTTTCTGGGATTTTGCACTCTTTCACTCATCATGTGTCTTATACACACATTCTTGCAATTTAGATAAAACTTGATTGGCTCTAATTTACAAAGTGCTATTGAACTGTAAGTCAAGGGTTTATTACTCATGAAAAACCTGCTGAAAAGAAATGAAAATGTGACAAATAAAAGACCTCTTTTTATACCATTGAACTGAATATAAAGAATAAACACCTTTTTACCAGCTGATTCCACAGTGTTATTATCTGGGAACTAGATCAAACATGTGAAACAACATTTGTTTATTTAGCTTTTAGGCAGCAGTTATTTTACTTTATTATATTTTTGCCTTATGAGCCACAGCAGGTTTATCCTCATAGCTGAATATGTGTTCTAGGTGGTGTCTTTACAGCCCATGTACTAATGATCAGTGAATGATGGAGCATTTTATCCATCCTTTCATGAGGCGATGATAAGGATAATTCCCAGATTTCTGGGCAGTTAAGAAGCAAGCGAGTGATGGAAAACAGCTCTTTGCTGCATCACAACTTGCCGTCCTCCTCCCAAAAGGATTTCTGTAGATTTTAACTGACAGACTTGCATATTTCTAATTAACATATTTTTGTATTTAAAACCAAATTATCTTCTTTTCTCTGATTTTCTTTTCCCATATTCTGCCATACATATAATTTGTTGGTATGGTCCTCTCAGCTGTAAACCAAAACAGTTCACTCTACTTTGGCAGAGCTCTACTGATTTATATTCATAGTGGACCTGTTACAAGATCTTAGTTTTTCATTTATATTTCTCATTTATAAATTCAAAAAGAGTACTCAAGGATTGTAGCCAAGACTCCAGTCCATTCTGTCATGGACACTGGGCAATGTGGGATTAAATCCGTGAAAGGAAACTGCCTGTCATGTTTTCTGTCATGTCTCTGATGGAATTGTTCATATTCTTTTATAGTTCATCAAGACAAATACCATGATGATCAACATAATAAATATCACAACTCTGATACTTTTGTGAATCTTATAGTCACTCAAATTCCAATTATATGCTTCTTTAGCATTAGGTCACAGTGGAATGGAAATAGATTTTCATTTGACTACATTAGAGACAATCTTAAATCTCATGTTAATTTGGATCATATCTCCTGATCAATTATAATTCTTTTGTTTTATTTTACATAGTTGGCCTCAGAGAAAAAAACAATTAAAGCTATTTCGATAATTAAAAGAGTAATTTATTAATATAAAACCTTCAACAGAAGGCTGTAGCACCACTGAGAATGGCAAGAACTGTAGGAAAATGCTTGAGTTTTTATGATTTTTATCTTAGTATTTATATTAAAGAATTGACATCAGAGGTAGAACTAGACTAAGGTGAAAGAAAGTAAAAACATGGTTTTTAAGCCATCATATGGACTTTGTGTTCTTGTTCCTTTTATCCCTGAAACAGATGGAGAAGAATAAAGAATAAAGCTGTTCTGAAAGAGCATATGAATCAGCTAGATATGGGTGCATATTTATTTTAAACATACAGATACTTTCATGGATCTCAGCCAAAACTGCAGATAATTAGGACTGGCAAGAAAAGAAGTTAAAAAACCCCTTAAACATAGCTCTGAATTTTAAAAATCTTTCTTCCAGACCCACACCCCCCCTCTGCCCCCCCAGGCTTTTTTTCTTCATATTTTAACTGAAATGTTGTAGAAATTACAGCAATAAGTATTTGTTGTTTTCAAAACAGATATATCTATTTGCAATTGGTTCAAATACTGTTTCTGAAGTAGATTAATATTTCAGGAAAATATAAATTTACTATACATTTATTGATAAAAAAATAAGAGCATCAATGGAAAAAAGAAATGCAAAATGAATTATTTTGTTATATTGCCCACATTCACTTTCTGATATTTTTCCAATTAGAATTATAATATTCAGTATTCTGAGAGGATTTTACATTTTAAAAATAAGTAAATTTTTTTTCCATCATATCTTTGGTGCTAGACAGGTATTTTATGTATTCCCTTACCTGAAAATTGGGGTGTAAATTTATATTTCAGAGGGACAATACAAAATTCTGACTTATTGACAGCACTTATTGATGATGAAGCCCTTTATTGTTTTAGGCCTATGGTTATCTGTGGCCTAATCTGCTTCAGTTCACTTTGGTTTTTCTCACTCTGCTTTGACCATGATCTTAGTCATTGAAAATAAAATGCACCAGACAGAGATTTTTAAAAATATCTGATTTGCTAGGAAAAACCTCTGAGATTGTCCAATTCTGTACAAATCCCCAAATTCCTCCTTGGCATCTGAAAACTCTATTCTGCTTTGGTAAAAGAAAGTCCTGCTTTCATTGACTGCATTCCTCCATTCCAGTGATCACAGGAGAGGAGCAGATTCCTGGGAAGTCACTTGGAGTCTGAGATGTGGCCTTGGGGCAAGCAGAAGGGGAAGAGGGGGAAAGCATCAACCACCAGGACATTGAAAAGGCCAAAAGCTGATCAGACAGGTGGGAAGGGCTGGAGTTTGGGCACAGCTTCATCTGCATGGATGGCTGCTGGAACATGTGGAGAGGAAGAGCAGGACACAGTGAGGGAGAGCACATACACTTTTATTTAGGTGGTTATTTTTACCTAGTTGTTCACTGTAGGGATTTTTGAGCCAGAATTAATGGTATGATTATGGGCTTTGTTCCCAGGGAGTAGGTCTGGGATCTGCTGGGACCCAGGAGACTGGAGTGTAGTGAGGACCAGACTGCTACAACGGGAGCCTCCACCAGAGAGGAATGTTGGTCATAACTAGCTCAGGCAGTGATTTTGTCAGTCCTCAGCTCGTCTGTCCTATAATCACCAATTAATGCCTGTCACAACACACATCACAGGTGGTTGATGAGGACTGAGGTTCTGGCAGGTTGGCAACTGGACTTGGGCTCAGGAGCTAATAACTGATATTCAGAGCAGAACTCTGATGTCTCATGCTTGGAGCAGACACTTTCCCCTCTAGCCTGATCATCCAGGAACCTTGGGATGATATTTGTCTCAGTGCAAGCCTTTAAATAAGCCAGAAAACCACTGGAAAGTCTCATGTACACAAAACAATGCTGTTAATTACAGAATGTGTTAACTGGCTTATTTAAATTTTTGCAGTATTCTCAAAGCAACAATTTGGTGGGTTGTTTCTCCTTTACTTTTCTCTCCAGATGATTCTCCCAATATCATCTCAACCTCAGCATAAACTCTCTTTTTTATAGGTTACAGTGCCTAAGGTTTTATTCATGAGTTTGAATTTAAGTACATGAGCAATTTCAATAAAGTTTGTAGAATGACATTAACCATATGTTTAATTAGATTATTGAATCTGGGCTCTCGCTTCATCAGCACTGAAGAAAGTAATGTCTACACAGAATCATAGCTGATCAGATCCATATGACCAGAGCTCTCCTTCAAGGCAGAAGTTAGACCAGAGATACTCCCAAGGTCATCCCCAGCCAATGCTGTACGGTTCTGTGAAGTATCAGGTGAGAACATCCACACAGAATGTTTGATGGAACTTGTGATTCATACAGCTGAACCTGGAAACAACATTCATTCTTGGTATGTCATAGCCCCTCTTGGATGAGAGGCCACAAATAGTAGGTTAATGTATATTATTTAAATAAACTTAACATATGTACATGGCTATATTAGTGGCTGATACTCATATTGGACAAAATTGGGAGATGCTAAGATACAGTGACAGAACAGAACGATGACTGTGGAGTTTACATTACCTCTCGTGTCTGCAATTCCAGCACAGGACCATGGATCTGTAACAAAACCCACCCTTGCTTAAACCAGCAAGGCCAGCAGGTGGATGAATGTCTCGTTAGCTTGAATGAGGATGGTAAAGAGATTCTGAGCTGGTACAAACCAGAGCTGAGAAGTGTCCCTGTCTTCTGCAGCTTCAAAACACTGGCAGAGTGTGAATATACTGTAAAGACAGATGAATCATATGTGGAGATAGAAAGGTGCAACTCAGAATGTTTCAGCTGCCCAAAGACTGCCAATGTGATTTGTGTGATTGTATGAATGGTGAGGGAGCAGCTGGAACACTGTGCTCCGTTTTAAGCAGTGTTTTGGCAAATGTATGGACCATTTGAAGCATATCCAGACTTCATCAAGAATGTTGTAAGACCCTAGGAGCATGACCCGAAAGAGAACTCTGAGAACATAGTTTTTGAATACCATATGAAAACTTTTTAATTACTTGATTGAGAGTGAGAGAGGGATGGATAAAGAACATGATAGTGATTTTCAAATATATAAAACGTTGTTGCAAAAGACAAGTGAGTAATCTTTCCTTCATGTCCACTGTAGATAGTACAGAAAGTAATGGCCTTTTTTATAGTGGCAAGGGAAATTTAACTTACACATTAAAAAAAACAACTTTGTAACTGTAAGGATAATTAGATACTGGAAGAGACTGCCTGGGGAGGCTGTGGAAACTCCATCATCATTAAAGCCTTTAAAGAGCAAGCTGGACAAATGCTCATTTGGAATAGCAAAGATCTAGTTGATCTATGGAGGGCAAAAGATGGACAATATGATTGACTGAAGGCCTTTTTAGGTCTATTTTTTACTATTTGACAATAACTGCTAGGCAGTATGGAGGATAAAATGTACTAGTTAAACTCAAATCAGATAGACTTCACAGAAGCAAAAAATATCATGTATTGTTTTTTGATAGAAAAACCATGAAAACAAATCACATGGTATGGAAGATCTGTCACATTTGAATAACAAATTTTCCCAATGTAATTTTAAAAGTTTTTATACTGTGATGACAGATATATTGGAAGGTTATATATAAAAAATAATAGGACAATTGCAAGATTAGGAAAAAGCATATCAGTTCCTGTGGTACTTTCGAATGTAATTTTAAACATATTGGCAACAGTAAGAGGAATAAAGCAGATTAGAGATCTCTTTATGTTGAGGATTGTAGAAGCAAAAATTAGTCTGCTTCTTCCTAAAATATTTATTCCTACAATACAATATCTGCATTATTCCAGATTTCCAGAGCTATAACTGAGATCAGACTTCATTTCCTGATCCTTTACTAACACCATATCCAAGTTCAATTAAATCTGTTTCAAGAGGTTCCTGAGTACATCAACCCAGGAGCAGGAAACAGTCTTCTGATTTAGTGGCTTACAAGGAAAGGGAGATAACTAAAGACATACAATTATTTCTTTGGTCTCGCTGGGGTAACCATCTCACAACTCTTAAAGCACAAGCCTGCTGCAATCATTAGGGCATGGTTAATGAAAACAGCTTATTATTGTCTTGGAGATACTGTCCTCTAGCAATGCCCTTTAGATTGAAATGTATGCAAATGAAGACTATTTAGTTTAGAAGTTTTACTATGTAGACCTTGTAAATATGAAAATTTAATTACTAAGTGTAATATTTATCATGAGGAGCTGTAGCTCTCCTCTTTATTCTACCAAGAAAATGAGGAAATATTCCTTTTGAAGAAGATGATTATTTAACAGATGCTTCTGTCCAGTGTTTCCACAAACCTGAACAGATACACACCAAGCCAAATATGCATAGATTTATCCCCTTATCCTGTAGACCATTATGCCAGCATGCTTCACATTTTCATAAGGGTCCAGCATTTTTCAGCTTCAGTAAGAGAATTTGTACATCAATCCAGAACGAAATAAATTGCTGGGAGAAAAAGTATGGTGTAACAAAACTGCTGTCTGACAGCTTGAGAACAATGAAAGGGCTTTCTTAAGTAGATTGTGCATATCTCATGATGTGTTCTCAGGAGGGGATCATCTGATCTGGCCCATACAGGGAAGAAATATTTCAGACACAAATATTATCCTGCTGGTATGGAAGATTTTGAGCTGTTGGAATAATCAATCATTTATTGCTTCTGCAGTTCTGATAAATAAATGCAGAAATCCAGAAACTGATTTAGGTGGATTAAAGAGTTTGTTGGGTTTTTTTTGGGTTTTTTTTTTTTTTTTTTTTTTTTTTTTTGGTTTGGCTTTTTTTGTATGTAGGAAAATCCTGGATGAACAGAAAAGTTGAAAAATCCCAAAGAGTGAGCTATATTTTATTTTTAGACAGTTGGTTTTGTAAAATTGAAACACTGTTGACAATATGAAGCTAAATACTGAAAAATCTACAAGTCTGGTTCCTAGAATAATTCAGCCCAGAATTTTTTGACATTTCAGAACTTCCCCAGCTTTTGTTTTCACCTTGAAAAATTAGAATAAATTTAAAAGAAATATTAGTATAATCAGCTTTTCAGCTACCTCATCAGTGTGGTCTCCACTTTCACTCCTGAGTATAGAATACAAATAGATAGGAAATAGATAGGAAGAATTTATATTATTACAAGAAGATTTGTTGACAAAAGTAATATATGTTATTAGATCAGTTGATGTAACTGAGGAAAAAAAATTAAACAGACAAGATTTCAAGCATACAAGAGCTTTGTCAGATCTGAAGCAGAGTTGGTCAATGGAAAATAAAGTACTATTAGTGAGATTTTTATGTTCTAGGAATATGTATTTCTCTTCCTTCAAAATTTTCCTTGCTTGCAACCTTGGATTTTCACAACTACAGTGTGGCTGCTACTACACACATAATATTTTCAGTTGAAAGTTATTTGCTAGTGCCTAGGAAATGGGTAAGACTCCTGTGCTGTGAATTTCAGCATTAACCAGTGCACCATCCCTGTTGAGTCACCTGGGCTGTCTTTTCTGGGCAGGTTCACATGAGCATGGTGCAGAAAGGCATCCAGCCATCATTCCCAGAAGTGGGATATTTCTCTGTTGAACATTTTCTGATTCTTACCTTTCTCTGCTTTTGTTTGTTTGTTTGTTTTTCTTTTTTCCTTTTTTTTTTTTTTTTTTTTTTTTTTTTTTTTTTTTTTTTTCTTTTTTTTTTTTTTTTTTTTTTTTTTTTTTTACGAATTTCAGCTTTTCCAGTCAGGATTTTTTCTCTTGAATCCTTGAGATCCTGATTATCACAACTGTCTCACCAATCACAATGTTGTCTGTGTTTGCTTTTATATCTTGCATGACTGCACATCATAGACTCCCTCACACCTTAGCAAGGATTTTCTCAGGAAACTTAGGCAAGGTCACAGAGCTGTGCTGAATCAAACTGGGCTTTGGGTTACAGACAGCTGGTCCCCAGGGCTGAGCTTTTCAAGGTGACAGTGCATTCACCTTGCACATGAGCAAAGGAATATGTTCCACGGCTGTGTGCATTGCTCTGAACTCAGAAGACAAGAATGTTTTTGTTTGTCTCTTCAGATCTTCTTTGCTTTGAAGATGAAGCACCAGGAAAAAAACAAGGACATTTCATAAAAGCTTCCAAACATCATCTCTTTCCCTTATTTCTCAAATCGCTGGAAAAAAAATTAAAAGGGGAAAACACAAAGATAACTGTGTAATGACTCACATTCATTTAGTGATTTTAATCTCTCAAGGCACTTTTAGAAATGCCTTAACCACACGTATCCATGTTGTGGGTTGTCCTTCAATTTATATTACAAATGTCAGACGTGATCCCAGTATTAATCAATATAATTACTACAACATTTAATTATTTATCCATACTCAGCCTCACCATTCTTTTAAATTTGGAAAATAATAGCATGGCATTAAATGTGTGGCAATATTTTTCTTTCCTTTTTTCCTGCTAACTGAGGATAACCTTTCTGGAGAAATCCCATCATAGTACCTGGATTATATAAGAGGTCTAAGAGTCTCTCCCCTGCAATTTTTGATCTTTATTACCAACAGTAGAAGGAAGATGACCCTTGCACAGATTATTTTGGGTTCATGTACTACTGTTTATTCTGCTTAAATCAGCCAGTCAATATTCTGGCATTTGAGGTAGGCAGAGACATCTGGAACAATCCTCCTCGTTTACAGCCCAGGGAGCGCTGCCTTCAGGAGCAAACATCAGTGTGACCTCCAGGTTAGGAACCGGTGCCTCTGTGAGTGATCCACAGTCTGCAAAAGATAATGCTGTCCAGACTCTGCACAGCTGGATCCTTCAGGAATGGCCTTCAGCTCTCTTAGAATCTACCTCATTGTTTCTGTTTTACTGACATCTGTCATGAGAGGATGTATCTCATCTCCCCACAGTGCTCCACACAGATGGGAAATGACAGCACTGCTAAACTGTTTTGAAGTGACAGCATGATACAGTCCACCTGCCACCCTAGCCCTGTAACATTCATTCTCCTGGAAGCCCTCTGCTTTATTCATATCCACCAAACCTCTTTCAGGAGTTGCCAGGTGCTATTTCTGGGTGGGATGCACCATAATCTCCTGCTATGAAACACCCAAATTTTCTGATGTATGTGGATTGAAGGCTTCCTTTCTTTGATTCTGGCTCAGTATCGATATAAAGACATTACATATAAAATACATAAATATAAAACTCATCATTGATATAAAGATCCAGGATGCTTCATAAGGCCTATTTCACCACTCTGTCAGGACAGTAATACAAACTTGAGTCTCTAAGCTTATTTGTACCCATGCTGATCCCAGCAGTTCTGATCACGCTGATCAGATAGAGCTCACAGGCTCATTACCTAAGGATGAAACATTTTTCTCAAACCGCTGCTGAACCCAACATCTGTGTTTATGGATAAATACTTTGTAACTCAGCTCCACATGAGCAAGTTGTTGCTACATGACTAAGGATACTGGGAAATAACATGTGAATGATGTACTCACTTTGGACAATCAAATTATTTCTCTTTTAGATCTGCTAGAAGTTTAAAGTTTTATTTCTTTGTTTTAATTTAGGCCTTTACATGTTAAAAATATTGGCTGGTATATGTGTATGATTGAGGAACAAGAATCCTAATGCAACAATGGCTCACGAAACAGAAAAATGGGAGTACATTTGGCAAAGA
This sequence comes from Picathartes gymnocephalus, assembly GCA_013390045.1. Classification (NCBI taxonomy): domain Eukaryota; kingdom Metazoa; phylum Chordata; class Aves; order Passeriformes; family Picathartidae; genus Picathartes; species Picathartes gymnocephalus. The sequence goes on from WEKY01033064.1 coordinate 11,634, forward strand.
CCAAGGCATCTCCTAGATGGGAATATCTTTAAAATGAAACTTTATGCAGAAATGAAAACATTCAAATAAAATTGATATTATGAGAACTGCATAAAGAGTCTTGCTTTGGAAACAACCAAGAAATAAAATAGTTCATGTTCCAAGAATGTTCTGAGGAAGTGAATGACGACCAATAAAAGACCAAATACTCAAATATCAACTTGCCTGCTTTCCTTTGAAGGAGTGCTGCTCTTTGTGCTCCATTCATTTCACAGAATGGTACTTGGTAATTTGTTCAGAGAACCTTTTTGAAGGAGTGTATCTAACATTTCCAATTACATCTTGATGGCTTGGCACAAAGAGGGATGAGAAAGATCTTGAAAATGGGGAAATGAATAAATAATTCAGTCTGCTCTTCCTCCTCCCCCCTCTGCCCTCCCGGCATCCCTCCCCCATTTAACTAGTGAACAATCTGATCTACTGAAGTTATTAGGAGGCTTTATTTAGTAACTATGATCATCAGATAACAGATTCTGAAAATAATAAACCTACTCAGGAATGAAAACCCAGTCTTTGGTACCTAATATCTAAATGAGTTCTCAGATGTATGTATATCTCAGCTGAACAGAATAGTTTTAAGCAAGTGATAAGAGTGAGCAGGAAAGACATTCACTGCTATCATAATCAAGCACTTCATAATCTAATTAATTAGATAAAGCCATAATGCACCATAGGAAAATACTGGTCTTGAATAAGTATTCACATGCTCTTCGTTCAGGCACAGTGCTGGGTATTGTATTCTGCTATGCTGTCATTCAAAACCCTTGTAATCTATGTAATTGATTCCTGGATTTCATTAGCCAATGCAATATGCCGTGAAAGGGCAAATGTATTTATGGGTTATCTAATCGAGGACAAGAGAAGAAGAGGGAAGACATGAGAGAAAGCTTAAAATATGTGAGAAATAGCTGCCAGAAAGGAAGGAATAATTTGTTCCCTTCAGTTCCCACTTAGAAAAAGACATACTGAGTTTAAATTTCAACAAGGGAGATTTGCTTTAGATATCTGGGAAACAACTTTGTCAGAGAAAGGAGACTGCCTTAAGGGTCTTGTTGAGTCTGTGCAAGTCTGGAGTCTTCATCTGTGTAACCAGTCCGTGTTAGGAATGGTTCAAGAGTAGCCCATCCTGCCGTGGGACAAGATGAAGGACTACACAACTCCTGAAGGACTCTGCCCATGTGAATTTCTCCTCTAAATTTTCTTTGGTGCAACATATTACACTTCTCTTTTAGTCTCCATCTCCTCATTCCAGCAGGATATTATTGAAATTACAGAAAATGTGCAATGAAAGCAGAATGTGTATTCTCCCCTCAGCTCAACTCTGGGTGAATAACATTTTCTAGCATTGCATGTATCATTTTGAGGTGAGCCTCAGTTCCCATGTGTGATTTGCACTTACAGCAAACACATGGGGCTGTGGTGGAGTGAAAGAGTCTCTCAGTCTCAGCTGTCCAGGAGAATTGAACCTTCCACTTACCTTTCAGTGGCATGTTGCTCAAATGATAAGCTTTACAAAGTTCTAAAAGAATCTTGCTTTTAACAAGTGCACTAAAAGCTCCTTTTTGAAGCATGCATTAAACAAAGCTCTCAGTAAGGACATGTGTCTGAATGGGCACTGTGAAACCTGCAATCTGAAGAAGCTTCAATAAAAAATCAAATCCTTTCTGGCATGGTTTTCTGTATTGGCATGTGTTTATTCTCTCTGGGAGGTCTTCTCTTTAGCACTCTGTGCCTGGAATGCAAAAGGAGAAAGGATTTCCTTTTCTAAAGTGAAGGAAGTTTTCCTGGAAAGTTTTCTCTGGAATATATTTTTAAAGTCCTTAAAATTGCCTTTTTTTTTTTTTCCCCCTTCATAGAAGTCTCTGCTTTCTTGAAAATCTCAGTCTTAAAGAATTGTGACAGTCCTTTGTGGAAGTTTGATCCCGCCTTTTCCTTTCACCACTGTTTCCAGGGCTTCCCACTTGGATCATTTCTTCTGTGTTGTTTGTCATGTCAGGATTCCCACAGCACATGTGGTAAGATTGCAACTGAGACATTGGGGGTGAGTCATGGGAAATATAAACCCCCACAGAAGACTGGGAGGATGAGAGAGCAAAGCAAGATAGGTATTGCTGCACCCTGTGTGCTCTGGGGTGAAGGACATGTCATGGGGGATATGTCTTTGGAAGTGCTGGGTCTGGAACCATGCAACACTCCTCCTGAACAATTTAAAACCTGGCTACTACACCTTCTTGGTGCACAAACACCAAGTTAGATCATCCTCACAGAATTTTTCTGTGCAGTTTTAATAGCAAATTGAGTTGGTGTTTGCCTAGGGGTGCTGTCTAACCTCCAGAGTTGCCCTCAACAGCATGATAGAAAATGGAAAAAACCCTCAAGTTTTTAAATAACATTTTGTGAGTGAAATGATGGAAGCTAAGCATTTGGTTTGTTTAATAGAGAATGTTGCAAAAATGACTCCCAGACTGTTTTCTCATGAGGTAAGATATTGCCAAAGTTATTGACTGTCATCAAATCCTGACAAGAACTACAAAGAAACCATTGCTAAAATACCATGCCAGCTTTGGCTGTGCTCAGAGCTGTTTCATACAGGTCTCACACAGGGTGTAATAGTTTTGTAATGAGAAAACTTTTGCATTTGGCCATGTATTTCCTGCAGGCAACCCCCCAGTCTCAGACAATTGAATCAAACATGCAGATTTCAGGCAACCGTAAGAAAGTCACTAGTTATCTAGAACTATTTCCAAAAATAAGAAATATAAATACATGAGCTGTATAATAAAATACAATAGTTTTCACTTGGGATTCTGTGTCAGTTTGGGTTTTGCATGCTCCGAAAATGTGAATATTAGGCACCTTACCACTGTTTAGAACTTCTGCTTTCTATATAAATATTGTTGTATAAACCTCAGGTCAGCAACTCCCTCTTTTATTGTCCCTTCAATTAAAAGTGCTATAACATCACCAGGCTGGAGGGTGTCTCATGCAAAGACTATTCTGGCTACTGACTTTGGTGAACAGTGTGGTTTTCCAGGGGCTAATAAGGCTGAACCTCCCCGTGTATCACTTATGTACATGTACACTCTTGGCAACAGTCTTTTGTTCTGTCACAATTCATTTACTCCAGCATTGGTCCAGATGACATTAATGATGTTGAAAGTCAGCAGGATGCTGTTAATAAATGTGGTCCAGAGGCCTGGCATGTATGTGACCTTTATCTTTCAAATGACCTGTGTAAATTCAGTCCAGTCAATACACCTAGATAGATTGCTCTGTTTCCAGGGCTATGAAATTAGGTTAGAAAATTCCAGGACGAGAGAAATTGAAGTGATTGCCTGTCTGAAACTGGCCATTGCTGCAGTTTGTCTCTAGGGACTCACTGATGTGGTACTTGGATCCATCACACCTAAACATGAATGAATGAGGATGTAGTTGCCTGCTGGAGGTTATTAAAATCTTAAGTATGTATTATTCCCTGTATCCTGGGCTTTATCTTGATGTGGTTACCCAGAGTTTCATTAAAACAGAATATAGACACAAGTCTAGCAAGGTCTCTGTCCTACTGAAGTTGCAGATGGATGCCAGGCGTGATGTCTGAAGGCATTTATGGCTGTACTATGAGACGATAGGAGTTTTGGCTGAATCCCACTTGAAACAGAGTCCAACTCCTCAGGTCACCACAGAGAAACATATATTCCCTTGAAAGAGCTTAAAAAGTAGTATACATTTTTACTCCACTGTAACAAGTATAAGAGAATGTCATAAAACCCCTCCACTTCCTGGTCATATTTGCACCAAAGACAGGTGCATTTCACAGGTGTTGTTCAAACCCGTTGTCTGAAGATCACTTCTGTCCTCCTAAAGTTTAATCTGGACTCCAGAAAATAAATGAGGGATAGATTCGATTCTGTTAAAACACATCTATCTTTCCAGTGGTTCCCTTTCAGAAACAATATTGATTAGCTTCCTTGAATAGCTATAAGGAAATGAGAAGAGAGGACTGATTGTTGTCAGACCAAGAGTATTGGTAGCCAAATACAGAGCCCCCAAAAGGGTCAGTTTTGGATGCCTAGGGAAAAACCAGTACAAGCCTGACAGTATGGATTCTTTCCTAGTTATGTAGTGTCTGTGTTTTATACTGCTCTCCATCTCCTGGAGAACAGTTCTGGGATAACTACTACACTTAAAGCTTGACAGCTACTCATAGATCTGATTTAATTGCTGGTAACTTGTTTAGGACAATAACTAAATAACAATGTGAAATAAATCCACTAATACATGTTTGAAATTTTAATACTCTCAGATAGTCTGATAAGATAGGGTGATGTCGTTTTTAATGTTCATGTTAAAATGGTGCCACATTTACTTTCTGGAAACACTTGGGCAGCAGAGCGTAGCTGGAGAAAAATGCTCATGAATACCAAATATTAAGCTTGAATGCTTGAAAATTCCCTGAAGACAGGTTCCACGTTGTCTATTCCATTTTGTCATTTGCAGCTCCTTCTCTAGCTGTACACAGTATAAATCAGCCAAAAGCAAAGGAGTCAGCAGTAAGAAAATTGAAATAGGCCTACACCAAAATTCACACTGCAGCATATCATTCACTAAATGCTAAAAATACAAGAATACTGTCTGGAGTGAAAATATACAGGAAACAAGAAACTCATTTACACATATGGTCTATAAAGGAAAAAACAAATTTTTGTTTACTTTTTGATAATCATTTGGCTGTGATCAAAATGTTAGCTTCCATGTTATCACTTTTGTGGAATGATAACAAAATCAAATATTAGTACTACTTGAACAGTAAGTATTGGCTTGTCAAAAATCACCCGGAGTGGTGTCAAAACTCTGTACCCTTTCCAAAGGGCATTTAGCTCCCACCATTTCAGCAGGTCCATCCTCACCTGAGCAGTCAGTCTGTACATGCTAATTTGGCTCTTCCAATTCATGTGTACAGACCCTCACTCTATTTTTGTGAATGCATCTTTCATGTACTACAAAGGTGTTTTCCTGAAACAAAAGGCTCATGCAAATAACTGATCACAAAGCACGTCATGCAGTTGGATGAATGTACCTCATTAAGGATTTTATGGGGCAGAAATTGATGGAAATGATTGATCCATAGACAGAGATCAATGTAGAAACAGTTAAGAAGTCGGATTTAACTTTTCAAGTTTCAATCTCATCTTAAACATGTCTGTGCTCTCAGGAAAGTCTCTGAAAAGACTCACATGTAACATCAGTCTCATGAGAGTTGTCCTCTCCATGCTGGTAAACTTCATTCCAGTTGTCAAAAAATGTTGTATATAACCTAAAAATTATCAAATAATGTTTGATTAGTTAACCACCAGGATGGTAATGTTAAAAATACATGAGAATTTTAATAGTATTTGGATAAAAAATTGCCTGTCTATCCCATCACTTTTTACAATGTTAAATTTTGCTATTCTATTGTTACACACTCAGTGCAGAAAATATATGTCCTGTCAGAGGACAAGCCCCCTTCTGTCCTTTAAATATCATTTGATTCAAACAAACAGCCAGTTATCAGTTATGTTAGTTCTTCAGATGCAGATTAATAGGTAAAGAGCAAAATCAAGGACCTATAATAATTGGCATTTCCTCACCCCTTCTCTAGTAATAAGCTGATCCTGTCAGAGAAAATCAGTTAAAGGGAAAGAAGCAGAAAAACAGTGAATGAGTTTACTCAATATTAGGTTAAAAAAGTGCAACTGATGCCAGGGAGATGTTAAATACATAGTATTTTCCTGATGAGTTTAAACAGTAAAGTGTCTTTTCCTTCAGTAAGATAACAGGAAATGGTAAACTAACAGCATTGATCATTTAAAATGTGACTCAGGATATAAAGAAACAAAAAAATGTTTTAAGGAACAAATTATAACAGTGCCAAATCATTAAGGTCATGGTGCTAAAAATAATTAAAAGCAATTACAGTGAAAGAGCAATTTAAGGGTGTCAGGGAAAATAATATTTTGTTTATTTAAACAAGTCGACTATATAAACAAACATTTTTTCAATTCCAGAAATGCTATAAATTTTATCATCTTAAGTTCATCCAAATTACTGCATTCCACCACTGGAATGAAAAGTTAACAATAGTATTAGCCTTCTAGTTAGTCTCCATTCAACCCCAAACTTTAATAGAAATAACCTGCAGGATTTGACTGAGTGTGATATTGCTAGAGAAGCCTTGAATTTAAACTGTCTGGATAAGGAAAATTGCACAGTTTGTGAAGGCAGTTTTGAATAAAATGGAAAATTTTTTTCTATGCCATTTAGCTGTCAAAAGGCCACTTATACTTTCATAAAGCTATTGCCTACAGAGCAAAGTTAAAACCTGGAAAAACCTCCCAACATAATATTAAAGCAAATAACAAAAAGATAGCACCTAGAAAAATTATCCTGATTTCCTAATTTCCTTTGGTTTTAGTTTAATATGTGTGTGTGTGTGTTATTTCTCGATGAGACTTTAAAATGTTTAAAAAAAAGCTGACGAAGATTTATTCCAATGGATTATTAGACTGTAGCAAGGTTAATAGACACATTTATTTTAGTTAAGATTTTAAACTGGAAAACAGCAGAAAAAAAGCAGACTGACATGTAAATCTAAATAAACAAATTTTAAAAATCTACTGTTGATGTGGCAGAGAAACTTACATCAAAATAGATTAAAAATTATAATCAGAAGCTCTGGACAAAGCTGAAATAAAGTTTGGAATTTTTACAAGATGAGGGGAAAGATAATGTCTCCTTCCTAGCAAAAATGCTGCTTCTTGGACTCACACTTGCAGAACATAATGATCTGAGATACACTGAGAATAATATTACATTAGAGGCACAGCTGGCATTAACTTAGTGACAAGAAGAATTGGGGATACCTTTTTTTTTTCTTCTTCTTCTTTTTTTCTCTGCAGCCCTACACGAGATGCAATCCATTTTCTGTCTGCACTCCTTCTGATCAAAGTACAGAAAGGATTAGTATCCAACACACACTTCTGAAGATTTTAAGCCCAGAATACACTGCACTCCTCTAGTGACCTCATATATCATACACAACAGGGTGTTCACACAGGTGTTTGTTTGTCTGAGTGGGGCTCCTTTTCCTCATTATAGTGCAGCCTTTCACCCGTGCTGATCCTACACGATGCACTACAGAGATCATAACACAGACACACACACACACACCTAGAAAGGTCTGAGAAGGATGCCAATATTCACTCAAAATATGAGAAGTTTCTGAGTGTCAGATATAGACCTACCTCATTGCCCCTTTACAATGCCCCCTGAGGAGATTTCCTGTCTTGCTGGAGAGTGGGTGTCAGAAGAGATGGCAGTGCTGTCATCTCTCTGTCCCTTCTCAGGATCACAGAATATTTCAATTAAAATGTTCAGTACTCTCACAAAAATCATTCTTCAGAACCTGGCTTTTGCCCCTCTTCAAAGCAGTTGCTCTACATCATGGATGAACAACAATCATGAATGGCCTACCCACTGATTTGAGCACAATACATGCATATTTTTAGACTTTAGGAATATTCCTGTGGTGCTTTGCTTTTCAAGAAGAAAATTCTTCAGGATAAGAAAGCAAAAGAGAAGATCTCAGTGAAGGGAAGGAAAGAATTTCCTTACATAAGGGAGGATCGTGTTTCTGCAAGAACACAAATAGAAATCTGCATTCTGGAAGAGAGGAATTACATGTCCAGGAGCAGAAGTTCAGCATTAGAGGTGTGAGGTAAATCAGAGATGTCCTAGTTCCCAAGTGTCTAAGCTGCAGAAAGATGAGAGCCACAAGACCTGTGATAGACAAGGGGAGGTCCCTGCTGCTGCCAGGGGAAGTTGCTGGGGTGTTTGCTTAGGGAAATGGAGTAAAGGACCTCTCAGTGCTTTTGGATTTAGTCTCTCATGTCTGCCTTGGCCTAGCAGAGAGGGATGTTGATTATTCAGGCACTGTTGGTGATGAAATCAAGCACCAGAGCTGTATTTGGATTGCTCAGGGGAAACACGAAGTGGGCAGCTACCCAATGGCCATGTCTGCTGAAGGCCTTGGGCTTCAGGGACTCTGGAGGAAGGAACATTTTGGAGGCATCACTTCTAAGCAATGACTTCCCTTCACAGGCAGGGACATTCAGTCAGAGCTCTTTGGGTGTGTATGTGCTGTCTGTGCAGGTTCTCACGGGCGAGTCTCAGGGTGTGCATTCTCTCTCTAAGCCAGTTCCTGACCTGTCTTTCGCCAGGGATATATTTTAGCTTTCTTTTCTTGAAGTGCTGGGAGAAAGTACCTCCTGAAGGAATTGCCTATTAGTCTGGCCTGGGTACAATGCTCACAGGTTCCTGGATATGGTAGTTTACTGTAGGTTTCCTATTATTTTGGGGTGGCAGCATGTCCTCTTCTATAGTGAATATGACATCTCACAGTAACAAGAGAAGTAAATGTGATGGGATTTCATCTGCCAGCCTGGTGTGGATATGACTTGTGTACAAATCGTGTAAAAATTATGCTAAACTGAAACAGAATTTTTCAGTGAGAGGGAGGCTGATCTACTTACTTGGATTATTGCCCTTCCATCAGGTAAAGACAAGAACATCCACGTGAATTAATTCATTAATTCTATTTCACTACAACGGGTACACTTGCAACTCAGTGATGAAGAACTGTTATCATCAGAAGGTAAACAGCAGAAAATAATGGGACATACCATAAGAAACATTAAACAATAAGGAAAAGTAGTCTAGTGCTTTTTCAGCAAAGTTCTTATTTGTGTGCATGGGTGTAAGCATGTGAACAGCATGATCCTGCTCTTCGTCTGTTTTGTTGAATGGGATCCAAAAGGATAGCAGGCAACAAAACTTGGTTTGTGATATTTTGAAGGGAGGATAAGAGTGGCTATAAACCTTACAATAATTAGCATTAACAACAGATTTCTCTTTCCATAGCAAAGATTGTTCCTAATCCAGCAAGGGATTAAAAATATCATTATTTTGCTGTCACCTTTCTTCTAGGTCCTTTTTCTTCTACTTGACAACTGAGATAACAGAAAAGGAGACTATCCACCTGATGTACAGTTTTCCTTTCCTTTAGAATGATTTGTGACAGTTTCCACTTGTGACAGGCAGGTTGGGTTAAAGCAGCCTTTGCTTCTCAAGTTCAGCCTCAGAATAGGCATGCTTCTATTTCCTTGACCTGCATTATTTTAGAGAACACTTGTGAGACTCTTAGGAGAAAATAAAAACTCAGCTCACCTTCCAGACTATAAAGGACACAAAAGCAGAATTCATACGGGACAGAAACTACTGAGAAGCAGCAGGCAGAGAAGCAAACAAACAAACAGAACCTCAAGTCAAAGAAGTAGCAGCCTCAGCAGGTCACTAAGAGGGGAGGTTTGTTTGCTTGCTTGCTTGAAGTAGTCAAGTCCTAGAGCAGTCCTCACTGTCCCAATTAAACTGCAGACAGCTGGTTACATCCCTGAGAAGTGAGAGGAGGCAGGTGCTCTAAAAGCACCAGAGAAGCAGAATTTGAAGCACAAAAGTGACAATGTGCTCATTCAGGGATCACCTGCATGGTGAGCAAAGACACAGGAAAACTTCCACAAGGGATTTATTCTATTTTGACAAGGGCACTTCAATACTGATGTTTCTGAATGCTTAATGGATATGGAAGGAAATATTCCTGGGAGGGATTGTCAAAGAGGTTGCAGAGGTACGGGTTCCTAATTCCACTTTAACAAAATCTACGCTTCGTTAGGGCTGCTCGAGGTCAGCACATCCCTCCTCTGTGCTGGGAAGGGCTGCACGGTCTCCACGTGTACAATAACACTCCCTGGAGTCAAGGGACCACAGGCACAGCAAAAGTTACCTCTTGCTCCAGTGTGCACTCTGCTGGGCCCTGGCAGCTTTGAGTCCTAGCAGGAGTTCATTTTTCATGGGGAGCTGCTAAAAGAAAATATCTAGTATAAATGACCCAGAGTTTCACAATGCTCCTTACAGTTTTATCAGTCTCAGATTTAAGAACAAAGAGTGAGGCTTAATTTCATTCTTCTGCATGGAGTTTTAGTTTATGGCTCAAATTTTTTCTGACTTAAGAGTCCCTGTAGTGGTAGACTATTACCCTTAACACCTGTAGAGTCAGTGAGGAGAAACAAAAAGCCATTTTCCCATCTAAAATTTGTATTTCTTTCAAAAGAGCACTGTCTTTTCCTAAAGGCCTACGCTGATTACGTTTTCATTCAGTACCTACTCTACTGAGTATATGATTTTTTAAATTTACTGACAGTGCAGGTAACAGAAGTTTTTGCACTAGTGACTGTATACGAGGCAGGCTACAGAAAAGGTTCTCATGGAGGTAGATCTGGTCTTCTAAACCCTACAAGTTACTCTGTAGAGCTCAGAGTCACATATAGACTATGACCACCTAAAGGACTGCATGTGGTCATCCCAGCATATTGAAGGTGAAGCTGAAAGTAAAAATTACGTTCTTAGAATCTTAAGTAAGTTTAAAAAGTACAAACTAACAGGACTGTACCTCTTAATTCTCCACAGACCACTTTCAAGAATGAGTTTGTAATATTAATGAGGTTTGAATTTAGAACATTTGAAGTAGATGCCTAAGCCTATGTTGCTCAGCAGAGGGCCTGAATAACTTGGCTATCACACGTGCTGTGGGCAAGCTCTCCTCATCTTGCCTCTTGGACATGTTTTAGTTTACCTCGATAATTAAACATTCATAGGACAAGAAGGAGGTTAGGGGAGTCAGGCATGTGAGAGGAAAGCCAGGTAATTGCTCCAGTAGTTATTTAATTAGTTTAACAAAGTTGGACAGTTTCAAAGGACACAGCTGAGGAGATCTAATAAGGTTGTTGACTCAGATATTCTGCTGGAGGGACAGAAAACTTGTGTTGAAGTCTCTTGTCCATATTAAGCAGCCTGAGGACAGAGATTGGATCCTTTGCAAATGCATATCCTGAATCACTGTTACTTATGGAGACTAACTTGGGAGAAGCAGATTTCATTGGATTTGCAAAATCAAATCTACTTGGAGAACTGGTTGGGAAATGAAATTTATGTCCCATGCAGTTGTCAAATGCATCCTCTTTGTAGGCTGAGATCTTCACATGGATGTAAATTGAGACCAATTCTTGTTTGTAAATCATATTGAAATTCAACACAGGTGTTGTTTGGAATGTGTTGATAAAATGCCTTGGAAAGCCTGTACAGGAGTATTCCAAGGAGGACTGTATTAGCAAGGGAAGGAAAGGACATCTTGATGCTCTTTATAGCACATAATACTGGGCTTTTTTATGGATTTAAAACCTCTTAATGGCTTTTTCCTCTAGGGGATTCATCACCTGTTCAATCATTTACACTCTGGTTAACAGTGCTTCAGTATCATCTAAATGCTATAAAAATTGCTCTAGTTTAGTAAAGTATCTCACGCTTTGATTTATCTTTGCAAGTCTCTTCTCACATATTTTTCCAGCCTACCAAGGAGGCATGCAGTGAGGTTCCCAGAGTTGTTTCAGAGCACTAAATCTCCAGCACTGGATATTCTGAGGGAATAGGTAAAAAGCCTGTCACATTTAGACTGTGGGGTTTGTGTGTTCATGAAAGGGAATGACATACAGAAGTGAGAAATGAGATTTTTTGCTGATGCAAAGATGAGGCATGAGACCATAAGAGGAAACAGAACAGTTGTTACTGTAGGGGTCACAACCTCAAGAAAGCCAAGTTATATTTTACCCACTGCAAGAGAGAAAATAGTTTAAAGTAGGTGACCCATTGCTACAGAAATGTCTTAGACTCCCATCAGCCAGAATATTGAATTTCTTTAGCAATCAGCAGTTTTATTATAAGATTTTTTCGGACTTCTATGCTCTTAAATATCTATCAGACTCTGGAGGATGCTGGAAACTGAATGACCAAAATGATGTGAGAGTAAAGCAGTGAAGGAGAGTTGAAAAATAGTAATGGCCTTATGAGCTTTCTTCTTCTAGATCATTGATTTTGTTGTAACTTGGAAGAGACAAAGAATTGTTACTGAACATTTAGGTGCATTGGCAAGATACCTTGATCTTTTTCAGTCTATTTCTATGTATTAGGAATGAGATGCCTCTTTGTCAAAACCAACATTTCAGCTTGCACCATCTGCAGAAACCTTGATGAGGCAGAATTGGATTCCTACCCTTGGACGTAAGGCTTTTACGAGACTGGGAAAACAGGATTAAAGAAGCCTTGAGAGCCTTGAGTATCTATTCTGTTAGAATTGTCAGACCAATTCTGTGCTTTATCTGGGAACTGTCATAAGAAAAGTAAAAATCAAATGCATCTTTAAAAGATGATGTAAATCAAATTATCATTATTTGCTTAAAATCACCATGAAGATCTAAGGAGTGGTTTGAATTATTCAGCTTTACTCTTCACACATTTCTGTTTCCTAATGTGCTTGCTTAAGGATTCCTTTTTTTTTTTTTAAATGAGACCACTGGGGATTAAAGGTGGTTTAAACAGGGGAATACATACCGTGACAGAGAAAATTCCTCATATATAATACAGGGGATGAGTTTTTGAAGTAAATACCAAAGTGATGAATATGAAGACTTACTCTGTGTAGCTGAAATAGGATAAGTTCAGCGGTACTTCTACGAGCCATGTCAGAGCATGAGACAAGCAGGAAAGTGCTTTTTGGACAAGGAGTTTTCATTCCAAGGGGTTTGCATCTCCACCTCCACCATCACGCATGAATGCATAAATATGTATGGCCTGTGAGAGTGCTGTTGGGTATGTCTGATGCCACTGCAATCGGCAGTTTGACAGCACAGACCTGTGCCCTGTGCCCTGTGCCCTGGGCTGCCCCCAGCGCCGTGAGCCGCTGGCAGCTCCTCGGGCCCTGCGGGGGCTCTGCTGGGAGCCCCCTGCGGCAGCGAGAGCCTGAAGGAGGACTGAGGCTTTGAGGAAACACTGCCACAACCTGCTCAGCCTGTCACCTTTCCAGAGAGGTCACTAAACATTTTAATGGTCATCTCCCCAACACTGTTGCTTTCAACTGCTGATTCATTCATGCCTCTCTACCCTTGGAAATCCATCTACTTTTAAAATTAATTGGTTTTCCCTACTCCACTGTTCACCCAGATGACTTACCTGCTATGTTTGTTATTCTTCATGAAATGACTATTTGTTTTCCTTTTTCCCATGTTTCCCATTTTTCAGGCTCACATATGTATTTTTTTGTCAATCTTTCTTAAGATAATGCATATCCTTATGGATTCATCATCATCATCAGGATCACTATTATTGCTACTGTTAATGTTGTAGGACAGATAATTTTGAGCAATTTTGATAAGAAATAGCAACAAGGGTCATGCTTTTCCAGTCCCCTTTTTTTGCTTGAAGGAAAAATCTATATCTGATATTTATTATTTTTCTATATAGCAGACACAACTGTAGAGTATTTTATTTTTCTTCCACCCTTTTTTCCTGAGATGAAAACTTAGCAAAGTCAGCATCTGTGAACAGTGTTTTAGTCTTTGAAGGGCCTTCAGGACCAGGCACCCTAAGGAAATAGAAGAAATCCTGCAGTTTAGGTCTGTTTTAAAATGCCTTCATCTCCACGTGGTACTCCCTTCCTGAGTCCAGAGAAAGGAAGCTATTTATTACTGCACCTTGCTAATAGGAATACAAATAGACTTTAAAAGGACTTGAAGGCCCACATTTGTCTTTCATAATTTTATGAAGATGACTAAAACAATTGTGTCAGAGGTGAAATCCAACTGGACTCCTTTTGCAGTCCTGAGGAGGAGAGGGGGATCCTGGACAGTATTGGGCTTGAGCATCTCATCAGCTCACAGTCCTCTCTGACCCAGCCACACACAGATAAAATCAGAGGTTCCACATAGTTTGGGATGGGGTGTATAAGAGAAACCATGGTAGATCACAGAGTTAAGGAGCTCTGCTATACTCTGGAGTAGTTGTGTTTAAGTATGGTCTTTGATTTTGAGCAGATTCTAGTGATAGTTACTGTAGCCTGGGAGGAGTATTAATTATAGATTTACAGTTTCTCCCTTGTAAAGCCTGGGCAATCACATACAAAAAGGTCTTGTGATTGAAGGTCTTTCTCTGAACCTGGGAAAACACGAGTCTAGTGTCCCACACACCAGTAAATGCTCTTCTGGGTTAGTCTGCTGCAAACCTTGCAGGTAGAGGAAAGCCAAAATTTTCTGCCTGCACAAAGCAAGAAAAAGAAACCTCTAAAAACTCTTATTCCAAACTTTAGCTTAATTTTGATTTAATTTATGCATTTGCATTATTAGACAAAAAAAGGACATTTTCCAGCCAGCACTATGATTACTTTGCAAGTTTTCTCTTCTAGTACTTTTAATTCAGTTACTCAGCCTTCAGCTGTGTTACAAAAACTCAGGATTTCCTAAGAAAAAAAAAAAATAGGGAAGGATGACACTGCTACTGAAAAGATGAGAGGACACCAGGGATTTAGCTTCAGGCACAATGAAAACTAGATACTGGCAAAGCTGTGAAATGTACCCAATTAACTGATCGGTAAGAAAACCTCTTCTCTTGCCTTCTCAATTTGAAGAAATTGTATCTGTAGCAAGAAAAATCTATTTCCCCTTAATGTGGGTGTGGCTATTAAATTCTCCTCCCATGATTCATTTCCCTTCACTCAGGCTTCTGGGTAATGTTACTGAAGAAGACTTTGTGAATCCTATTAATTAGAAATAAGGGGAGGGGGGGGAAGAAGTAGCTTCTTCTTTCTTCTAAGTGCTATTTACAGAAAAAGCTATACTATCACAGCTGGTTTAGCTGCTTTAACTGTCCGAGGAAGAAATATTCAAGTGAAATAACAATGGGAAGGAGCTTTGTTCCATGCAAGGTAATGGTATAGGGATTTGGAATAGTTAGGGCTGAGCAAGTGAAAAAAGGTGAAAAAGTAAAGAAGCTGAATAGTGGTGGAGAAGGTAAATAGACTTTTGGATGTGGTAGTTGATATAAAAATGACTTGCTACATGGGAAAACTTTATACTTTCAAAATCTTTAAATCCTTCCATGAAAAGTTACCAAGAAGCCGTGAAGCTTAAAGGAAAGGAGAAGGAATAGATCCTAGAAGCACAAAAAATCATTTTTAGGAACCATAAGAGTAGAAAATAAATTGTAGCTTTTCAAAAAGAAGAGTTCTGGAATGTCACCCTGAGAGCAAAAAGATTTTAAAATGAAATCTACATTCATAGACTTCTAGCTATTATCCTGTAAATGTAAAGATGAGTCTCAGCTGAGTTTCTGTTGCAAAGTTCCCAAAGCTTTTGTGCCTTGTTAATTACCTTGGCATCTTTGTATGCATTTGGAATACAGCACTTAATGAGCAGATCATATGAGCAGCTGCCTTTTATTTAAGGCATGTGGTTGCAGATCAGATCTTAATTATGTTTCTGTATGAAGGAACGAACTACAAACAAGGTTATGCTTAAATAGCTTCTATGGGGGAAGAAAATGGAGGGTGGGAGTGGCATTCTGCAGCCTTTCTTAATGGAATTTCAGGTGATGTTGCTAACTCTTTTTGTTATTGTTTTCCTAAGGCCCAAGATCCTGGAGTCAGGTGAGACTATTCACTATTTTTTTCATTTCTAAGTGTAGAATGTGGATCACGCGAGGCTTGAATTGGCAGGTGTGGTTCCTGTTTGCTGGGAAAGATTGGTCTTCTTTTTATTACATTTCCTAAGTGAAATCTCAATTGGTTTGTAGGAGTTTGATAAAATATATAGGCACGCTTTGGATGTGAGCAGAATATGTTGGATGGTTATAATCGGGCTCTTTATTGTCAACAATTGATACCAGCTGCTGAAATACAAATTTTCCATCTCCTCTCCCTAATCAGTGACTTAGGCAAAAGTGTGACCATTTGAATGGTTATTTGTTTTTTTTAAATAGTTGATGTGTATTTTTTCAGTAACTTTTTAGAGTTGACATTTGGGAATAAAAACATTGAGAGGACAGGATCAACAAAGGAGAAAATAATGGATGAGTGAAAATCAGTCAGCAGATGATTATTCCCCACCTCCAGGGAATCTGTGATCTACATTTAAGTCTTTGACTCTCAAATAAAGAGTAACAATTAAATTTAAGTAAATAAACCCAAGCTAACTAAGAATAATTTAAATACTCTCTTTCATAAAACCTAATGTTCCTCACGCATTTTGTAGCTGTCATTCAAATCAAGTGACAGACGATATGGCTTTTACAGAGTATTTAACTGCAGATAGATTTTTTTTGGGGGGGGGGGGCAGGATTTCTTTTCAGCCCTAGTATTATCATTTAGTGCTGCCCGTTAAGATGTTATGTTTTTAGTACAAAAAAATACTATGGTATATACAGGAAGAACCCCCGTAGAGGAAATATACTGAAACTGGAATGTGAAGGTTTAGTAGGTCCTGTGACAACTTCTCTTGATAGTTTAGAAAAATGGTTCTTCGCCTCACTCAAAAACACACTTTTCCTTATCATCTGCCTTTCTGGGAGGCAGATCACAGCTGTTCTCTTTAAACTGGGAGATCTTTGCCAAATTTCATCAGCTGAGGATCTGGCTGATATCCTATCAGTATCTTTGTTGAGAGAAGACACCCTTATGCTCTCTCTGTGAGGTTGGAGGTATTGCTGGAACCAGCTCTCAGTGGTGCAATGTCAGATTCTCAAAATGTCAGATTTATTTGTGCATGTGATGGTATAATTTGGCTTCCTGCTGTGCAAATGAGAGGATTAATTTCCATAATATAGAAATTAACAGTGCAGTTGATATTTCTCTGTCTCTCAGTACAAATTAGCAGCTGGGGATGACAGCAGCCAGCTTAGCCTCCTTTTCATCCTTCTTCCAGAGAGCCATTGGTGAAGACACTTGCCCCAGTTAAATAATAATGAATGCCAAATTGGTGTTACCTCCTCCTGCTCCATTTCAGTGTTTGGTTGTCTGGCTCTGAGGCTTCCATTGTTTTCATGACTGCCCTTGCCTGAGCAAAAGTAGAGAGGGTGCAGGGCTGCTCCACTTCAGGCTCTGGATCCTGTGTGTGATACACAGGACAGTGAACCCAGTGGAGGGCATGGTGTTTGGGGTCAGCCATATTTTAAGCTATCTGGAAAAATACTGCAAAGCCCTTGCCTCTGTTAGAGTCCTTGCAAGTCTTTTGGTAGACTTACAGGTAGTTCAACAATATGATGTACTTAGCTGAAGACATAACAAAGGCTTTGAGCTCCCATGGGCTGTGGGATAAAATCTTTTTTATTGTGTAACGGGTTCTAGAATCATATCTGGACTCTTGAGCCATTGCACTGCTGGCTCTTTTAGAAAAGCCTGAAATGTTGTTTGTGAGCTGTTAGCTATGGAATGCTAATTAAGAATATATAGTTCAGTTTGGAAATTCAAACACATCAAGATAGCTGTGGAAAGAAAAGAGACTTATGCTCTCCCGCTTCTGTTCCTTCAGTCACATCAGCTCTGGAATTTTACTCAACTGTGAAAGTAACAGTTTCTGCTGATATTAATTGTAGTGACTCGCATAAGGCAGATTACAGAATCTGAGTTTTACTTTTTAAACTAGCAAAAGTACATAAATGGATTACAGAAACTTGTATATGACAGTAATACTTCAAGGCTACAGATAATCACCATCTTTTTAGAACATAAGGGTATATTGGGGTATAATCTCAACACACTGGCATGAGCTTGGGCTTCTCCACTGAACTAGAGGCATTTTTGCTAAGAGTTTCACAAAGTGCGAAAACCATCTGAATTTGACTTTTTAGCTCTTAATTGTTCCATTAAACATCATAAGCTCTGCCTTATGCCTGTCATTAAATAATCAAACCCAAAAGAGTTGTGAGAACTAAAGTACTAATATAAGATTGAATCCCAGGTGGTTTCACTATCAGGGTATGGGATGCTATCTTGTTTGATAAAATAATAACTGAATGCACCAGATTAAAGAAAATGCCGTTGTGTTGTGATTTATTCCTTAGCTAAACATATCTATGATATATAAATAAAAAGGATAGTGTGATTTTAAGCTCAGCTAGGAAATATAACAGCAAAATTACAGGTAAGCTCTTATGTTGATCTGTCAGACTGTTTTTTCCTTTCCAAGTAGGAGTTAAATGAGGTATTATAAACTTGTTAGACAGAGGAAGCCAGTAGTTCTTAGGGGTGACAAAGATCCCAGCCACTTCTAAGTCTACAGCTCAGTGCAAGCAGGAACATGGACCCTCAGGCTTTTGCAGATTCTCTCTTACTCCAAATTGTGACTCTCAGTTTCTAGACTTTCTGTACTTTTGTGAGAAGAAAGATATTTTCTGGTAGGAGCTGAGACCTTAAGCTGTTCTTTAACATTATTTTCAAGGGCCTCTGGAAAGCTCCTATAAAGCTGCCAGTGCTGGGCACTGTGAAAAGCTGCAGGGCTGTGATGACCTTGGCTCAGTCTGGGGTGGGGGGTGGCAGTTCCTCTGAAACCCCGGCGTTTAGCGGGGCTACCCGTGACTGATTGCCACCAATATCAGCTCAATACAGCTGGGAGTGGTAGTGAGTGACACTACACACTTGGAACCCAGAGTTCCCTGTTTGCTCCTGCTGGACTCACTAAATGTGTGAGAAAAGAAGGGCAAAACAAGGATGAGTGTAAAAATCATGGTACTGTGTGCTTGATGTGTGTAGGTTTTTCAGTCTCTAACAATATAACATCCTCATCCAGGAATACTAATTTCTTCAGTACATACTTTACCACTCAGTGGTTTCCATGGGCTGTTATAACTCATATGGTTGAAGGACATCATGAGTTTTGTTTTTCTAGATGACTTTTAAAAGTAAGCAAATATTAAAAATAACTTTTTAACTACAGAAAATGTCAAAAATTCATGCTTGATATAATGACCTTGTATGCAATTTCCATCTTTTTATGAAATCATTATGGACTTGTTGCAAGGAATAAAAACAAATGTCCTTACATCTGCCTTAATATATGTGTATGATATTTGTACAGTAATGTGTTCAGGAGTTAAAGCCTTGAAAAGTGCCACTATGCGCAGGACTGCTATTACTGAATTCCTTCCTGTATGGTGATTCTTGTGGGTGGAACCTGTGGAATGATTCAGAAATACTTTTGTGAATGAAAGGGATACATTTACTTTTGTAACTAAGGGGTCATGTTATTCATCAGACAGTATCTAGGCATAACACCAATTTCTTGGTGAAAATATCTTCACTTTGAGAAATTAAGTGTATCAGAGTTATGCTGAGGTTCTGATATCTGTTAATAATGATTTTTTAAAAAATCTGTTTGTTTTAAATGCATGGATCATCTCCATAAGAACTATCTTAAGGCATCAAATTGTTGTTCAGTCTAAATTATCATACCACGAATTATCTTCATGTGCCATTGGTGGAGAGAAGGAAACAGAGTCAGTCCATCCTAAGTTATGTCTCTGTCATGAATTGGTCTCTACAAACTCCTCTCTTCTCATTGATTGTGAACTATTAAACTGCTGCACTTTTTTGGGACAGCTGAACTTAACTGAGACAAATCTGCTGGTGAAGGAGCAGAAGTACTAACAAGTGACATTGGTAGGGGTGGGAAAAATGAGCATCTCTATTAATTGTTATTCAAAGGCAAAGTGGATTGGTTACAGAGAGCCAGTAGCATGAAAATTGTACATCAGACTAAGGTGGGAGGCACTTTTGAATGAGGAGTTATTGAACCCAGGATGCCATGTACCCCAAAGTCAGTTCATACCCCATGTATACCCATGGCTGTGCGCACTGAGAGCCCTGCAGAGTGATTACTGTGTGGTGCCTTGTCACTCTGAGTTACTGTCTGGTCATGACTTTGTGCCGTAACAGGGAAATGCTGCATGTAGCTTGCAAACAGCATAACCACATTAGCAAGTGAGCTAGGGCAGTTCTGCTGTATAAATATGAATGATTCAGTGTCTCTGCACAGGTCTGTACTGCAAAGAGCTCTTCTGTCTACACTTTTGGGTTATTTGGGAAGAAGCATATTCTGATTTTTCCTTTCTAATTCAAGTATGGTATTAAGGAAAAGATATAATTTTCTGAAAGAGCTGTTTCAAGTAGCTTTCTGTTCCTCTGGCTTCTTCCCAGCAGTGTAGACAAGGTTCCAAGAAGCACACATCTGCTGCAGTTGCATGCTCTTCAGAAGCAGTAGTGACTTGTGATAACATTAATGACACTGAAGGAAGAACTAGGGTATTCAAAAATACAGGCATTTGTCCTTGCCATGAAAGAAAAATGCAGTTCAGGTAAATGTGTAAATGGCTTTACCACCTGAGGAACATGACAGGCATCTATAGAATGATGCGTAGTGTGCCACTAAGAATTAACTGGCTCTTGCCCACTTTCTCTACCCTCCCTAATATGAGATTAGAAATATTTCTAGGGATCCTACAGCAAGCTGAATCAAATTTGGATTGGTTGTTGAGGAGTTTTTAGGATACTTTTTTCTTTTTTTCGTGGTGTTTATTTTTCTTAAATGAGGGGTTTCCTGCATAACTTGTTCCCCTTATGATTCAGCTCAACTAGCTGTGCAGATTCAACCAACAACCTTGAGTGAAAAAGAGAACAGCAACTTGAATTTGATGAAGTAGAATATCTTTCTCCTCCTTAAATATGTTTCTTCCTCCACATCCAGCCAGTTTTACACTCCCCTAGCCAGTCAGTGTGCAAGCCCCCTATATTTATGCTAAGCTCCAGCTTGTACCCTTATAAAGTTCAGATACCCCGGAGTACCCTTCTGCTTCTCTGTCGTAAATAAGCAGTGACTTAGCACAGCTCTCATTTTTAAGACTGTTTTGCCAAGTGTTGCTCTGCCTTCCCAAGGGCAGGGTGGGCTTTCAGACTGACTCAGTGATAGGAGTTGTTTCTGAACCTGACACAATATGAAAAATCATCCCTTGGAGGCCGCACATGTTATTCCAGGGTGAGGCCTTTCACTTCTTCAATGTAAATCCAAAACAGCACAACAGGATTTTTCCACTCACAAAGTCACATAGCTGAGCAGGACCTCCTTCTGTAACTTTATTAATATAATGACAAACACACTTCTCACAAGTCCTGCCCCTTTCTTTCCCAATGTGCAATTCTGTGCTATTTGCACCAGATGAAATCTCTTTTAGCAGTCAGCAGGAATAGATCTCTTCCTTTTAAAAGGGTGGCCCTGGTAGGTACACTGACTACATCACACAAAGCCAGCAGAGGAAAAGTGAGAGAAACCCCACTTAACAGGCAAGACCAGGTGTTGTTTAGCTCATCTCAGTGTAGGTATTTATCCAGTGATCTTTTACTGCAATGATTTACCAGTGCTTTCTGAAATATGATCTAATTGGTAAAAGGTGTTTGAGATTCTATTTTTCTAGTGTCAGATGATTTTCCTACTTAAAAAAAGAGCTTTTTACTGATGTTTTCTGCAAACCTATAAAAGTTTTGATAACATTTTAAGATTTTTTTTCTTTCCCATATAAGCTGGGAAAAATTACTGTTTGAATTGAAGAAAATATTTTGAAGACCTTGTTTTTATTCAAGTGCTTTTTACTTTTATTGTACTTATTTCAGGAAATGCTTATAGGTAAGATTTTTTGTATGCTTTAGCAAAGCTTATTATAATTGCTGATATGACATTACTGCTTACCAGCAGGCTGGGGAACCTCACTAGCAGAACCTGTAGGAAATGGAGTCTCAAATATATATATATGTATGTCAATGTGCACATGTCAACAATTTTTGGCTGGAAACTTAGAAATTTACAATATAATGTAGAGAATTAGGTCTGTCTATTTCAAATTTTCTTCCTTGAAAAGATCTGTGAAGGCTTTGGAAAACTTTTAGATTAAAATATGGTGTGAGAGGCAAGAAATCCAGCTTGGTTCCTCTCTTAGTCTTGAGAGCATGAGAAATGTTTTTGTTACACCTATAGGACAACAATGCTCTCCTTTTAAATCTTCAATAGTCTCTGGTGCCAGTATCAAAAATCAATTTCCTCTGGAGGACCAACTTGGGCAGTCCTGGGAATCAATGCTTTAAACAGGGATGGGGGAAGATTTGGTCTATTTGCTTCTCAGCTTTGCATTTTGAACATCACCTGCACCATTATGCTCCATTCCTAGAAAAAGAAGAATGAGTTTTAAAAGAACGGGTGGTGCTTTTTATATTAATATAATAATGTAAAGTTAGAAATTATTTCAGTAACTATTCAACAATCTCCGGTGGGAGGTACATAGTTCCTACTATCAAACCAAATATATTCTGTGGGCAGGATTTGCACTATATTCCTATTTATACATGTTTTAGTTTGAAATGCAGTCTGCAGGTTAAGCCAAATAGAGGCTAACAGAGTGTAGGACGTGCTGTATCAGAACTGTGCTCCTTATGTTTCAGATTAGGCCTTTTGTTTGTATAGCACCTCTGCTCCTCTCTTTCTCATAAGAAGCAGCTTTAAACCTGACAATACCGTGTTGAGAATCACCAGGTGGAGTTATTGCACACATTTGAGAGATTATTTTTCTGGCTACATAAGCATTGTTAAAGACATGGTTACATCAGTTTTCATTTTGTTAATTAATTTCTGACTGTAGGGTGCATCATAAATCATGGAGGATGTTATTTTCTGTTCTTATGCTCCCTGTTTAGAATATTTTCTCTTAGTCCCTGGCAAGTCAACTGCTGTATCTGGTCCTAGTGTCTTAAGACCACTGTCTGCATGTTGTTTAGCTTTTCTGTTTTAGGATTGTGTATACAAGGTCAGTAAACACTTTGCACGATATATAAACCTGAACTGTGCATCAGACAAGTTTGTAAAGGTGAGGAAATACTGTGAGTAAAGGATGAGGTGTGTCACTGTTGGGTAAGTCTGAGTCATTCCTGTTCAGCATGGAAAAGGAATCAAAATGAATAAGGATCAGGGAAGTTGCTGTTTAGATGCTGCAGGAGGAGAGATGAGCAGGATTGTGCAGGGATAACGAAATAGAAAAAAAGCGTGGTGGTGGTGGTATGTAATGCAGGAGAGAAACACGCTGAGGGCCTCGGGGTATAGGGCAGACAGGCAGGTACAAAACACATTTACAGGGAGAGTTCTGACCTGGGTAGGGCTCATTCTGACTGCAGTGGCAGCAGTGCAGGGTGGGTGAGAATGGCACGTGTCTGTCAGCATCAGGCTCCCTGCTGGGGGATGCAGGGAATGCACATATCCTAGTCTAATGAAGGCTATTGATTAATTTGGAATCTGTATGCACAGTTATAGCTATTCGGTCTTAATGTCAGTGAGATGATGTGAATACTTACTTTAAATGTTAAAATATTCTTTAAATTGTAATCACATGTTTCCTTTGCTCTTTGGAGTCAATCCACTGAGATCTTTGACTCAGAGTGATCTTTCAAAGTCAAGTTGGCATTTGAACGACACTTAATATCTGCCCCTAAAAATCTAGACTAAGTATCCATTAAATCAAGGCACTCAACATTGCACTCTAAACTGGGGTAACAGCTACAAATGCATAAGTAAACATTTAAGAATTAGGGAGCAATTAAGAGGAATTAACTGATTGCTTTCTGAGGTACTGCAGGGTAATTAGGATGTCAGTCCACCTTGCAAATAAGAGCATAACAAATTAATGAAGTCAAATCAAGAAGATCAAAGTATAAGTAACTTTCACTGAAGAGCTTAGTGCTGGGTATGCTACCTCTAAAGCTCAGATGTGCTTTGCTTTACACCAGACAGAATGCCCCATATATCACTGAAATAAAACAAGAGAAGCTCATTTTCCTTTTTACATATTGAGTTAGAGACATCCTGGATGTTGCCAATTTTGAAACACAAGCTCATTACTGAGCCCTAAACTGTAGGACCTGAGAAGTAATAATTACATATGGCACTTGCCCTACTGGATTGATGGACACATAAAAAAAAAAGGAGAAAATGCCCTAAGAAACACCTGAGGACTTTACTCCCACGCTACTTTTTTAATCATTCATGTTTGTGCATCTTTCTCCCCTTCTCTTTATGCTTTTCTCAGATGATGTTTTATTGTCCTTCTGTTATTAAAATGGTATTGCAAGAGATTACCTATTGTGAAGGTGGAGAAAGAAATATTGCCGCTGGCTTCTGTCACCTTTCTAGGGGTTAAGGTTGTTGAAATAAAGATTAAGGGCAGGGGGAGAAGAGGGTAATGTGGTAGAGAAAAGCTAACTGGAAAAGATGACAGCCCTCTGTCTAGGAAGATTCTCTGAGAATCCAGGGGAGGTGCTAATCAAATAAGTGATTGTTGTCCCTTTTGTAACATGAGTGTCTGTATAAAAGCAGGTGTGCAAGCTGGCAAATATCTTAGAAGGGATGCTGTGGGATCTGAATCATCACTAATGATCTTTCACATTATTCATATGAATGCAAGGAATGTTAATATCCCTGCCTGTTTGCCTTCCAATAGATATACATTTTCTAGCTGCAACTTGTTGTAGAAGTATGTGGAAAGGAGAAGAAACTTCTGTAAATTCTACTGAAGAATTCATTGATATAATTTCACCAGGAAATAGTTTGATTTCTTACTTGGAT
The DNA here is from genome assembly GCA_013390045.1 of Picathartes gymnocephalus. Taxonomy (NCBI): domain Eukaryota; kingdom Metazoa; phylum Chordata; class Aves; order Passeriformes; family Picathartidae; genus Picathartes; species Picathartes gymnocephalus. Next base: position 36,296 of record WEKY01033064.1, read on the forward strand.
GTAAAAGTGCAATAGAATGCCTATGGTCCGCCTGCATTTTAGTAGAGGTTTTTGATATAATTATTTTTCACTTCTGAAGGAGAAAAACATTGCACTACAACCACGTTAGCTGATCTACATGCCTATATTCAGCTTTTTTCTCTGAAATTCCCTGGGAGTGAGAGGTGTTTTGCTAAATAGTGAAGAGGGACGTGTGATGTATGAAGAGCAGTCAAGAAATACAAATATAAGCCTTTCCAAAGAATTTGATTATGTTTATTGATACTAGTTACCTGTATTATATGCAATAAGGACATTTATCTACCCTTTGATGTTGCCATGGTTTGCTATTTATAGCAATGATGTGCCTGTTCCATGCAGCTTCCAAAGGGATGGATGTAATTAGGTACTGTCACACTTGATCAGACCCAAAGGCTCTAACACCCATTTTCTGGAACCAACAGAGGTGAGCATAATAACTTATAGAAGATATAGGAATTATCATTGTGGCTATTTTGAAAAAATCCCATCAGTCTCCAGCTAAATAAGGACCAGCTTTAGCTTAGGTGTTTCAATTTTTTCCTTTCTCCTAAGATGTGTTTCTTTTTACCACTAATGATTGGAAGCCTTACCAACCTTTATCTCCATGATGTGCAGTTACTTTATTCTGGGAGTCTTTCCAGCCACTTTTGCCCACTGATATTCTGTGGCAGTGAGGTTTATAGTCTTACTGAATTTTTTTAACTGTGTTTCAGACACCAAGATCTTAACTATCTTTGTATTATTAGAAAAAGAGAATAGAATTCCAAATCTAAGTCTGAGGTGACTGATTATTCATTCATGATTTTTTTAATTTCACTTAGTCTTATATGTCTTTTTTCTAGAATAAGCTTCCTCAACACAGTCTCTGTTCATGTAAGGGTGCTTTCCAGGCTGTTGTTTTCTTTTCTTTTCAAATCTTTTCCATACTGTTGTTTTCTTTCCTTTTCGAATGCTTCCAGTGCTGCAGTGTCACTTGAGAATGGAGCAAATAGGGCAGTGCAGATGTAATATATGAGGAGATACTATTTTTTATTCAATCATTCCTCATTTACTACATCCAACATACCAGCTAATAGACCAAAGAAGACTTGCTTAAAAGACAAGGTCAAAGTAATGAAATAGCATAAAAGAAACACCATTCATGAAATTTCAGTTTGTAAAAGGATCACAAGTGGATTATCTGAAGTAGGAAAAGTTTGAGTTAGGTGACACAAGCAACTCTTGGTGCTCCTAGGAGGCAATGGATCAGCAGGTCTGTTCTTGTAGACTTTTCTACTTTTGAAGGACAAAAGTTTAGTAAAATTTAGGTTTCTGATTTGGGATTATGATTTCAAAGGATATTACACATGCCTAACAATTGCCTCTAACTTTGATCTCTAAATAGATTGGGGCTCTGCAGTGCCTTTCAGAGCTTGAAGGGTTCTGCTCATGTATGATACCAGGTTGTATGTGCCACGTATGAATGAGCAATTGTGGGAATTTTGTACAATGAGCACAATTAATGATTTGTGAGGTCAGAATAATCTTAAAAAAATTTCATCAGTTGGCACCAACCTAACTATGATTTACAGTGTCATATCTGGCCCATCTGACCTGAACTCAGGCATTAAACTTCAGCCCAGCCAAATGTTGCTATTGCTTTACTGGGAGCAAGAGGAAGTAAACTGCTCCCCTCTGCAACCTCTCATACCTCCATGTTTTCAGCTTGGCTTAAATTTCACATTTAATGTTGAGAAATAGTGGTTTTTTGAGACACTGTTTCCTACCTGGGACCCAATGGCTTGTTCTAGAGGTCTCTGTATGCAACAAACCAAGCTAAGCCTGTTGCCATTGAAGTTAAATTAGCAATATAATAATCTGCACAGGAGCTGTAAGATAAAAAATGTTGAAAACTACTTCAGTCTAGTAAACAATTGTTGGTGAGTTCCACACCTGGACTTTGTGATCACACAGAAACTACTTTTAGTTTTCCCAAACTGTTTGAAGAGGATTTTCTTTTATTGTATTGTTATAATTGTACAGTGAAGCAACCTTGGGAAACTGAAGGGGAATATAAAAATATAATGAAGTGCCTTTATTTCTGTGCTGTACTATCATGTCTTAAAAAAGTAGGCAGTCCCTGCTGAAAGAAAAGAAAAAAAATATCAGTAGATCATTAAACTCAAGGCCAAAGTGAGTAATCAGTTAATTTGTGTTGCCATTTCATATGCATTTGGATGCTAACAGAGAGCAAAGAATGTTGGCCTTGAGCCTTGAATTGTATGGAAGTTAATCTTCCCATTTTTCAGAGGATTGACAGAACAATACAAAAGGCAATAACAGTGAAAACTTTCAGATTTTCCCTCATTAGGCGGGAAAATTTTTTGCTATTCTTAGGAGGAAAGATTGGTTAATTCACATCAACTAAATGTGAATGACCACAAATGGCCCTAGTCTTAGAGTAAGAATTACATAAGAAAGGGAGCTGTTTGGGATATCCAGAAGTAGGTAAATCAGTAATGTTTAGAGAGCAATAAGGCAGTTTTAGAAAGCAGAATGTGGTAAGATGAAACAGAATCATTCTGCTCTATTCTGCTAAGAAGGAAAATTATTCATCTGATCACTCAAATATGAAGAAAGGTTGGCATTCCCTATATACAGTGGGGTGGAAAGCAGAGCAGCTATAAGAATAGTCTGTAGAGCATAGAGCTTCTCTATAGCCCTTTCTATAATCTGAGTCTTCTCCACTTGTCCTGCAAAAGTTCACTTGTCCTGTAAAAGCCTCCTTTTACAGTGCAAGCTGAACCCTCTTGAATCAGCCAATGGAGACCAAAAATCCCCAGTCTGAAGAGGGACTACAGCTCATGACAATAATCTCTGCCCTCATACTGGCAGGAATGTGTTGCCCAGAATGACAGTGAAATTCAGTGGTCTCTGCCAGTCTGTGCTATTTATGAGGTACTTATCAACACAAGCAGTGCAGAGTTTATTTTGAGATGCCTGTGACTGATGTAATGCAAACAATTATGTGAGTTTACATGCTTGAGTGGTCCATTAGTTCAGTGAATCCTCTGTTTACTTAAGAATCTGTAGGTTCTGGCCTATGAACAGTGAATTCTGCTTTAGGATGTCCTGTGTATCACCTCTACACAACCTGATAGACTCTAGACACATGGTGAGATAGTGCCCCTCTGGACAGGGAAAATGATACACCATTCATTTGAACTCCATTCTTATAACAAGGCTGTATCTGATTTGGGTCCCTTGGCTCCATAAACTCAGTCCCAAATGACAGAAATTGGTCATAATGGAGTGGAAATACACTAGCAGAAACTATAATGGCAGTGAAAATGTGCTCAGGAGAAAGCTTAAATGTCTGTCTTTTAAATTAATGTTTTGTCACTAAATAAACAACAAATGCCAAACCAGCTGGACCCATTTAACAGCACGCCTCCCCAACTAGAATCCATAAAGGCATATCGTTGACAGACAGCCAAGCTAATTGTCTCTGGTTCTGTTCATATTCAGATTCTGGCATGTCCTCGTCATGTAGTGCTTACCTCAAGCTATTTGTCCCTGGGCCAAATTGCCCTAGACCCATCTGATCAATCTGCTGATTGATCTGGACTTTGTAGTGGACTCAACGTCCTTGGGGTTGGAGATGTCTGTGTGACTCACCATTGCATGATGTAAATGGATATCTGCGCTGTGGTCCAGTACTTTTACCCTCTGTTATCCAGTTCCCATCTTGAGCAGCTCTACTGGTGAGGCTGGGGCTCTGGGGACAGCTGCTCATGGATGCAGTGGCAATGGCCTCAGCATGCAAGCTGCATTGCAAAAATATTAGAAATTATGTGGCCTCCAAAAGCCACTGTCCAAAACCCTGATGGGGAGTGAGGAAATGCTCCCTGCAGATTTATTCCATTAGTTACTAGGTGAAGACAAAGCTGTCAACAGTGATATCTCCTTCCCAATTAAGATCACTATTACAGTTCATAAATCACAGCATGCCTTCCCTGTGGGGAAAGAAAACTTGCAGTTTCTGAAAATGCTCATAAACACAGTGTGTAGGAAATAGTTATGGTTTTTTAACCAAGCACATTCCATCATATTGCCTTAATATTGAATCATGACTAAGGCTATTAAAGAGACCAGGCAATTGTGTAACACTTTAATGTCAGGTGAAAGTCTGCTAAAATGTTTTTCTCTCACAGAAGATTGCTGATCATTTTGATTAGTATTGTCTTCTAGCCCTTTCCCACAAAATCACAGAGAACAGGCCTACAGGGACATCTGTTCCCTTGTTCCAGTGCAGAATCAAGTCCACTTGTGTCTGTCTTCATAAAGGCATCCAGTGACAGGGCTGCCTACACCTTTCCCTGGGAATTGATTCCAGTGCTTTGCTACTATAATTCAGGAAGTTTCTGTTTTTGACGGTGTCGATTCCTACTTGCTACAGTATGAGCTTACTGCTTCCTATCTCAGACTCTTTCAGTTAAACTTGGAATTCATCACAGAAGATTGGGGGCTTTTAGTGGTTGATTTTCTTGATTTGTTTGTTTGTTTGTTTGTTTTGTTTGTTTTTCATGTAAGAAAATGACATGAGGTCTGTGGGACTGATAGTCCTTCACACATTGGTACACGACAGAATGGTGCAGTTTTAAGGTGAGAGGAAGCACCCTGGGCTGGGTGGAATCCAGATTTGCTTTGCTGTGTCTCTTGAAGGGGAAGAGGACTCCCATGTTAATTAACAGCTGGTGATAGCTTCCCAGATATCCAGTGGTAGAAAATAGGCAGCATTTTTTTCTCTAGGAGTGGTCTTATGAGGTCTGCTTCCCTTTCAAGCTGTTTAAGCACAAATGAAAGAGTAAGACCTGTAGTGAACACTTGAAATCCTGTGTAGGCACCAGAGGAGTAGATAAAGCACATTGGCATTACTGACAGGGACTTGATATATTAACTGAGTCAAAGAAGAATAAAGATATTCTTATTTGAAACACAAGTCTGTCTACAAATGACCCCACAATACTCTTTAAAAGAAAGAATCCTTTATAAAGCAGTCATTGTTCAGGGAATCAATGCTCAAAGATCAGAGCCGCCAACCTCTAGAAATGCCCTATAAAGAATTAAACTGGAGACTGTGAGGGTAGGATTTTATCTTCTGATCTATGTGTGTGGTAAATTGTTTTTCTTAGGTACCTAAGCTTTAAAAATCTAATTAAATGCTACAGCTGTGAAAGACTTGGGACAGGGATGGGTGTTGACCCTTCTTTAAAAGAGATGTTAAGACAGGGATTGTTTACTATTGGGGAGTTTCAAAGACAATAAATCAACATCTTTATTTTAACCTCACAGTCTGGCATTTTTCATGGAAGCAGGTCTGAAAAGTGATGTAAGAGCTGAGATTGCTCTTCAGAAAGTTGTTATACCTTCTGTGTATAAGTACTGGCTTTGACATATTCTTATGTTCTTTATTTTTTAAATATTTTACTCTTTTGAAAATTAATTTTGAGCACCAGCTGTGCAAATAGCCTGACACATTTGAGAGGGCTGTGAGGAACAAGCAAATCTGGTTGAAGGCAGGAGTGATAAGCTAAATCTGTTGCAATGGAGAGTTGTGAAGCTCTGATTAATGAATGCATATCTATTCAGGAGGTGTTTTGGGAGTTGTCAGTATTTAAGTTTGAATGTATTCAACCAATGCCGTCACATTTGAAGTGGACCTGTATTAGAGAGATATTGCTTGTTTTGGTCACGTTTTCCTACTCTTCTTACTGTTCTTCCTTTCAGTGATAGATAGACTTGTGTACTTTTTCTTTGTTAGCTCCAAACCACGCTGTTTGTAGCTTGACTCCCTCCCCTCCAGTGTGTTCAGATGGTGTTTTCCAGCAGGAGCCTGCCTGATAGCTCCAGGATTTTCTCTTGACTGTTTTCTGTTGTTATTTCTTGTCTTCAAGTGCTATGGCAGCGTTTGCATATCCCAGACTGTTGGGACCCTACTGTGCTGGGCACTGTATTGCAGGCAGAGCAGGGAGGAGAGGAATCCTGCCTTGGGTAGCTCAGATGAAATACTAAAGGAAATCCTGGTAAAGAGCATTAATGGCATAAATTTCCAACAACTGTACTCAGTACAACACTGGGAGAACATTGTGATGAATAGTAGTGATAGTCACTGAGAGTGTCAATGGATTTGGAGCTGTCCTGACTGATCATGATTTTGTTCTGATTTTTTTCAAAAAGTTGGTGAAGTTCTAAGTTTCACTGCTTATTTGCTAGCAGCCCTAATCCAGTTCTGTATCAATCCCAGTCACCTCATTAATAGCTGATAGCTACTAATTGCTACAGTTTGGATCACCTGAGGAACTTAAAGGAGTTTTGTGCTCCTGGAGATCATTTAAAACCAACAAAGTAAAACATCAACCAAATCAACAAAGATAAAAACAGTAATGGAGAGAGTGGCTGCTCAGTAGGGCATCTTGATTTGTATGTGTGTTATTAGTGTGTGCCTAATTACTTATGCCCTTATCTGTGTCCTTGAGAAAATTACAATAGCTACTACGAGATTGCTGGAGACAAAGAAAGTTCACATTTCAGCCTGAGTCCCTGAAAAATGTTGCTTTTGAAAGGAGAGTGAAGAGAAAAAAAACACATGTATTTTAGGCAAAAAGAGTGAGAACAGTCTGTCTCTCCAGCTGTAAACGTGTGTGTGTATATATATGTATATATAGCTATAATTTGCAGCTCCTAAATAGTCCTGAGGAGAACATACAAGAAATTTTAGCAGAATGCTAGGCACTCTGCTGTGGCTTATACAGCAAATCCCTGACAGGTGCTGCACTAAGGATATGACACACATTTGTGTATGTGAAAGTTGATTTTTTAAAGTGATGTCCACAGCAGGTTGCCTATGAGGGTAAAAGTAATTTTGGGAGGACAAAGTAAGAGAATATAGAAGACAGGATGGAGCAGAAGACAGGGAACTTAGCCCTCTCAGTGAAGGATTATTCAGCCACTTGGCTTTACTCTCAGCGGTCAAAAGATCATTCCTTTTCAAATTTTAATGAAAGAAGTGTAGTTTGATGTTTTCCTCATTCTGAGACTGCACGTAAATGTGACTGGTGCTATTGAAAGTACCTTGAGGTGCTGAAATGTGTTCTATCAAGTGTTGTTCTATGTCTGGTAATAGTCATAAGAAGAGGATCTGAATTTCAATGCATTTTTACAGGACTTGTTAATCAATTTGCATTAACACTGCCTCCAGAATTTGATGATAGATCAGTACAAATATGGGCTGGAGGATGTTATGGCAGATGAAAGTGGAGATGATTAGATTTGTAATTTTGAATATGGTCTTTAGTGGCATTCATAAGCAAGGACCTAAGCTTCTGAAAAGATATTTTGGGTAGTATTAAGAAGATTTTCTTTTGTGGTGACCATAAGAAAATTATTGGGGAGGGAGGAAATTTTTTGGCATCTTTAATATTTGAGTGAAACGTTAAACTGAAAAAAATTCAATATGTACCTTGAGGAATAGAGCTTCTGTGTTTTGAAGGATAAAAAGAGTTGGTTGCTTTTCTGTTTTTTGGTTTTGGTCTTTGGTTTTTGGGTTTTGTTTCTTTTTTTTTTTGGGGGGGGAGAGGTTTTGAAAAGCAACAAATTCTGCCTAGTTTCCAACACTAAAGGAAATTCAGTTAAGTGGTTGATCTGAGAAGCAAAAAAGGAGCCTTAAGAACAGGGTAAACAAGCCAAGCACTTTGGATGTATCCTTGAAAACAAACAATGAAAGAATGACATTATTTACTCTGAAGAAAGGTCAGAATCTGTAAAGCATTGAAGAATCCTGTATTTTAATACAAAAATGTGTGGTTTAAGGTGATGTTTTCCTTGAAGCATTTTATAACTGGGACAACATGAAACACAGGTGTCTTTCCAAAGAAAACTTGTAGCTGACAAAAAA
>WEKY01033064.1:53042-70620 GCA_013390045.1 Picathartes gymnocephalus
TTTTATTTTTAGATTTTATTTTATTTATTTTTTATTTTATTTTATTTTACATTTCACCAATGAGGATTTCCCACTGAGATGTTTCTTACACTTTTCTCTCTGGCCTTACAAGCCATAGGCTGTAAGGGGGTGAAGTCTGAATGCACTGAGAATCAGTCTTGTTTTCCTGTGGTGTGTGAAGCCACGTTTAGATTGATAAATGCCACCAATTTTCCTCAGACACCCTCGGACTGGTGTGGCTGTCCTGGATTCCCATGGGAGCAAGTGAGATGCACCTCCTGTGCTGGCTCAGAGTCCTGACACCTCTGCATTCTGCTGCCTCTCTGTTGCTGTGCTTCATTTCCCAGCAGTCATTCGAAGATTTTCAGCAGTTTCTGACAAGTTTATGCCAAGTTTTCAGTGGCTTTTTGTGACTCCAGATAAATCTCAAAAAATAATGAGAAGAATGGCTGGGGGGTTTTTTTCTCAGTTATAAATATTCTTTTTAACAAACCATAATATTAATGTTTATGCTTTGAAATGTCATAAAGTTGCTAATGCTGCATAGGAAGCAAGGGATAAATTTCATCTTTTTCTGCTAAAAATATGTCACTTAGGTAGTGTCACTTTCAGTCTTCCATCTTTCTGCTTTCAGTTTACTACCACAAAATGTTTTGAAAGCTGTTAACCAATTTGTATTGATACATTTGCCCTCAAACACGCTAAATTCCCTCTTATTTTAAGAAAATAAGGGAGGGGAATAGAGGATAACATTTATTAGTACTGTCTGCAAAACACAGAGACGTGACCTCAACTTTATTTACTGGTGCCAAGGAATCCACATGGGCAAATTCATATAAAAAGCCACCAAAAACTTGGCTTTGTGTTCTACTAAAAAGTCTTAGGAAGAGTCCAGTCCCTATGAAACTGCAAAATGTGGTTTTTTCAATCCTTACTGTGTGCTGGGCATAGAATATAATTTAGGCTTTTTCCCCCCTCACTATAAGAAAGCAAAAACAAAGAATCAGATGTTGAACAAGAGTATTCTTATTCATCTTTGAAGAGATTTCTTTCAAAAACAAACCAGCAAATGCTTTCTATATGAACTCCATAATTTTCCAAATACAGAGTTTTGAGACACTGAACTCTTTTGAAAATGTAGAGTCCATTTGTCTTTTTCTTTTCTAGTGACACATTTAACAAATGTTAAGCATTTCTGTCATTCTCATGTTATCATATGAAGTGTGAAAACTAATTTTACTTGCTAATTGAAAGGTAATTGGTTTGGGGGTAGCAACTGTCACTCCATAAGAAAAAAAAAAAAACAACCAAGCAAAACAAACTCTGTCTTCTGTGAGCCAGCAGTAAGAGCTAGCATGGATGTTGTCTGGAAAAATCCATCTGTAAATTAATTGAAAAGGACACGTGAGATGAGTCTTATGAACCCACCAGTTGAATTTGGTGACGGAGCAACATATACACTTCTGAAAGCATTCCTCTTCTAGAAAGAGATTAATGACTCTACTAATGTACATTGCTATTGCAGAAAATAACCTTAAGAGCTAACTAGAACCTGTAGTGGGATCTCCACAGAGAGTGAACAGTGTTGGTAAACCAAGATCTTTCCTTGCCTTATCTACTACTGGAAGAAATCTGTGCATAAAATGTGAGGGAAAGTGAATGCATCAAGAATAGTGTAAAGTTTTTCTGCAATCAGTGCCTAATACATCATACTTGGTGCATTACTGAGATGTCAGTTCTTTTGATTAGTTCACAAAATTGGTCTCAGTTGTGTAGCAGCGCGGCTCGGGCGGCTCGGCACCGCTGCCTTCCCACAAGCATCTCCACGGGTGAGGACACTCCGCTCAGGTGGGGGGTGCGAGCCAACACACACGCGGCTGGGTGTTACAATAAAGGCGACGGAGGCGGGAGGGGCTCCTGTATGAAACTCCAGTGGGGTTTGTTGGATCCGCACGCTGAAGGTACCACAAGCAAAGAACCACGTGGAATGGAGAACCCAGGGTTATGTGCAGGTATGGAGGGGGCAGAGCCAAGCTGCAGGGACCAGTGAGCGGAGAGGGCAGGTGGGAGGGCAGACACATTCCCCAACGGGGAACGTGTTCTGAGGAGATGAGCAGGGGGACAAACCAACGGGGGTACAGAGAACAGGGAACTTACTAGAACATAACCTCACAAAGCAAACTGGGGGGCCAGCCAGCCAACGGGCCGACTGCCAATGGGGTTGCAGGGTACGGAACATGGCCATACAAGGCAAACAGGAGAAGTGGAGCTGGGGTAACTGGCATGTGGTCCTTGGGCTTCCATGGGAAAGCCAAAGCCTAGGGGATGTCCATCCAGGGCATCCTAATATGCCCACAGGCCTCCACACAGTTGTGCACTGTTAACATCCTGGAAAACACAGTGGCTTTCTGCCACATAGCTTCACCCACTGAGATGGGAAGAGCTACCCTGCATTTTGTCTCCAGACAAATTTTCATAGCCCTCCTTCTGTAATTGTTGCAAAAATATTAACATCAGAGTTGTAGGTGGGCTGAAACTATTTTCTACTACACCACCTTGATCTCTTTTACTGTTTACTTGCTGCTTCTTCATCTCTATCTTATATTTACACTGTAAACTATGTGGGTTAAAGATCACCTTTGTATTCTGCATTTTCACATCACCTAGCAGCAGTCTGGACCCAAAGTAGGAGTAATACAAAATGTTGTAATAAATAATTTATTATATGTTCCCTCTTTTAAGCTGTTGGAAGGTCCATCTCTCAGTAAATTATATGGGAGAAAAGATGACAGAGATGAAAGAGGCAAAGAGGAGGCTCTAGGAAATGAATACAAGAACTTTTTAGATTGTTTTCTCTGAGATTTAAACAGCATATAAATGACTAAAGTGCACAGGACAGGATAAATAAAGCCAGGTCTTTTAGAGAGATTAACATGTGATGGAGAGGTCAGACCAAATTTCACTGAAGGCACAGGGGCATCTTCTGTTATCTTTGTTTGGCTCTAGGTCTAATCTTATTAGCTCCAATAAAAAACACCTCAATATGCTTCACCACTTATATTCTAGATAAGCTGAACATTTGTGTGTGAGGGTTGTATTATTTTCCTGAACCAAAATCATGAGCAGGAGGGATCCTGTCCTCAGCATAGTCCATGGTGGTTTTAAAATTTAATCCACTTGGACCCATGTGTTGCCACTAGTATCTTCATAATTCCCTGAATCTTATTTTGTTTGTCTTTCAGGGCCACTAGCACCCAACTGTACTATACAAAGAAAGCTCCTCTCCTCACACTATTTTTTTTTTTTTTTAATGACCTGTTTATTTCATAGTGCCTTCCACTTAGGCTGGTTTCAGTGGCAGTCCTACCTGCTCAGCAGTTCTGAAAATCAGCCCAGTGTCTTTTGTCTCCTTTTTCTTTCTATACAAATAAATGTTAAGTGTTTTACTATGAGTAATAACATGGTACTAAGAATAAAAGGTTTATTGGTCATTGTAAATGCATTATAAGGGCTTTGCAGAGTCACTAAATTCAATTTTGTGCCCAAAACTAAACAGAAATTAAGATGTTCCTACTAAATTTTAAAAGCATTACTGGAATACAGAACTATTTGGTTATTTTGCTACATCTAATTATGAAAAGCAGAAGACAACAGCAGGAGGAGTTAACAAAATTATCACAAAGGAAAAGCGTATAAAAATGTACTTATACCTCTCTATATCTCTAATATTATATGAAAGGTAATGAACATTAACATAAAAGTGCTCAAAATAAATTTGTTTATAAAATAATATATTGAGCTGATTATGCATTCTTTGGTATCATTAACAACATTTTAGATTAAGTACTGGTTGATGTGTCTAGGTTTAAAGTGGAAACTTTCTGTTAAAAAGATTAGTATACAGAAAATACATTACCTGGAAGGCAGTAATCAGCACAATAAATTCACCATTTCTAACCCTCCTCTTTACATGTAAGCCCTTGCTGCTTTCATGATATTTATTACAGAAAATATTAAAAGAATACTTACCCACCCTTATCAATGTAATTAAAACATTACCTTACTTGCAGAATAAAAACCGTATTATATATTTATGAGGTTCATAAACTCACAGGCAGGCTAATAATTTATTAGGAGTCTGCTTGGTTTTTTATATGTATGAAAAGAAGATTTTATCAGGGATTGACCTGGTGAAATATCCTTTGAACTTTTTTAAATGCAAAAACTTTGGAGGAGCTACACCTGAAATAAGCACAGGAGATATAAGGTGAGAGGGAATTCAGAGCCATGGGGACAAAAATGACTACATGAGACAAGAACAGAATCCAAAATTCCTGACTTGCTCCCTCCAAAGTGCTCTCCATTAAATTGCATTAGTGTAACTGCATAATTCTCAGGTCTTGAACTTTCTGTCATTTCAGTTTTGTGTCCAGTATAATAGATGCTGCCTTTTTAAAAGTAGTTGTAGTCAAAATGCAATTTTGGGGGTCTTTTTATGAAATGAGAGGTTTTTGTTTAAAAGGAAATTAAACTAAGGTGCAGGTCATTAAGTAACAGAAGACATCAGAACCATCAAGAGGGCATTTTTTCCAATCTGATCGAATATACTCATCTTTTGCAAGCAGGTGAGTTTTTTTAGTAATTACGAAGATGTTATCTTGAATCTAAGTAGCTTTTCTGAGGTGTATGCAAAAGGTGTACAGTTGTCATATAGAAAGTCACTAATGCCACTTGGAAATATCAAGATACATTTCAGCACACAGAAATTTGCTTGAGGATGTTTGGAATAATCTAATCTACTCTTTCAAATTTAATTTAGTTTTAAGAAGAGGCTTTTTTACACTTATGCTGTGTCTCTGCCACAGTTACATGCGGAGACTATTGCACATTGCATTGGATTAAGGTCAGTTAGCAGTGTTATAAGGACTCCTTTCCTTCCTCTGTCTCTTATTCTCTTTTAAAATGAAGCATCACTGCAATTTTGTGATTAAAACTCTGTGTGTTGGAGCATGATGAGAGACCTTGGCTGGCTTCCAGCTGTCATTAAGGCTATGATTTTTTTTCCTAAAGGGTCATGTTGAATCACAACTTCACTGATCCTTTAATCGGAACTGATTAAACAGCGATGGCTTGCTTGCTGTTTGGTACTCCATTACCTACCATGCAGAGCCTACAATAGGGAGATATTGCTCTATCAGCGGCCCCAGGAAAATTGAACCTTTGGAAGACTTTGTGGACAAGATCCTTCAAATTGATCCTTCAAATTTTGAGTAACTTATCTTTCAGTTAAGAAATTTGAGAGGAGACTGAGTTTTAGAAAGTCCTTAGAATCATGTTGATGGAAAGGTGAATATTTCCTCACATCCCTTTTAGATGTAAGGACCTGAGATATTGTAAAATTCTTCAGATGTTTGGTGTGGCTCACACAACCCTTTCCAAAGTCCTACGTAGGCTGAAGGTGAGAGAAGGGAGCAATGGCAACAGTTTAGAATTTACTGTTCTACAAATAATTTGAAGCGGCAATACAAAGAATAGAAACATGGAAAAATAAGTGTTGACAAAGAAATATCCAATTCATCACTTGGTGTGTTGGATATTTTCATATGTCTGCAGCTTCTTGGATGAAAGGCTACTAAAATGCTAGCTGGAGAGCCCTCTTATTTATTTGGTAAGTAGATTTATGGAGAACCTTGATAGTTCAGCCAGGGTGTTGGTTATCATGGAGTGTGGAGCTCACAGGAAGGGTTTCTAGTTATCAAAAAGGGAAATGATTACACTGAAATAGGAAAATACCTCCCCATCTTTTTTTCAGCTTCATAGTAGAAGCTGTTTTCTAGTTATTCAAGACTTCTGAGAGTCCCTCTGATACCTAGCCAGAACAGGAACATGGAAGCATGAACTGTTCTGCCCCTGAAAAGCATTTTTCTCCCCTTCAACTTTGGCTTGAACACTGGGAGAGATAGGAAGGAATATCTTTGTCCATGGTAAGAGTGTGCATGTGTGTACATACGTACACATATATATCCATGAATATATGGGTATATCTCAGTGACTTTAGTCTGGCTTTGCTCCCTGAATATGACAGCCCCGTAAACCAGGTGGGAAAGTGACAGTCTTTGGTCTGTTCCTGTGGTCAAGTCAGTGACCATGGTTAGGCAAATGAACTGAGTAGAAAGATTCCCATCTGCTTTATTAGGGGTAGGCCAATAGTAATCGGATGGTGTGTCAAAAGAAACAAAGAATTATGCCCGTTTAATGGACTCTATACTCTTCTATTGGACAGTCATTAGAGGACAATTTTCATAATATACATAGTCCAGGGCTATCTCATTTTGCTTTAAATGTCATACAGGCTTAGGTATGTATTACTATGCCTAATAAAGTATATTATAGCTAGGGAAGTTAATAGCCTTAATGTACTGGGCAATGTTAGTGAGTCTATGACTTAAGATCCTACAGTTCAATTAGAACAGATAATGAGCCAGAAATATTCCATGAAAGCATTAGAACTGATAAGACCACCAAAGAATGACTTGGATGGCTATTCTGCATAGCAGTGTTTTGGCAAGCCCAGGGAAGGCTGGTTATAACCACAACAACACCCCCTTCCAAACTGAAACATACTCTCAAACAAACCATTTTTAACCATATAAAACTTGCCAAGGAGATGAGTAGTAGTCAGCATGGATGTATCATGAACAAATCATAAACACATGATAAGATGTGAACACACTGTGATAAACATAATTGTATTCTATGATGTGCCTTGTGGATAGAGTGGCAAATGTCATGTTTTTACTGCAATAAGGTTTCTGAGTCTTACATGATATTCTGATATTCAAAACAGAGATACATTGACTAAATAAGATTACTCGTAGGCGGGTGGATATTATACAGTTGAGATACCATATGTAAAGAGTAGATATGAGTTGCTAAATCTCAGTAGCTCTGTGGGATCTGCAGGGGTGAGTTCTAGATATAGGATTCTTTGGAATTATATTTTCAGACTATATCTAACTGAAAGAGCATTCAAATATGTTGGGAAAAAACATTCAGAAATCTTAAACGTATTTTGAAGTTTTTAAACTGATCAAGTGTACCATTTCAGATGACCAAATGGATTTTATAATTTCTAGTATTTGTTTCCTATTATTTCCTTATAAAGGAGGAAATAATAGGAAACACACAGGTAATGGAGCTCAGTATTGAAATCAGTGCAGATCTTATTGCTGAATGTCAATATATACAAAGATAGGGCCTCAGCTAAAAGTCAACCCAACAGCTTTGAATTAGGATTCTATAACTTCCTTGGATATTCATGTACCTTTTTTATATTCAATGTGATTTTTATTCCTTGGACAAATTTCCATAGCTTGCTAAATCTCTCTGTCAAGAAATTTCTCATTAGAGTAGTCTTACCTTACTTACTTTTTGTTTATTCTGCCTCCTTATTGGGGTTAGCTGAACACTAAAGACTGATTTCCCACAAAGGCACATTAAGGCCATGGGATCTTGCCAGGACAATATAAGACAGTAGGAAAGTAAGAGAGTTTCTGTACTGCTTTTAAAAGGGTAATGTCTGGAGCAGTATTTATAGGCCTTAATGCTGACATCGGAATGTTTCCAGCAGATTTAGCTTTTCTCCATTGTTTTTCTATACTTTTTCTATAACACAATAAAGTACAATTTACTGAAGGGAACTTAATCAGCAAGCCCACCTACATATGACAGATGTAAAACTTAAGTAAAAAAAAAGCAAATAAAGGAAATGTCATTGTATTTAAAAGCTGGAAATTTACTCAAAATAACTCCAATCTCATACAGAATGCAAAGCATCTGTAATGGCACTTTTTTTTTTTCTTAAATGCTCTTGGGAGTAAAGAGAAGTATGCAGTGTCTTATAAGTTCTTCAAAATAATTCCCAGACAATGGTGTTGTGTCTTTATTTACAGCTACTTTTACCTCAATGTAATCCCATAGACTTCATATTATATTAGGTGATGGCACATCATGTATTTTTCACCTTTCTCAGGGTGGATATTTTCACAGATATTCTCTTCCTTCTGAATGCAGAAGAATGCTGTGATTCATCTTACTTTGGTGCTGAGTGAGGATATTTTAGCTGCAAACAAATATTACTTGAACTTATTGTTCTGAAGACTAACTTGAATGAATGGATTCCATAAATTCTAGAGACTGCGTGAAATACCCTGATACATCTTCATCAAAATCACTTTGTTCACTGGAAGAATAATGGTCTTAATGCATGCTGCTACATGCTGTTAATATTCTCAGATCATTTTCAGGGCCCCATGTCTTGTACTTGTTACCTAATCCTTGTCATGGCTTCAGTACATTGTAATGAAAGGTACAAATTATTCATATGGGGAAATATAAGAGCGATAGTACAAAATTCACAAAAATTGAGCTTTGTGTGTTTGGTTTTTAATCTCATCTCTCTCTTTATGGTTCGTTGGTTGGTTGGTTTGGTTGGGGTTTTTTTGTTTGTTTTTGTTTAAAAAGCAAACCTCAGAGTCATAGATGCAACTTTTTTTTTTTTTTTTGCTTCTATGTGCAGTTTTATGGGTACTCTGTTTAAAAACAGACTCACAGCGTAAAGATTTGTGACCACTTCCACGGGAGCTGTTTTCTGTTTTTTATGGTATTATCTCCAACATTTTCAGGCACATTTCAAGTTGACAAAATGATATTCAAGTGACCATCAGATAATTATCTTCAGTGGTAGGTGCAGAGCTTCCTGTCTCTTAAGCGCATTCAGGAAATTATTCTATGCTGTGACAGGGACTGTGTTCTAATTAAGATATTTTGAATAGATTCTCATACTTCTATAAATTAACTTCAGTGACAGTAAAGGATGCTGTTTAAGTGTGACTCAATTGCTTTCTAAATGATAAACATTAACTTAGGTTACAAAAATTGGCCAGAGAATGTTCATTTATTTCTACCTGCAGACATCCAGCCTGAAAAGTTCATCAACTGTATTGAGGTAAAGATAAAATTAATAAGAGATTGACAAAAATGTTCAAGAACTTCAAGAACAGTGTAATTTTAAAACCATAGAAGGGATGCAAAGGAACTTTCCTAATGCATAAGGAGCAGATATACCACAGGCCAAGAGAATACAGGACATTTGTAAACATTAACAGAGTATCAGAAAGTCTGAGGCTATATCTGAGTAGCTGAATGATTTCTTCGCATTGCTGTTTTTGCAAAATCGTTGGTTAAAGGGGTTAGTATTCAAAGTAAAGAATTTTGAGGACTTTTATTATAACTAATTTGTCATCTAAAGAGGTTACAAAATAGTTGGACACTAACAATTGCAAAAATAAAGTTCTTTTCTCTTGTGAGATTTCTGAGCTTAACTACGATTTGTAAGCGCTCACTGAAATGACCTAAAAGTAAAGGGGAATGGAAAGTGGTGTCTATATATAAAAAAGGCTCCAGAAAATTACCAACAAGTAAATGTGAGTCTAATTCTTCATTAAGTGGTAGATACTGTAGCAAATAAGTAAATTATTAGAAATGTGGATTAACATATTAAAAGTGATAAAGGAGGTATTAAAAACCTCCTACATTGTAGAAAGGAATGTGGAAGAGGTGAAGAAGAGAGTACTTATTAGACCTGAGGAACTGGTAGATGCTCAAAAGGCAGCCAGTCAGTCATCTAGAGAAGCTTAGTTAAAACCAGCAAGTAATATTGGTACTATTCAGAGAAGCCTCTCACTCTTTGAGAACATAATGATGAGTACATTTCAAGTCACTTTGGAAAGTGACCTGTCATTATCTCTATTTTCAGCAAGAAAAATTGCAACATGAAAAGGTAAAGGTGCCTGACAAAGGTCACACAGGAGGAATATGGCTCCAGTACAAAACACGTGTCCTGAGCTCCCTCTCAGGGCTTGCCCTGACACCAATGGGAGTCAGAGCTTCGACTGCAAATAGTGGTGGGTGAACCAGGGTTCCCGTTCCCCTCCAGTAAAGGTGTCTGAGAGATATAGGACTGAGGGTCTGGTAATTGTATGGCTAATACTGAAAGGTTTTGGACAAAGTAGGAGACAGGAAAAAGCCTTCATTATTTCAATTAGGAGACTAAGCCATGCATAATGAATTCAGGCAGGAAAGCTGTTCCAGTCAGTGTTAGTTTAGCTTCAGAGAAGCGTGAATTGGAACTTTTTCTGAGGGCTAATTCTGAGATGGGATGAAATGTATAACACAGCATAAGGAAAGGAGCTGTGCAGATGGTGAAGGACCATTATTTATTAACTACTTAAATTGTCTTAGTCTCTTGCCAATGGCCTATTTGGAAGGGGAGGTAGGGCTTTTTTTATGGGGTGAATAATAACTTAATTATCCTGAGAAAGTTAAACTATGATGCACTAGAACTCACTGGTACTGAAGAGTATGATAAGTGTCCATATTCCAATGGCTTTATTCAGTACTGAGGGAAATCTATTCTGACACTAGAGGGTCCTTTGATGTAGCAAATAATGATGAAGTAACTGAAAGCAGGGGAATGAAGAAAAAAAAACTCAAGTAAGATCAAATAAAATGGACCACTTCTTTTTTTCTTGTGACAGTCCTAGTAAAGTACCATCAGAGGAGAGGTAAGTCTTGGAGGAGGATCAAAGAATGCAAGTTACCACAAGCCTTTCTAAAAACTGTGGCCTAATTTGATTGTGAATTTGTAGATTTTATATAAAGTTTCTGACAAAACCGGGTAAGTTTCTACTGTGGCTTGAGTGTATTTTATTGGGCTCATGCAGGAGTTCCTGACTTTTCTTGTGTGTATCTCCTTGAAGCAAATGCATTTTTCAGGGATGATAATAGATTTAGAAGGTTATGCTGATGAAAACAAGCATACTGAGGACCTATTTTCTATGCTGTTTTTTCCCTCCACAATTTTTGTGTAGATCTAGACATTTCTTTGTGCAACGTTTTTCTTCTCACATCCTTTATGCAGCTCCTGGTCTGTTTGGATTACAAGCAGCTCAGAAGCCTTGTCTGAGTATGTTCTTACTGACAGATATTGAATATCTTGAACTCATTTAGCATCCCTTAGGTGTAGCCAGTCAGAAGCCTTCTCAGGGGGCACCTGACACATCCAGAGACTGCAAAGGAGCACCAGGAGAACGTGTAGGGTGGTCAGATCAGTCTGTCCCATCGAAGGAATCTCTCCTCTTGTTCTACAACACTCGGTGTAAATATGGTTCTTTATTTCAAAGAAATGTTAATCTGGTGACAGTCCATCTGAGCACAGATGTTTTCTCTAGCACACATCAGTCATCACTGCACTGTATCAGCAGTTCCACTAAAAAGTGTGGAAATATTCTAGGAAAATAAGTTTGTCCTCGTGGTGACAGCCTTATCTTTCCATATTTTTTCCCTGTTTGGTAGTTTTCAAACCATGCAATAGTTATAGAATAGACATATTCAACAACAGGTTCTGAAAACTGTTAGATCCATAGTTTAAAACTGATATCAGTGTCTAAGTTGTCTTCTTATTCTGAAACTTTCTTATTTAGTTGAGACTTTTGTCTTTTCTTTAACACTCTAACGTCCAGACTCTCACAAAGATATCTGAAGCTGAGAAGACAACATGCATTAAAAATATTTAAACTCTCTTAAAATATGAAAGCACTAGAGGTTTCCAATCATCTGTCCATGTTGCTGTATGAGTGAATCATGCAAAGGAAAAACCAGAAGATACAGACTTGTCACAGCATTCTGTGAGGTGTTTTAAGGAAAGCAAATTTTTAAAAGAGCCATAATGAAAAAAAATGGATTCGGTAATGCTGGTTAATTAAACAAATAAACAGAGCATAATTTAATACTTTCAGACTAGCTAAAGAGTAGGTTTCCAGGAGTTTTTTTTTAATTTCTCATGTGTTCTTTCCTTCTGAGTGAGATATCTAATTAATCTGTGTTTAACAAGTAGATATTTTGTTCCTCAATTAGGCACCTTGTAATTTTGCCATCAATGGAACAAGCAATGTGCCAAGTATTGCCTTTTCTACGCTCTGTGCTCTTACTCCAGCTGTCCCTGTTTTGACTGGGGGGTCCTGCTAGAAAACCATCAATTCCTCAGCCCCTTGCGCTCTCCTCAGCCCTGGAGCTGAGATTTGGATTCTCCTTGCTAACCCAGCCTGGGATTTATCTATTTTCCCTGACTCTGCCAGGCAACCAGGATAAGAGTTTGTCACGCTCCATCCCTCATTAGTAAACAGTTATTTATTTGCCTCGAGTCTTCACACTACTCACTGTGGGTGTCCTCGAAAGCTCGCTGCAATGTTGCTGGAGTTTGCAGCCAGTCACGCATCGGGGACAGGGGCTGGCAATGCTTCATGTGCCACATCCCAGCTTGACTGACACGAGCTGACACCATCCCACACTGGGCAGCACAACGTGACAGCTTAAAATATGGCAGCGGGTCATACCAGCCCTCTTAAAACTCCTTGCTCGTTTCAGAGCCGCATTCACCTCTTTTCCTCTGTAAAATAAAAACACCCTCCCTTCAAAAAGAGGAAAAGCAAGAGAAACCCTGTGATGCATTGCAACAATTTCTATGCTTTAGAAATTCAGATTTCTGACTTTGGATGTTTACATGGAAATTTGGTGTTACTAATCCTTCAAAAAAAATACTTCTACTGAGCTAAAAGCTTAAAGTGGTAAGTCAGCTGAAAAATGCACTGAAGACAAAACAGGTGACTGAAACCTGGCTTAAGTGTCTGTCCTGCTATAGTCTCTGACCCTGGGCTGGTCACTTAGGCTAGATTTTTGAAGACTTTTGGTTGGCAAGCCTTAATTTGGAAATTCCTAATACCACTAAATAACTTTATCTGCCGAGTAAGTTTAGTTTCCCTTTGTCTGAATTGCCTTTTTAGAAACTCACTATTATCTTCCCACTGTGTTAAAAAAAGGAAAAAAAAGTTTGGTAATATTACAGGAACTAAGGAAGATGGATGGAAATTATCACTTTTATTTTTCCCTGTTTCAATAAGGACTCCAGACTTACAATGTACTGGGAACATTCTGGTAAATTCCCTTCAAAGCTCCCATACTTTTCTAAGGGCATCATTTTAGAATTCTGGTACTATTGCTTGGGCATCTGGCATTTACTCTGTGCCTTTCCTCACAGTGTGTCGTGTAGCTACCATGCCATCTGTGTTTTATCTTCATTTCAGGCATGGTCTATTCGTTGAAACTTGAATTGGATGGCAGTCTGCAGTTGTGGTTTTTTTTTTTTTAAATGTCTGGTAGGGCTGTGTATCGATAGGAGAATCTTATTCTATTACAGATAGTCTTTCTATTCCGCTTTGTCAGTGTTGGCCACCATAAACTTCAGGTTTTTAGGTATCATCCTTTCTTTCACAGCACATTAAGGTCATCCAGTCCTTCCTATGTCTAATCCCCCACCAACCCTATTTTCCCTCATTTTTAATACCTCCCTTATGCATAGTCATGACTATTTCAGAAAAGAAAAACTATCCTGGTTGACAGCTGTGACAAATGTTCATTCATTACTTTCATGCATAATTAAATTATTTCCTTAATTGTATCCAATTAATTTTTAAACTTTTTAACATTCAAATTAAGACACTTGACTTGCAATAAGAGAATTTTCTCGAATTATGAAGAGCTGAAACCACACTTCTTGTGTTTCACATTGAAACTAAAAGGGAGAGTTCAAAAGGTATACCTGAAACAAAACCAAGGAGAATCCATGAGGAGAATACCCTTTGGTATTCAAAGTGCACTTAGAGCCCAAGTCCTACCATTTTCAAATTTTTGCATAGATAGACACCTTGATGAAGCTACTGATAAGAGGAGCATAAATCATACCTAATAACTGAATGCATCTAAAATTTGGGATCACATCTATCTGCCTTGCTACATCTGGCACAGTGTAATAATTAGGTTTTCTCACAAAGAGGAGAATTACAAAAAAATGTATTTGTAGAGATTATTATCCCTTCAAGAACTTTCTGATCCATTTTTAATTGATGTAAATAACAACTCTGCTGAAGCCAGTTGAACCCTGCTGTTAGTTGCCTGCAGGGAATCTGTCCTTCCATTCCCAGGTCAGATTTGACAAGAGTTGCGTGACCCAGAGTTGTTTTTGCTTTGACATTCTCCAAAACATTTATTATAATTTTATCTTGCTGGGAAGGTTTCTTCTCTCTATTTTGATCTCAAATTTTTTAAAACAAAAAGTAGTTAAAGCAGAAAGAAAGTTTAAAACACATTTTCTTATGTAGATAATGAAATGTTTCACTAAAAGTGTCAGAATTATTTCGTTTTTGGTCTAAATATTTCCCTACAATTAGCACTGTCTAATTCGTTTCAAAGGCACAAAATGCCTGTCTACATCTAATACATTTATAGAGAATGAGAGAGTATGTTTTCAACTCATAAGAGAAAGTTTCTTCACTCCGGGCAAGTAAAATGCTAAAGAAGAAGCCATTAATATGTCTTTTTATGGCTTTTTGCATATAGTTGCGTTTCATCTTGAATACAAGCTTAAATGCAGTATAGCTGCTGTTTGTCCCTTACCCGTGTCAGATAGCCTAATGCTGTGTGCAGAAAGCAGCTACAGTAGATTGAACAAGGGAAGGATTTTGTGCTCATTCGTTTTCAGAGAATGGTGTCCAGGGTGAAGGATGAGTGTTTACTAATGTGTAGGGAAGAAGGTCAAGAAAAGGTTTCTGTTTGTTTTCATAGAATCAAGCCCAGAAATACTTTTGTACAAATCTCTTGTGCCAAATCCAGCCCTATAATGCTAGGATTGATCAGAGAAAATAAAAAAATAAGCCCAATGGGAACCGAATTTGCAATGTTATCATATGGGAAGAAATGCCTTCTTGACCCTAAGTTTATGTCCTGAAGAATAAAACCTGATAGAAGCTGTCAGTTTTATCTTAAGCTTCAGAGCTGTAAGGATTATTTCAGCTGAGGATCTTAATATTGGTCTCTGCCTCCACACAAGAAATGACACTTATGTAAGGAGATAGCAAGAGCTTTAGGAATTAAAATGAACTTAAACCGCAAGCTCTGTAGGGTGTGGATGCACTTTCTGTCTGGATTCACACACACTGATATATTTTCCATTGCTTCTTTAACTTTTGCCAAAAACCAAGTGACAGCTCAAAGGCTGGATGCAGCAGCAACGTTGTCTGTCCTGTGTGCTGTCCCATATGTGGTGGGAGAGGGTAACAAGGAGGGGAGAATTGTGGCTTCAAAGTAGAATTCCCTATTTCCATTACGAGAGTTTGTGCTTTGCACCCCCAATGCCTCTGCTACCCCTGAGGAAGGCTGTGCTTTTCCAGGAGAAGGAAGCCAGGGCTTTGGAGCCTGCAAAGGATATAGGGAGCAGTAGGTCACCACTGATCCCAAACAAAGAATCGGGGGAATAATTTTGTCTAAAATGATGGCAGCAGAGTCCTTTTTCTTACCTTAAACATGGGTATTATACTGGGGGGTTCACAAAACATGCGACTAGAGATACAGGAAAAGGTGGGTGGCAAAGAGGAGCACATGTTGGATGAGTAGGTGAAAACTTCACATCAGTTGTGTGATCAGGATGTTTGCTGACCAAAACTTTTTCTCCATGCCTCTACCTCAGTGTGTCTCAGGAAGGACCAGCCAGGACAGGGAAATCTGCAGCAAACTGCAGGTGGAGATTGATGGGTCAAAGACAACTTAGGATGGCATTTCCCTGTAGCTCACTGCTGGAAACCTAGGCTTTGGCTCTCAGTTACAGAAAAAATGTTGGGGGACACTGAAAACTATCCCTGATAAAGAGGAGAAATTAAGGACTGTTTAGATATCTCTCATTTCTTGTATATTTTCCACTGGGAACTAGGAAATAAGAGAGATTTCTTAGGGAGAATGGCTGAATGCCCTAAGAAAAGAAGAACAAAAAATTAAAAAAAGAGAAAAAAATCTGTTGGCAATCCTGGATCTCTCTAGGCAATTTTAGGTACCTACAATAAAATACTTTCCTAATCACTGTCACAGCTGCTTGCTTGACTAGATGGAACTATTTTTATCAATACAAAATACCAGCTTTAATAACTTTTGCAGTTTGCTATGACTGTGAAAGTTCTTTCTGATATACTTTTAGCAGCTTTAGAGATTACTGTCTTTCCAAAACTAGATTTCTCAAATGAAAGAAATTATTTTTGTTCCGTTTTGAGAAGTCATCCATAAGATATCCAGCATAAGACATCCTGCAGTGGTCTGTTGTTCAGTAATACTGTTCTCATTTAAAACTTCATAATGATGGGTCTCAGCAGGCTCTAGAAAATCTCTGTGCTTAGCCCATGATCTTCCAATGTTGATGTGTGCAGGTCAAACTGCAGTGCTCACAGTTCTTTATTTCTATTTTTAAGATCTTTAAAGCTCAGTTCAAGGGTTTTTAGGCATCTAGAAAGGTTGTCCTGCAGAAGCACACACTCAATATTAAATATTGGTCTAAATTTCTTAATCTTCCCTTTTCATTACAAATCGGTGTTATTCATCCTCAGTGTCTTCTCAAAGATTTAAATGGTATCTATTGAGAAATATATTTTATGATAACAAAATAAAAGCTGAACAATAGAATTACATTTTATGGAGGTTATATAGTGCAGAAATAATTTAACAATAGTTTTGGTGTAATTAGTTTAAAATTATGTGAACAGTTCATGAGTAATTATTTTTCTTTTAAATGGATTCAGTTTGCATGGAATATTAAAGCACAGACCTGTCATGCACTATAAGAAAATAACATGGCTAGACACACAATGAAACAGAGTATTTCATAAATACTCTCTGGAATATTTTTAAATGGTCCAGTGTTTTAAAAGATTAGTTAATATACTCAGAAGTTATCAATTGTAAACAAACATATTTATTAAACTATTGACACCTTAGATACAAAAATTCCTACTGTCTCCAAATTCTCAGATAGCAGCACAAGTTTGCTGAAGCTGTAGTATCTAAATGGAATCTCAGAAAGTTGGAAAGATTATAGAAACACTTCAGTGTCATAATAAGAAAATGCAAGAGAGAAATACATATTATAGATTAAAAAAATCACCCTGTTTGTACATTTTAGGCAAGCCTGTCTATATCTCATTTATGGATAAATCAGATAAATCAGAAAAATATATTTCATCTTTACTCTTTCTCCCCTGTTGAAAAAAACCTCCAGAGCAAACTGAACAAATAGGGACTCCAAAAGACTACAGTTATGTATATAAAGGGGTTTGGTTCTTTTTCACCAATCTAAAATTTGCTCATAGAACCAAATTAAAATAATAAACTCATGGGAATTACAAATAAATGAAGAAGCATTTCCAAATCTGTCTTATCTCTAATTAATCATGTAATATCAGAACAAAGACAATTTTTTTTCATAGTTCCCAGCTCTCTCTTTCATGCAAAGCAAGATATTTCCTGGTTTCACTGGTTCAAATACCAGCCAATTTATAATTAGATTAGATTTTTCTCCTCCCATGCCCTCATGCCAAATTATTCTAGGAACTTTGACCTATCTTTATCAATCTTTCTTGAGAGA
>WEKY01033117.1:2889-28485 GCA_013390045.1 Picathartes gymnocephalus
AAGTAGCTGTTCACTATGGAATAACGGTAGTTAAAAGTATCACACAAGGTATTATTGAAATGGCATGATGGTGATCTTTACAGGAGAAAAACCAAACCCGTAAAAGTAAAGCATGTTCTCCAAGTGCTTTAAAATGTATTTAGAGACCTGTTATATGGTTAACATCAATATGGAACTTTGGATGTCTTCACTTACGATTATTCTAAAGTAGCATTGCTGTTTAGTCTTTGTGTGAGATTTTGGCAATTATGCTTTTCTCTACTAATCTTGGTGTTCAGTGATTTGTGTATGTGTCTTTCTAACTTCTAATAAACTCACTCCAACTCAGGTGTCTGTCTTTGCTTAGTAGTGCTTTTTTCTTCTTCAGCTCTTCCTTCATAATCACATAGATTTTCAGTGGAGTAGGAAGTGGTCACTTCTAATCTTACTAAACTGTCGGGGTTTGTAAGAGCAAAACATTTGAAAATTGAATTGTGGTCACTCTTGCGAGTTTCTCTGGGTCAGCACAGCAGTGTAAAACATGAATGCAATATATGAAAAATGAATTTCATTGTGGTTTACATTTTCTTTGGCAAAAGTTAAAAACAAAGCACAGGAATTTGACCATAAGTATTTCTGATCAGAAGTATTTTTGTTTAGGGATTTTAGGGTTAATTAAATATGTTTGCAAGTAATGTAGACATTTAGAAAGAACAAAACATGTTTTTTCTTAGACTCATGGAATGCTTTTGCTTGAGGCGTGTACTCTGTTAACCACGCTTGCTCATGTGAAATGGTGGTGGTGAATTGTTGGACTACTGTGGTGGGGTTTTATTAATGATGGATTGTGGCTTGGGCATGTCTTCACGTTTAGAAATCTTTGTTATGCTTCAGAAGGAATCCCTTTGCTTTGGTAAAGTTGTAGCTATATGGTATTACATGTTTAGGTAAATGTATATAGTATAAGTATATATTAATAGCAATTAAAAAGTAGTAATTCATCACTGAAATGTTTTCAAGCAAGGCTTGGCGAGGGCAGCAAGCTCTTGCAGTTTCACATGTATTCAATTTCTTTCAGGATGGCACTGGATCTCTAAAGCGCAGTGGTTCCTTTAGCAAGCTCCGAGCTTCCCTTAGACGCAGCAGTGAGAAGCTGGTTAGGAAGCTGAAGGGAGGAAATTCCCGGGACAGTGAACCAAAGAACCCAGGGTAATTAATAATCTGTTCTTAGCTGTGGTGGTGTTCCTCGGTCTGTGCCCCACTGTAGCTTTGGGTAGTTCCTAGGGCAGTGCTCCCTTCCCTGCTTAGCTAACTGCATATCATACACAGCTATATCTTAAGTAAAATAAAAATAGGTAATAACTTCTTAAACTTCCATTCTAAGCTCTGTAACATCTGAGGATTTATATTTGCTTGTAAGAATTAACTCTATTTAAAAAATAATTTTTGTCTTTTTGCTGCTTTACCTACTTGAAGATTAGAAAAGCTTCGTAGAACTATTGATAAATGTTAGTTATCTGCAAAACTATCCTTTTCACATAGCAGTGGACAATAATAAATGTTACTAATTTTTAAAGTAAAAGCCTGAGTACAGTAAACCTGCAACAAACATTCTTGATATAGCCTAGTATCTTGATACAGCTTTATATATTGCTGTGAGCATAAAGAGGATTACCAACTTAAGCCCCTCTTGGTTTCTGTTTTTGGAAAACTCAGATGTCAGAGACCAGAGGAGAATGTTGAAAAACTTCAACGAAGTTGCACATCTTACTAATATTTTGGCCCCAGTGAAATCAGTGGGAAAAATTCACATCTAATGAGTCTGACTGCTCACTCTTCTTAGTTTACCATATGATGATGGATTTGAATGTATGTAATATTTCTAATAAATCCATTAAATCATTCATCACTTACTGGCTGCTGCAGAGAAATTGAAATGTTAGAGTGCACCTACTGTTTTTCATAGTGGCACTTGTGAGTGTTCCCTGTCATGATTGCAGTCAGTTTTGCAAGGGTTTTTGCCCTTTTTGTGGAAAACTGGAACTCATTTAGTTGACAGGAAATTGTGACAGTGTGAACTTGTACTTTAAAACAGTTACATTGGAGGGTAGCGTCTGATGGAGCGACTGAATCTGAGTTATGTAGTAGATGGTGATAATGATGATGATGGTGGTATTACTTGAGACAGTGACCTGGAGGCACAGTCTCACTGTGTTTCTGGAAGTGCTCCAGTGACGTTTTGTTTTACTGTTTTTATGGCTGTAAAACATTAAGTACAGCTGCAGTACATGTAGAATTTGCTTCCTTGCATATCTGTTTCAAATTCAGCCTGATCTAAATTTGTTACTTAAAACTTCACTGCCAGACACTTGATGTTGAAGGCAATGAATAGAAATTAAGGTCAAAATTCCTTTGCATTTATTGATCCATCATTAAGAACTACCTCTGAGATAAGAGGGTGGGAATAAACTATGGAAAGCACGAGATTAGAAGGAAATGCGTAAATATAAAATGCTTTAGGGAAAACAAACAAAGACAAGCCAAAATAGAATAAAAGGGAGATTTCCTTCTTTTTCTTCAGTTTTAGCAGTTTTATACATTGGTTTTCTGTTTCTGTTCAATTCTGTCCAGAGTTCCTATGTCATAGTTCAGGTATATTGTTGTATGAATAGATACATATATCCATAGTTAATTTTGCATTTTCTCCTCATTTTTGTGAGATGTGGGAAGGTTTTCAGTTTCACAAAAGCCAGGAGGTTTATTTCTTATTCTCTGTAGTATTTATAGCTAACTCTCTGCAGGTAAAGTAACCCCACGCTCATAGTGTAGAAAATGATGCTTACATATAACAGAAGATATTTGGCTTTGCAGTGCCTGTGAGAACTCATCTGCCTTGTTACTGTCTGCACTTGAGTTGTGTTACCTGACCAAAGTCATCTACCCACGTTAACATTGAGTTAGAGTGTGGGCTCTGTAGCACCAGATGAGATTGCCTCAGATGAAGGCATTAATGTAAAACAAAATTGAAAGCAAAGCAGTATCTTCCCTGCTTTCCCTTTCTGAAAAAATAGTCTTGTTTTTAGATGTCACCATAGTTCTTAAGGAATAATTTATTCTTAAAACTTGCAATAAGTGTATTGCAGTGACAGGCTTTTTTGTAGATAGGCACTTACAGTGTATAGGAGAACAAATGCTATAACATCTGTTCTTGTAATAAATAGTTTTTAAATCCTAATTTATATTAGCTGGTTTTAATAACAAATGCAGAGATTTGTGGTATTAAACACCAGCTTTGTAGGTCATAAAGTATAGCTTACCTATTGCTATTCCAACAAATCATTTTGATTTCATTTTCTGAAGAACCTTTAGTGAATAGAATTAATTTTTTTCTGCCTCTGAGTGTAACAAAAGGAATATCCAGTTGTTACCATGCAAACCTTTGGGTTTTAGTGTGTTTGATAGCTCAATATTTCAATACAGACATAGCACACATATAAATCTTCCTTGCTGTGAAGGCAGCCACTTTAGGTAGAACACTTCTGTGCCTCCCTCCTTACCAGTGCATTCCCCTCTAGGAAGGCTTTACTTTGAACTTCATTTACACCTCTTGTTTATACGCTGCTTCTTTAAATAGGAATTGACAGTGCTGGTGTGAGCACTGGCTGAGAAATATTTGAATAACAATACACTCACAGGATGAAGGAAGGACTTAGTGTCCATGTAATTGCTTGGTACAGAAGGTTGAAGAGAATAAAATGGAAAACTCATCAGGGAAATTGTTTCTTCACAATCCTGCAAATGCCTTTTTGACAAATAATGGGCATCTTAAAACTGGTCTTTGAAACCAGTGCAATACCTGGAGCAAGGTATCAGTTCTTTATCATATTTCAGAATTTAGCTCTGTAATAATTTAACTTTGATTAATTAGAGTTCTTTATTTTTTTACTTCAAAAATTTTGACCATACAGCAGAACAGTTAAGATTTCTAACCTAAAATGGAAAAAACAAGCTTTTATTCTTGCTATTATTTATGTACCGAAAAAATACATGCATATTCTTTGTGGAGTCATGTTTGTAACATGGAGGGAACTAAAAGTGCATTTGCCAGACTAAAGTTCTTAAAAATGTTGATGTAAACAAACCCAAATAAAAGACCAACCCACAAACAAAGTAGTATCTCAGGTATGAATAATTTTTTTTTTTTAATTGGCACTTTAGCGAGAACCTAAAATATGCGTGTGAACTTTTACTGGTGGATTTTCTGTTTCCCTGGAATGTTTTCCATAAACCTTTATGCTCTTTTGGAGAGTTTTCTGTAACATTTTGTTTGTTTTACAGATTAACTTCCTTTGACTTCCATATATAACCTCTGTTGTACCTGTTTCCTTGAATAAATGAGAGGTGTACACCATGCATGAGTCCTCGCTTTGTTGTTGCTAACATTCATGTCAAATATTTTAAACTGTGCACTTCTGGCTTTGGAAACACGCAGATTTAGTGCTGGGGAGAACCAGCCAGCCTGTGTTGTGTGGCAGCTGTTGCCCTGTGTTCTGGTTCATTGTCCTGCTAAGCTTTTGCTTTACCAAAGCATTTAAAACTTGTGCTTTGACTGTTAGTGTTGCTTCAGTAGAAAGAAAAACTGGTTAATACCTAATGTGATCTGTATGGATAAGCCTTTCCATGTTGCTGGTAGCCATTGGAAGGTTTGCTTCAGCCAGTTGTCTCAAGCTGCAGGTTGCCCTGCAGGGTTAGGGCTTGTCTTTTGACCAGTTCATCAAATATGTATTCAAAGGCCTCATTTAGCTCTCAAATAGTGAAAGAGCTCATGAAAAATCAGAGCAAATATTCTGAGGAGTGGACAGGCACGGGCGTAAAGGACATCAGACATTCCAGGATAGGAATCTTGGGGCTGATCTTGAATTTCATTACACATACTTTTGAAAATATTTTTTGTTAAATTTTTTATGTATTTGAGAAATGTAGGTAAATTATTAATCCTCATTTCAAACAGCAGCAGATATTGCAGTTAATGCAGTGATATTTTGACTGTCAGTAGCTCCTGGGTAGGTGATTCATTTTTTCTCCTTTTCCATTGCTTTCCATACCATATTCCAGGGTGCTTGTTACCACTGCTTGGAGTGTTATAAAGCCAAAAGCACAACCAAAGTTAACAGCAGCAACCATCTCATTTCCTTTCACTTTGAAATATTTAAAGTAAAACATTTTAAAATGCTTTTAAAAAATTGATTCTGAAGACTTACCTAAATGAGGCAGAAAGTACCAAACTAACTTTAGTTATTAAACTTTTTCAAGGTAAATGCTGCCTACACAACAAACTCATGTTTCAGATGTTTTTTCCTAAACTGTCTGAATGTTTTGATGCTTTTGTAAGAAGCCACACAAAATTGAAACTGATAATTAATTACTTAAAACTCAGTGTAGGTCACTGTGTTAATCTGATGTGCTTTACAAATTGAGATTTTGAGTTAAATCAGTTGCCTGAAATGTTTAAGCTCGGAGAAGCTTGTAATTTTGAGGGGTTTATATGTAATTAGAACTGAGTACAAACATATTTGAACTTCTGTAGTTGTTACCTTAAAGGCTGTCCCTCGGATCAGTTTTGGGGCATTGTTCCCGCTCCCTTCACTGTGCATTGCTTGTTGTTGTACTTGTGTTTTTAGAGCTGTAGTTTTCAGCCATTCTGATCGGTTTATCCTTGCATGTTCACTGTCCTGGTTGCAGCATGAAGCGTGCCAGTTCTCTGAATGTTCTTAACATGGGTGGCAAGGCTACTGAAGATCATTTTCAAGTAAGAAGCCCTACAATACTCTTACAAAAATAAATACTGTTAGTAGGGTTTGGGATAAAAAGAGTGTGATAAATAATAAATCAACAAACCCACAGTGATTGTAAGACCCTACTCCAGTAAGGTATTTGAAGTGTGTGCTTAAGGTATTGTTCTGTGACACTTCTGTGAATTATGGTTAATTTTAAGAAAGGGTTCAAGTCCAGCCAGTGAAGAGCATTGGCTTTTATGATACCAAGCAGTCTCTGGCTTTGGACTTCTATTACGGTGAATATAAAACTTACGGAATATCACATTCGTATACAGGCAACTTAAAAATGCAAGAACTGTTAAAGCCCAATATATTTTCAGTACTTTTTTACTTCAGCCCCTTTCTTGCAAAGACCCCCGTCATTGTAATTGCTGTAAGTTACCAGGTACCCTTAATCACCTGAGGTTTCTGAGGTAGCACAGGAGCAGTCTCAAAAGTTTGTCTGATCTGTTTTGTGCTTCTGCTAATATAAAACCTTACCTTGCTTAACTGTTCATGGTGTGCCTAAGTGCTACTCCTCATTGCCTGTTTTTACCTAACAAATCACTCTTTAAATTGTCAAATGAGTGAGCAGTGTTCTTCTAAACACTGCTGTGTGTTTTACTAACACAGTAACTGCTACTAATTTTAGGAAGATAAAATTGCTTCTGTACTAACAAAACTGTAGGTGAGGATCTTCATCTCCATGTGTCCTAAAGTAGCAGGAAAGCCCCAGCTGTGGCTCTTGTGGTACTCCCCAGTGGTGTAAAGGTGTTGTAATTGTATGATCCCTAATGAATGTGCTGCAGAGTTCCATGTGGTTGGAAGTGTAAGAAAAACTTTGCTCAGGGTGAGCTTAAGCTGAAACAAATCCAGGGTGAGGCACAATTCTCTGCAGCAACAGTGCCAGGGTTTCAAAGGGCTGTGTCCTAGGTGCCCCTGACTGGTTGGATCCTCAGTGTGTGTTTAATTGGTGTGACTTCCAGAAGAGGGGGTTTTGTTGGTGTATACAACGCAGTAGTAAAATTGGTTCTCTCTTCCTGTGAGCTTTTGTAGTGCCTCCACTACAGACACCCATGGCAATTCCCATAAATGGGCTCTTGCATTTCTGGCAAGGCTTGGGTTGGACTGTAAGAGTGTGTGTACTTACAGTATTGCTAGTTAAAACTGGGGAAAAAGGTATTTATTGGACTCCAGAAAGCATCCCCCTATCCAGCATGAACAGTTCTCAGTAGTTCCTTATGTTTGTTAAAGCTAGTGCTTTTGTTTGCTTGAACTGTCTGGACATCTGCTTAATTTCTTTGTTTTTTCCCCTTCAAACAGGAACGAAATAATTGTCTGACAGACTCGCGAGCTCTGAGTGTCAGTCATTCTGATCTGGCGCATTGAGATTTGGGACAGAAGCTAGCTAATATTCCTGTGTGAATAAAGAAGCACTGAGACCTTCAAAGCTTTGGTTCCTCATCCTTGCGTATAGGAACATCTAGTTTGTAGATGTTGTTGTTTTTTTTCCAATGGACTGCTGGTTTTTTAAATAGGAAGTTTTAAACACAGCATTAGTGGGTGTTTTCTTTGAAGGGAAAACTGTAGGTGCGTATTGCTCGTTGCACTGCTCCTGTTCATGCTACTTACATAAGTTTCTTTACTAGATCTGACTATTACAGCAGCCAAAAAAAACCGGTAAAAATACAAACACATTCGAAGTGTACCAAAATGCAATGGTTTTGGAAAATGCAAACAAAATTAAATGTGTGACAGTAAATACATACAGTGCTGGAATGAGAAATGGATAAATTTATGTGCATTACTGTAGAAATCCCAGTTGACTATTCTGTAGTGGTGGGGTTTGCCCTTGCACCACTGATTCTTGCAATGGTGGAAGCCTTGGCTAGCAAAACAGCACTTAGACATGACTGACTTAACCACTAGACTTGAGCTATTAAATCTTATAGAAGTGATGGCTGGGGGTAAGTTACATTTAGAATGAATAGCAACACCTGTGACCATAACTTTTGATAATGTTAAGTCTTAGGGCACAATGGATATAGGATGGTCTGTGTACATCAGGAGAAATGGAAAAAAACCTTTACTTTATGTGATTGAAGAATACTCAAGTTTTGGACTGCAACTGTCCCAGAGCAGCTGCTGCTGCTCTCAGGGAAACATTGAGCCTCAGGTTGACTTTCTCGCTTGTCCACTGGAATTCACAATCCCATTCTCTGTTTGCTGAAAGTGCCCAGCGTTTCCTTATGCTGATCCCAAATCCTGCCTTTCTCCACACCAGCTGGTGACAACAGAAGCAGGCACTGCATGCCAGGATGTCGCACTGTGGAGTGGCTGCTCTGCAAGGACCACTCAGTGCTAAGGGCCCTCGTGGAAGCACTCGATGGCTGTAAGTGACCTGTGTGACCACATATCCGTGTTAAATCCACTTAGGTTAATATATATATGCTGTCTGTATACAGGACTGCTGCTGGAACTAAGTATGTATGTTTTAAGGATTTTATAGACGTTAGGATTTCCTTTTGCTTTTCTGTAAAGCTTGTAATTTTGTTCATCTTCTGTAAAAATTCCTATTCCTGTGAAGTTGGATGAGAAAGTAAAAACAACGAGCAGTGTGTGCACAAATGTATCTGTGGTCATAGTTGTGAGTTGGAAAATGTCGAACAAAATTAACTTCGGGAAAAGCTGGAAAATTCATTCAAGGTCAGCACCAACTGAAGGATGTAAAAATATAGGAACATATGCAAGTTTTAATATTTGAACAGGCTGTGAAAAGTCATTAGCATTAGTACGTAGTTAGGAGTATTTGACTGGGTTTGGCACCTGGTTTTAAGTTGCTTACAATAACTGATGCAGAAGTTGTCTGTGTAATGCACTTAACAATGTTTACCAGGAGGTACCGTCTGAGCATCTCTGCAAAGGAAAAAAAAAAAAAATTAGCTGCTTTAGAGACAGTGTAGGAATGGTGAGAGATGATGCTGCTAATAATTATGTAGACATTTTAGCACATAGTGCAATTCATTAATGAACTCGAGCAGGAACAGGTTGTTGCTCGGTTATCTTAACAATAGATATTCATTTAATGTTGACTCTTGAGTTTTAATCTTTTTATTAAGAGCTTTTTATATTGAAAAAACATGTAATATATATACTTCTTTTCCCAGCCCCTAAAGTAAAATGTATTCTATGCCACCACTGGTGAAGTGGGCTCTCTGCACAAAGGCAGACTGAGCTGGCTTTGCTAAAAGAACCGTGTCAGGCTGCCAGCTGTGCCCATATCCAGCCCCAGCCCTACTTGGAATCAGACTTCCAAAAAACCCCACAGAACTATTCAGATACAGAACTGGTTCAGTTATAAGGAATTACTTAAACTGAAGGGTGTGTTTTCCACATTCATCTTTCAACTTCAAAGGAAAATGATTTTTTGCAGCATCTCAAACCCCCAAACCTGTGCAGATAAGCAATAAACTATGTAACCATGCCAAATGACAGTGTACAGTAAGGTTCAAAGTGCAAGACTGTGGTATGTTGATGGTGATACTGAGGGAACATTCTTGGTCAGGATCTTGCTGGTGGTAGCATTACTACTACTACTATGCTTTTAAACGTTTTAATCCTTTATATAGTATTTTAAAGTGTGATGGAAGGTTAAGTTGAGCTAATGCATATTAAAAGCTCTTATATTTAAAAGGTTCATTTTTTTTCTGAGAAGAAACAAATTTCAAGACTTCTTTAATCCCTAAATCCTTGAGAATAGTAGCCAAGTCCTTACTGTTAGGAACCAGTGAGCTGGTAGCAGTTTGAGAAGAACTTGGTAAAAACAAAAGCCAAATTGAAGTCTGCATTCCCTGTGTCTGAATCATGAATGAGTTACTGTAAGGACATGGTTTGTGTACATTTATATTTCAGAAGGGCTTCTCAGTTCACTTTTACGCCAAGATTTTATTTTCTGGAGTTCCTTTTGTAAGGTTCCAGTTGTGGCTAAGAGTCTGCATAAAGAATACATCCAGAATATCCAGTTGTATAATTCTGGAATGTCTTCAGCCCCAAACTAAATCAACAGGTCTGATGAAACAGGAAACTAGAAAAGACCTTCAAAATTGACAGACATCTTGTTAGGAAAACTGCAACCTTGGTAGTGTGGTTGTGTTTTTAATCTGGCATTTCTGTCCTCAACTAAAATTTTAAGGATGAACTTGAATAAAAACATAACAAGGATTCCACGTTAGACCTCAGCTTCTCCTGCAGACAGTGGTGAGTCTGGGTGTACAGCAGGACGTGGGATGAATCGTGCATGGAATTGTTACTGATAGAAAGGTGCTTGTTGCCTTTCTGTCTCTGGTTGTGTGCTATAGTGGCAATATTTGGTCTTGAGTTTAGATCTTATTAAATAGTCTTGTAATTGTTTCATGATTTGGTCCTCTTCTAGAGGAGAAACTGACCTATTGCTGTGGTGTCTTTGCACTTACACAATGCAAAAAGAGTCAGTTATCTACAGTTTGTACTTTCCCTTATAGTAAATTACACCTTCATCCCCCAAGCACTCCTGAATCTTAGTAAATTAAAATGGTTTTGAGCTTAAGTATTTGTACTTAAATTGTATCATCTGAATCCTGAGATTTTGCAAATGGTGTGGTTCTGTTGTAAATATCTATTAAAAGGGGTGTGCAGTGCTGCATTGACTGTGTTTACAGTAGTTGATGAGTTTAAGTTACTTAGGTTTTCATTATGCAGGTCATGTGTTGTGTCTGAAGGCTGCTAAGAGAATGGCATTTTTGGTCATATTAGTCTGTACTGAGAGAATAAATGTTAACAGATGTGATGCTGAGAAATTTAGTTTCACTGTCATCGATTTACAGAAGTACACAGGGGGTGTGTGTGTAAATATTTAGAATTGAGGAAAATCTCAGACATTTACATAGGATTTTTTTTTCCCCTAAAACCATTCACAATTGTGCCAGTACACTGCATAGTTAAGGTCAATTGTTAAAAAACCTGAAACAACAAAGCAAGAAGCCAAACAGAGTGTGGGGGTCTGACAGAGGTCAGAAAGCCCAAGCTGGGAGGGTGCTTGTCCTCACAGTGAAGTTGCAACACTTCCTTGGTTACATCTGCTTGTAAATCAGAAATATTTAGGGAACCATAGTTTCTCAAGTGTCACTTAACATTTCTTTTCAAATTGTAGAAAAATATTTTAATTAGTCTTGCAGGATAAAGACTTAATACATTCTAGACTGTAAATCTTTGTAAAAACTACTTCAGTTGTTTTTCTTGTATAGAATGCAAATCTCATTTGTGAAACCCAAAGATGAATAAAGCTCTATAAAGGGAAAGGTCTTAAATTGCTTTTATTAAAACTTGAGCACATTTCAACACTTTCGACAAGGCTTCACAAGCCAGGTGCTGTGTTGGGTTCCCGTGAGGGTCTGCAGCCCCAAAGCTGCACTTGGGCCAGATGGACACCCTGGCCTGTGCCTGGGGGTGGGACTGAGAGACAGGACAGAAACTGGAGTGACTGAGTGTTGGCTGTGAGCCTCAGTGGGGCTCAGCTGGATTTGAGATTTCAGGGTTTGTGTGTGCTGATGAGCCAGGAGACAAAGTAATGTACTCTGACTCAGCTGGAGAGAAATAACCAACAAACCAACAGGGTAATGACAGAACACTTGAGCAGGTAAAATGTTACTGCTGTTTGTTGGTAAAAGTGTCTTTCACCAGGTAAATTGGAATGTTGATTACAGACCCATCTGTGACTTTTAACACTTTGGGCCTGTTCTGCAAGCAGTCAAGTTGCAAAAAAAAAGAGTGATCAAAATATTATAGACTGAGCCTTCAGATATTTCATAGTTCTGGAGATAGCTCACAGCGAGGCAAGCGCCTGGACTTGGAGCCCAGGACTGGATGAGGCTCCACTGTAAATGAATATCCAGCTAGGGTTGATGACTCCCATTAATCAGCTACATCTCTCTGTGGCTACTTTTCCCAGTCAGCAGAATAGGATGAACATTATCTTGGCTGCAGTTCCAGCCCAGATACACAGGCCAGGAATAGAAAAGAGGAACTGGAGTATGACCTGTGCTGCATTAGTTGATCTTTTTTGAAGTTATTAGGGAAGAGGCATGGAAGGTAAGGGTTGGAAAAAGGAGGTAGCCCTGCCTCTGAGCTGTGGCATTCTCACTTTTTCCTTAGAGTACACAAAGGCTTCTAAGCTTCATGGTTGTATTTTACTAAAAAATGCTGTGCAGTCATTTCCAAATACAGAGAATGAAGAGATTTTAGAAAAATTATTTAGACACAACTTGTGCCATTGGCAGAAGGTCCCCTGAGACTTCTGAAGGGGTTGCAGAAGGCACTGAAAGAACTCATCCTTTCTGCTTGCTTACAGTCTCTTTCCTTCAGCTTCAGGCTGTGCCTCTTCTCCTCTGGAACTTCCCAAGGCAGTCACACAGGGTCTCTTTTTCCTTGAATCCTACTCAGTTGTCCCTTGAGAAATCTGCCATAGTTCCAGCTGAGGCCATTTACAGCCAGCCAAGACTTTCCCTTTCTGCTACCCAGCTGCATGCTTCCACAGGAGAAGAGGGATGAATGTCCTGAAGGAGCAGGACTGGGGAAAGGCAGAGGAGGCAGCTGTTTCACAAACACAGGGTTCCTTGGCCAAAAGACAGACCTGAGCACTGTCACTCCACAGAAACACGTGGAGTTCTTGTCTGAGCCAGCTGGGGAGGCAACAGAAGGAGGGGAAACCTGAGAGCTTAATGAGTGTGTGATGCAAGTGAGCATCACTCACTGATGAGAGCAGGCACCCACAGAACAGAGGCCTTTGGACAGTGGAACTTCACCTGGCTTGCTTTGACACAGAACAGAGCAGTGGAAAAATTCAGCCATAGGAAGAGTGGATGTCATGGCAGTGTCTGAGGACAGCAGAAAAAT
The DNA here is from genome assembly GCA_013390045.1 of Picathartes gymnocephalus. Taxonomy (NCBI): domain Eukaryota; kingdom Metazoa; phylum Chordata; class Aves; order Passeriformes; family Picathartidae; genus Picathartes; species Picathartes gymnocephalus. The sequence goes on from WEKY01033117.1 coordinate 15,615, forward strand.
GTGACAAATAGAACAAAGACAGGAAGAAAACGCTTGTGAAGCTCTAAGTGAACAACAAAAATCACCTGAGAAGAGCAATAGCATCTGAATGGATGGAAAGAGCTGAAGGTGCCCTTCAGGATCACAGCTGCGCTGAGAGCCCAGCAGTAGCACACAGGACACGAGAGGCAGCAATCCGGATGCCCATGAAGAATGCTGATCCAGCAAAACACAGAGCCGGGCAGAGCAGCAGGAAGAACACAAAGAGAATCCTTGCCCTGAGGCTACACAGCTTCAGCAATGGGCAAACAATAAGGGGGGGATGTGGTTTGCTGTCATTCAAATAAAAGAGGCTAGAGAGGCTTTTGATGTGAAGGGAAGGGACTGGAAAGCAGGAAAAGAGTGGAAATGAACTGTTAAAAGAATGTTTCAAAGATTGGTATGAAGCCAGATATACTCATCTAGTATAAAGGCACTACAATTTTAATTCTTAGAGTAAGATGTTGAAGTACCTTTATGGTATTATTTTGTTTAAAATCGTAATAACAAGTGGTTTTAATAGCTGTCACAGCTGCTTTGTGACAAAGAATGGCTATCCTTAATTAGCAGCATGAGACCCAGAACCACCAGCAGGCAGTACTAACTGGTTGAATTTCGAGTCCTGTTGGGTCTAGAAATAGAGAGGTACAAAACTACAGTAAATGCTGTTTTTAGATTATCATGCTATTAAAATAGACATCAGGTCTCCTCCATCATGGGAATTGCTACATTCCACTCCACTGTGCAGCCTCCAGCTGCCCACAGCTTCCCTCTTCTTCAGGACACTCACAAGGAAAAGCTGAATATCCAAGTGCAAAAAGATCTTTCACGATGCAGACAAGGCTAAATGTAGTCATACCATTGTTCATACACTTCACCGTCAATTTCTCTCATCTAGGAAGAATTGCATTTCACTGGTAATTCTTCCTGAAGCAAAGTTCTGATACATTTTGGAGCAGGCCACTTCACTATGTAAAAGAGTTATTTTATTCCTTTTACACCTTCCAACTGTACTGTATAGTAGCAAAAGGATGGAGGGAGATGAGGAGCAAAAACTACACTGAAAGTCCTCACGTTTCCAGCGCAGTGCGAAGCCGCTCCAGATGAGTGTCCAGGCAGTGATACCCGGCTGACCATCAGTCTCATCAGCAGCTGGTTGGACCACGTTATTCCCAGTGCTGGAGTGACTCTGCTACCCACTACCCTATAAAGGAAGTAGTACACATTTCTGCATGCATGGATTTCATGTGAAATACCTTCTGTTGTAACAAAACTGCACTAGAACACATCATTCACTGTTTCTCTAACATATATTGAAAACTATAGGTCTTTGAAGACAGAGGTGACAGGGTTTACTAACAAAACTTAGGTTCTCCCTGTGGCAAGGAAACAGCTGGAGGAGAAGTGCTTCTATACAGAACAACTGTCATTCTTTCAACTACAGCCATGGGGAATACCTACCTCTGTCTGGACAGGCCCTTCTTGCAGCAGGAAAACCACAGGAGAAAAATGGTTGAGCTTTTAATGTTTGAAGTGTGTAACTGTTGGCCTTGGATTCCATTTGCAGGTATATTTAGAAATGGTGGGTAAAAAGAACACTGCATACGTATGACTTTCAACCCAATGTTTAAAATTTTTTTTTTCCTGGAAAAAGTGCAATTTCTTCAGTAAAAGAACTACAAGATAACCAGGTAAAAAATAATAATTGAATAATTATCCTTGTTCTGTGTCAGCTTCATAATCTGAAGGACACAGTGAACTTCTCACAAACACTGATTTATGTAGTACCCAGCTTATGTACTAATTAAAGGTTATAGTTAGGATTCAAACAAGTACATACATTTGAATCCTGTTAATATCTTAGTGTCAGAAGTTACTATTTTGGGTTTTTACTTAGCTCACTAACAAAGCCATCTGCCAAGGTGTGGTTGCTGTATTTTTTTACGCAGACAGAAGGTGTACTCAGTTATATCAGAGACAAGATAAGATGCAAAAATACCCTTTGTAAGCAGGTACTCAAACCATTAACTCCAGGGAATTTTTCCTCCTAACTTGTGATTAAGGATTACAATATAAGTGTGTATGACAGTTGCTTTCCCTTCACAGCACGAGTTAGTGCTGATCTCCAGCAAATCCAGCATTGCTGGGTAAATGCCCCACTGCTCCTCACATGATGTAGCTTACACTGGAGAGACAAAGAACAGAGTGGTTCAGAGCTGCTGTGTTTGACATTGTCACACTCTGTGTAGATGACTCACCTACAACTGCACTGAGCAGCTTCCGACTCGCTCACTGCATCCGTCACCTGAAGCACAAAAACAAGGTTTGCAGCTGACCTGGGGTTCTAGGTTTGTGTTTAGCAAGCAGGAGGGCAGGGAAGGGAACCAAGGCAAGAAAATCGAAGTTATCAGAGCATATATTAAGACAAGTTAGAAACCACTTATTCTTTCAAGGCAAACTAAAATTGAGTTGTGAATTACAAGCTGAGTTTACCGTGTTAGAACTATTTAGCAAGCCACACCTTACATTAATTAAACTACTTCTAGATGCTCTATTTGTTAAAGAAAACAAATACCAAAACCACAAACCTCCCACATTCACAAAACCGTTCCAGAGCTGTAGCTGGAGATAAAAAGTACAAAAGCCCAGATCTCCCAAAGGTGCCCTGTTCTCAACAATTTCACTACCTTTGAAGTTTCCCAGTGGCCTGCCTGCACGTTAACTTACCCCTTCCCAAGGCCATGTCCCAAGTGTGAATGCTTCACCTCTGGCATTCATATAGTCCTTCAATTTGTGAGCAGACTAAGAGTAGTGTCTTGCCTTGTTTTCTCAAAAGAATACTCTTTTTGACCAGTATCATTGTGACTTTGTTTTGGTCCAGCTCAAGTCAGGGCGTGCACTTTAGTGCTTCAGTAATCTCAGCAGTTAGTTATACAAAAATGCTGAGCTCCACAAAAATACAGCAAGGTCCCTGGTGCTTCACTGTCTCTTGGAATGTAACTGTGCCTGCAGAGCTCCCACAGCAATCCTGCTCGCAATGGCATTTGAAGCCAATGATAAGAAAGAACTCTGTTACTTTGCTTTGATGCTCTGTGCAGTTGCTATGCATACCTATTTTTGTTAGTGGACAACTTTTGAGAATATAACAGTCTATAGAAGCTTAAATAATAAACTTTGAGTAGTTAACATTTACTAAAGTACATCAGTTTAAGAAAGCTTCAGTTTCCATCAGTCATTAACACAGCTGACAGGGGTAAATACAACACCATGAAATGTGGATTTACACAGATTGCACCATGACCCTCCAGCCATTTATCAAACAGTCCCTACAGAATAAGAAGCAATTTGGTATCATACCTGGTTAATGCACATGATGGGAGTCCTGAACCTCGTGCTCAAGCTGTGAAGCTGTGCCCCAAAGGTCTGCAAATAGCGAGCCTTCAGTGCTGACTCGGCACGGCCGAACTCGCAGCGGAACAGCGCGGCCATGGAGTCAATGACCACGAGCCGCACCATGCCCCGAGCCAGCAGCAGGGACAGCCTCCTCGTGATGCACTGCTGGAAGGTGTCCTGCCACACACACACAGTGACAGTGACACAGGGCAAAGAACCCTGCTGCAACATCAAGAGACAACTACAGCAATCACCACTGTAGCACAAGCTCAAGGAGCTTTGAATCGTGAAGGCAGCTCGTGGATCTCTTAAGTCTCGCCAGTAACCACACCTGGTGGTTTTACTGAGAAAACTGAAGAGACAAAACTGCAGCCTGCATTTACCTGCAGCTCTGGCTTTACTGCTACTTCAAAATCTCAAGGGTGTAGTACTACACTCAAACTGTTTCTGTTTTCATAGAGTAATACAATGTTAAGGGGTTGAAATGGACCTTAAAAAATCCAGTCCCAAGCCCCCTGCCATGGGCAGGGACACCTCTACCAGACCAGATTGCTCAGAGCCACATCCAGCCTGGCCTTGAACAATGCCAGGGATGGGGCATCCACAGTTTCTCTGAGCAACCTACTGCTGTTCCAGTATGTCAGCACCCTCACAGTAAAGAATTTCTTCCTAATATTTAATCTAGATCTCCCCTCTTTCAATTTTTACCCTTGCCCTATCTACAGTTCCTGACAGGGAGTCCCTCTCCAGCTTCCCTACAGCCCCTTCAGAACTGGAAGGCTCATATGAGACCTCCCACAACCTTTTCTTCTCCAGGCTGAACAGCCCCAACTTTCTCAGCCTGCCTGGGGAAGGAGTGGTTCGCACTGAAACACTCCGGACACGGGACTATTATTAAATGTTCCAAACCAGTTACAGGCTGTGCTGGTCTTCCACTAATGACCCCTTAATAGTAAAATACTGCCTCAAATCCATATTGATCAAGAGTCTTAGATTCTTACTTTGTGCAACTACTTACTAGGTCTGCTGCACGCTCAACAAAAATACTGTTTCCAAATCTGATCTTCTGTATTATTTCAGCTGGAACATCTGCACGCAGCTTATGCTGCTGATCTATGAGCTGCTGCAAACGTTTGCTTGGGAACACATCTTCTGTACAAATGTAGACAGCTCCTGCAGCCAAGGAAACCACCTGTGGTTACAACAGGGTTTCACACACAGTTTTCTTAACAGCATACAAATTATATCAGACATTCTGCACTCAAAAGATACACATATGGACCTGGAAATTCATGTTTGGTTTGGTATTTTTTTTTGTAACCATGTTGAATCAGTGATGAACAAAAACCCCACTCCTGTGACTTGCCTGCAGTTGCCTGGTCCTTTTTTCAGCACCAGCTGGGAAAACTGGATTTTGTACTCTCCACTGGGTGACACTGTGCACAGCTGTGGAACACCCGCCCACCTGCCCTTGGGGATCTGAAGTATCACAGTTTATCCAACCCACAAACAGAGTGACCGTGCACAGTCTGCCTGGTTCCATCAGAAATCCAAAACACAGCACTATAAAAAATATTAACTATGTCAGTCAAAACCAGTGCTAGTATTTTGATTTGTGTCACTCAGTGTTTTCAAGCTTCTTGGTTTTAAATTTACATGTGAAAGGGTACTGATCAGCACAATTTTTAAGCCAGTTTTAAAAGGATCAATTATCCAACCTCATTCCAACCAACTCTTCCTGAAAATGGTAATTAGATAAAAAACATCAGACTTCAATCACATTACTGTGAGTGATGGCTGTAGATTTTCACTGGAGTTCCTGGCTAACAAGTAAGCATTACTGCAGAGAAAATTAACCATAAACATCCGAGATGTTGGGAAAAGAAAGCACAAATACAAGCAGTATTTTCTTTATTTTAAAAAGTGTTACTGTTATTGCAGAACTGATGAGAATTAACAGCTAAGACTTGCAGGGCTACATCTAAAGATTGAGCCCACTCAGTAAACTGCTAAAGCTGCCAACACAGCTTGGCAGATGTTGTGTTTGGCAATATGACACACCCTGAAGATTTCCATCCCAATGATCCATCCCAGAGTTAGCTCTCCAGGGAGTCCCATTTCCAGATGCAACTTCCAAACCCTCTACACACCCCACTGAAAAAACCAGGAAACTATATCCAATTGTGGAAATATCTCAGCACTAGATCAAGTAAAAATTAATGGTTATTATACCAATAAAAATATTTTGCTGACGGACACCTGTATAAGACAGGGTATTGAATTCTGAAAATCATCTATATGAGACAAAGAAGGCTCCAAGCCCAGTTTATTTTAGGCCTGAAACTGCATCTTCATTTTAGCTCTCCCCAAGACACTGTAAATTCACCCGTGAACATACTTCACACCTATCGGGTAATGCAAAAAAATGTACCCATGCTCACTAATTAAAGAAATTAATTTGACAGGTGGGAATTAAAGACGTCCCCAATTATTAACAGATTGGAAAACATACATCATCATTCACAGGAGGGACTCAAATGTTTCTAGAATTTCTATTTCCATTCTACCTAATAAAAGGTTCAAATTATATTCTGGCTCCTTTTTACTTTCTTTGGCCCTGGCAGCCAATAGCATTTATCACTAGAATTTGGTCTCCATTCTTAATGCCCCAACTGCATCATGTACATACTTTTGTAAGAGGGAACTGAGGGCTATTTGCAGTTTTCATTTGACACAAAATAAGGACTACAGTAAAGCCTTAGTGATCGGAGCAGTCATGAACTGACCATGAATACTGAACTACAACACATAAGAAACTAAGAATTCGAACCATGAATGTTTTCTATTCTTATCCCACTTTCCTCCTAGCACGAGTGGATAGAATTGTGAAATTTTAAATTACAGGCATGAATGCTGTCTCTGGTAACTGCAATTACTTAAGTAATTCATGATACCTGTAGACATAAATGAGCACATAAAGAAATTTCCATCAGCAACGGAAGAAAATAAAAAAAAGAGAGAAAATGACTCCACAATTACTCAAATCCATTAAGTTTACAGTGACATCAGCAGCTTGTGGAATACTATTTGAACCTGTATGAAGCTCAGGCAAGGAAAACACAGTAAACTATAAATTAAATTGCTTAATTGTTTAAGGCTTTTTAAATGGCTAATTATCGAACAGTTAATTAGGTGAATCTTAATTTTCTTGAGTATTTCCCTAGGTTCATTACTCCTAATTGGACTAATTTTTGTATCACTTTCCAACTCAACAGTGACAGCTGAGTATCAGACAGGCAGGTGAGTATCCTTACTAAGGGCAGTCCTATCAAATATTCAGTTTCATGATTTCTGAAATGCCAGTAAGTCAAAAAAAACTTCTAAACACAAATTTGACATGATGTACACCTAGCACAAACACTCACTGAAACAAGCCAGTCACACAGTACAACAGTTACACCCCAAAACTGAAAATGATAATGGTACAAATTCAAAACCAAGTAAACAAACAGAAAAGAACGTAAACCCACTAAGATACTCAGCTTCCTTAAGCACAGGTGGTTTCTGAATTTCATGCTAAAAAACCTGTGCTGACTTGTGTTGAGAAAACAGTTCCTAAAGTGAAACATTCTGGCCTTCTCAGCTACCCTTCTGTTTCAAGCTGACTGCCTTTTGCACAATGTTGCTTTAATGCTGAAAGACAGGGATTTCTCTACCATGAATTCTGGGCTCCCAGAGAGATCATCTGCTTTCTAAAAATCAGACTTGCCTTAAGCAGGACATCCCTTATCCTCTCCTTGGTTTACTTAAAAAGGATGGAATGTCTGTTACTTCAGATTTCATAGTCACTGGGGTTCTTTCAGATGCAGATTTGCATTTCTACATCGACTGATGCTCCACTGATTAAATAATTGTATTTTGATCCAGAATTACTGCAACATTCAGGACACTGAAAACAGTCACAGGTCCAACAAAACCCAAAGAGAAGTCAGCAATTTCATCCAATCTGTTATTCAGGCAAATGTGCTATGCTGGTTGTTGGCAAAAAAATACCACCAAAAAATCAACCAAACAAGAATAAAACCTACAAAAACCCCTCAACCTCAAAAAGAACAAATTTTGATTCCTACTATCATAATCTGTCATGCACTAAACCGGTTTGTTACCAAGAATCAGTAGCAAACATTGTTTTCCAATTCAGAATTCTAACATGGATATTAATTTGTCCCATTATATTAATATATTACTTATGAATATGGGCATATAAAAATAAATTCAGCCAATGCACAGTTGAACACAACTGACATTCCTAGAACAGCAGAAAGATATCCTGGAGGCAAAGCAGGCAAATCCTTCGTTTACTTCCAGGATTTCTTTGCTGCCAACCACCTTGCACTGAGAATTACACACGAGACTAGCACTAAATTTAATGAAGTAACTGTTTAAAGAAATGTATTTCAACATCACCACTTATGAGAAGGGAAGTTTCTAAGCCATAAAAAAAATACAATGCACCATAATTTTAAATCAGTAGCAAAGCTTCAGCACTGAGATTAATCTTCCACTGGTAGTGCCAGAGTTCTGTGAGAGTTTGTAAGCGTTGCTGTTCGGCTCAAGTTTCCTAAAGGATAGAACTCCTCATAGTTAACCTAAGCTTAAATTGCTGTTTCTCATCAGAGGCTCAACACCAGAGTGCCAGAAGGGTGTTGGGCACCTTCTTCTGTACCTCTGTTCCTTGATCGCAACATAAACAGGGAGAAGTGCTGGAGCATGGATGAAAATGTATTTGCATTCAAACTACGTGCAGCAGTTAGAAGCAACACACAAAGGAACAGAACAAAATGTAATTGCTTCTGCTCTGATTAATGACATCATGCAATGTAAGCCACGGGCTACTCACAGCCCTTTAAGCAAGATCTTCATTTGTACAGTCCATGATTTTTCCACATGGGTGGATATAGTTCAAGAAATTAGTGAGTTTCCCCACAAGGAGTCACTGAACTGCCAGATAAAGCCAGTGCTGTGTGGAAGGAACAGCAAGGTCACAAGCAAAACACACCTAAGGCAGACTTCCAGAATTCTAAGAAGTGACACAGGTTTCCTCCCTTTCTACAGCAGCATAGAATAGTTAAAAAAAAAAAAAAAAAAAAATTAGGAGTTAGAATAATGCGATAGAAGGGTAAAAAACCATACTCAGATCAAAGAATAAACCTGTATACATTGGCAAACCCAGGAAAATCACAGGTACAAAACTACATTACCTTTCTTCAATTACATTTCCATCAACTTTACTCTGTAAATCAATACAATTTCTGTTACCAAAACAATCTTTGAAATTTGAAATCCCCAGCTAGGGAATATATACTATATACTCAAGATGTTTGTGGAAAGTTATCTGCTGAGCTGTTTTGGTAAGGCTGTTACCTGAGGAGTCAATGAGTTCTCATGACAGGAACACTTTTCTTACATTGTTTGAGCATGTTTAGTTTAACCCAGAGTGGCAGGCAGGCAAACAGAAGCCAACAGGAATTTTGAATTAAGGTATGTTGTGCTGCAGGACATGCACAGCAAGCTTTTCTCTCTGTAAAGACACATTACTCACTAACTGGCTTCCTGCTGAAGTTAGACATGCACTGAACGTGTGCACCTGCTCTAATGATGTTCCTAAAGACAGTATATTCCCCCACATGGGAAATGAATCCATATTTACAGATCAGCACTTACCAGACTCTAATCCACCATACTTGTAAGGATATTGCACACACAGGCACAGCTGCAAACTAATCTGAGTCTTCCCAGCAGAACTTTCCCCAGCAAGCTCTGTGATTCCCACTAAAGGAATGCCACCTTTTAACAAGTTGTCTAGCACTGAACATCCCAGGCTCAGTTTCTGGTGCTGGGAGGTGAGATGGTCTTTATCTTGGTAGAGTTGAAGTGCTGCAGGGTTTGGGAGTGTTTTTTAATGATTAAAAAGAATAAAAAAGAAGAAAAAAGTAGCTTATTATTTTCTAATACACAATGATACAAAATCAATGCTGTATACAAGGTTTATATCTACAAGGGATGCTTTCTTTGTTGATGGAGAATTTCCCTAGTTCAGCCAGGTCTTCCCCACCTCCCTCTCCCCACCAGACCTACTGCTGCATGTCTGTTCAAAGATTGATAATTTACACTGAGTTCTTTCCTCCTCTCAAACTCTTTTTTTCCTTTCTCTGCCTCTAAGGTGCCCCTGTGGAAAGTTACGCTCTGAGAAGATTTTGACAGCAAGGTTCAAGCACAGCAATTCTGGAAATGGAAATCTATAGCAGAGTATAAAACAGCACAGCAGGCATCTGGTCAAAGCCTGAAAACACATGCAATCACAAGAAAATAGATTTTAAGTACAGAGCTGTCCTTAAGCATTTGTACAGGAGGAGCTATTAGGTCCTGCTTGGTTTGGAATGAGGTGTTTATGACAAATCAGTTTAAAAAGCTTTTAGTATATGATATAAATTTTTCAACTAGTCTTAGTCCAAAAGGAGAATAGTGAGAGAGAGGAAGAGGGTGTGAAAGTAAAAGGAAATATTTTGTTCCTGTAATTTTTTCAGACTGGAGAACCAGTTTGTCCTGTTTCAAGCAGGCTTGATCCTGAAAAATGACACCCATCCACTTCCATTTATCCCCAGGGGAGCTGTCCTTAGGACACTTAAATAATTCACTAGAGCATAATTAAAACACTTCCATTCTCATTTTAAACGCACATTACCATGTCACTGAGGAGCCAGAACCATATTTTCTCCCAGTGACAGCTATTTTGAGTTTTATATAGAAGACTTTTTATGCCCTGACTGCATTACCTGTGAGCATGCTGCTCCTCCTCAGCGTGCGAGAGACTGTTTTCAGCAGGCACTGGATGTCTGCACTGGACAGCTTCATCAATCTCTGCAAGTCTGCTCCAGAGAGGTTTAAAATCTCTTTTACTGATTTTATGTCAGCTGAAATTAGAGGAATTTTTAAAAATCCTTTCGGATGTCTTACATAGAAAAGTTTTCCCAATTTCCAGTTCTCCTTTACTTGAGGTTTGTCAATGCTGCTTTCTCGTAAGGTGGGCAGGCAACACTCATTTTGAATGTACCAAAACAAGCTTTAAAATTGTTTGGAAAATTATTATTGAAGCATGGGCAAAACCTAACACTTCTAATTACTGAAAAATCCTCTTTATGAAATACTTAATTACAGTTCTAATATGTTAGTGTCCACCTACCTGCTTATACCCACAAACACACAATCATGTCAAGGATGGCACTGTGGTGACAGATCTGTTAGTGAGACACTGGCAAATTAAATTACCTTTTTTCAGGGCAGCAATTGTTTTAGGGTTCAAGTCAAATTGGTCCCAATCCATCTCCTGACACAGCACAGCAACGAGCAGCACATCCCATAATTACCTGTGATTAAAGTGGTTTTTATCACAGACACAGGCAAAAAAAAAAAAAAAATAGGCATAAATCAGTGTCAGAAGTTACCAGGGCTTTTTTTTTTCCTATTTTTAACAATGTACTTACCAGTTATCTTAGAAAAGTAACAATTATTCTGGGACTTTATTATTATTATTGGTGGTGGTGGTAGTAGTAGTATTTTATATATTGATATTGTTTTATTATGGGAAGAGTGTGGCCAGCAGGCTGAGGAAGGTGATCCTCCCCCTCTACTCAAGCCCTAGTGAGGCCATACCTGCAGCGCTGTGTTCAGTTCTGGGCCCCCCAGTACAAGAAAGAAAAGGAGCTACTGGAAAGGGCCGAGCAGAGGCCACAAAGGTGATAAGGGGTCTGGAGCATCTCTCTGATGAGGGGAGACTGGGGGAGGTGGACCTGTTCAGTCTGGAGAAGACAGAGAGGGGATCTCATCAATGCATATCAATATCTCAAAGATGGGTGCCAAGAGAAGGTGCCAAACTCTCTTCAGTTTCACCTCAAGATGAAGAAGAGCTCTGTTATACTGAGGGTGGCTGAGCACTGGAACAGCTGCTCTCTCTGGAGACATTCCAAACCCACCTGGACTCACTCCTGTGTCACCTGCTTTAGGTGACCTTGCCTGGGCAGGGGGGTTGGACTGGATGATCTCCAGAGGGCCCTTCCAACCCTGACTATTCTATAATTCAATCCTTTGGCAGAAGTCTTCTCTGAACGCTGTTTACATATATCCTATTAAAGAGTTCAACCAATAATCTTGCAGTTAAGAACTACGGGCAGTTTTAATTGCCTGTAATTCTGCATAGTGCTTTTGCTCTGGACTGCAGCTCACAAGCAAGCTGGACAGTCATTTCTATCCTGTCAGTCTTCACATGAGGCTTTCATTTTCAAACAGAAAAAAATCTCACACGCGAGCAATGTGGGACGACCCAGGATTATTCATACCTTGGACAGCCAAATATACGTTTATGACCTGAAAGCAAAATTAATATTATATCTTTAAAATCTGTTTGTTTCTTGTAGTGACATTAAACAGCTCTTTTAATACTTTGGTCCAAAACACAATAGTTTAGCACCATGGCTGCCCAGAGAAGTACTGTGAGGTTCTCAGCATTATTCTGATAGACTTTATGAAGGATTGAAGCAGAGACCCAGGAGTTATCTAAGAATACATGACTTTATGAACAATCCCTTTTCCAACGTGGGGAGGAGAGGCTGTGATGGGTGCTAATGACAGGTTAAATCTAAGAGAGGCAAGAGTTACTTTTGAGCAACACCCGTTCAAAGCAACATTCTGAGAAGGTTTAGAAGCCGAAACTTACTGAAATCAATCATGATTACGACGACCCTTGACTGAAGGGCTCCAAACCATTGCGTACTCTCCGCTCACAGGAAGTCGCTCCAGGAATGAGGCACAGGGGAGAGAGAAACACCAGGAGGGGGTCACGGGGCAGCCAGGGGTGTCGCACGGACCCGGCACGGGCCGGGGGAGCGAGGCGCGGACAGCCGGACACACGGACGGACACACGGACAGACAGCGCGCGCCGCCGCCACAGGGCCCTCACCCCGTCACGAATCCAGCCAATCAGCGAGCAGCGAGCCCACCGCTGGCCAATCAAAACTCCCCTGAGCGACCGCCCGGCGGGACAGCCAATGGCAGGGCGGTGCTCTCTCTCCTCCCGCTGGGCCGAGCCGGGTCAGGGCCTCGGGCCCTCTGCGGAGCCGCCCCTCGGGGCTGCGGGGGCCGAACCCGCCTACCCGCGGCTCGGCTGCGGCGCTTCCTGGAACTCGGGGACGCGACTCTGGTGCCCGAGTCCTTCGCTTCCGGGTTGCGGGGCACGGAGGAGGCGGGAATAGCACGCCAAGGGACACGGGATTGGCTGACACGCCCTGAGCGGGTGGGCGGGGCTGGCGAATCGCTGCTTCCCATTGGCTGAGTGCCGTGCCCGTCGCGCAGAGCCCCGCGGCCATTGGGCGGCGGCGGCGGCGGCGGCGGCGGCGGCGGCGGC
>WEKY01033117.1:28498-48357 GCA_013390045.1 Picathartes gymnocephalus
GCGGCGGCGCGCGAGGAAGATGTCGGACGGCGACGCGAAGAAGCTGGTGCGCTCCCCCAGCGGGCTGCGCATGGTGCCCGAGCACGGCGCCGCCCGCAGCCCCTTCGGCCTCGACGAGCCGCCCTGGGTGCCCGACAAGGAGGTACCGCCGCGGGCAGGGGCGCCGCGCTTCCCTTTCTCCCTTCCCCTTACCCCTTCCCATTACCTCTTCCCTTCGCTTTTTTATTTCCCTTAGATTAATGGGTTAAAGGACGCAAGGATAGGGGTGTCACTCGTTCTTCAGGCGTGTCCGGCCCCGGCGCGAAAATTTGCCAGCGATTTGGTGGTTAGAAGTGTAGAGAGCTGTGCAGCATTGCTTTAAATGCTGATAAAGGTGATTCTGGAGGCCGTGTAGGTTTAAAACTAATTGCATAAATTATTAAGGCAATAAGGCTGAGTTAGAACAGCCCTTGTGGCTCCTGGTGTGAATGTTCGTAGTGTTAAACAATTATTTAACGACTCAGTCTGTTTCAGTCAACTTTGCTTTTAAAAAGCAGACAACGTGATGATGATATTTTTAATTTCATGTAATGAGAGTTATTTGTTGCCAGTCGCTGCAGCCAGATGCACATACAACATAGAATCCATTGTTTATTTATTTATTGCCAGCGTTCTGTGGTGTGGACACACGCCAGTGCATTTAAATGTGACCGGAATAAAGATTTATTTTAGATGAGCCAATGTGAATTTAAGCCGGGAGTCATCCAACAAAGCCGTTCTTTGGCAGATACGGACATGGTTGGTCTGTTTTGTATGGGAACACTGAGTCCTCCCTTGGTTAGGAATGAGGAGGAAAATTTTTTCCTCTACCTGGTATCCCTTGAGGCAGAAAGTTCTATGTAAAAGTAATAATAATTCTGGAGGCTCGCTCTGCCAGCACGTCATCTGCAGCTCAGGCCAACCTGTACGCTGTAAAGGGTGGGAGTCGTAAGTCACTTGATGGTTTGCCCAAAACAACCCTTTTTTGGAAGGTGAGTATTCAGCTCATTCTGAGCAAGCGATCTGCTGCAGTATCTGGTGGGAATTTTCTCAAGTTATTCCTTCCATACGTAGAAAAGCCTCCCAGCCATCAGCAGCAGCTGTTTTCTGCCTTACACGAAGCGTGGGTAAGGTAAATTTTCAGTGGCGTGTCCCTTGCAGGACTGAGCCCCGTGTTCCCACGCCGCTGGCACCGCTCGTGCTCTGGGGTCTGGGTGTGTCGCTTGTGGGGTGTGTGCTGATCTGTGAGCTTGTAGCAAAGGCTGAGCAGTTGTTGTGCAAAGGTTTCCCATTGTGCAGCTCCTGCTGCCCGGGGGAGTTGCTGCATCCTGTGCACTCCCTGGAAACGTGGTTCCTGACATCATAATCGGGGGATATCGTTTGTGTAACAATTCAATTGAAATTAGTTTTCTCCCTCACCTTCTGAAGTGCAGTTTAGCATGTCAGTAGTTCTTGATTATAGCAGACTAGTTCCATGAGAGAAAACAAAGTACCTCTAACGCAGGTACTAATATTTTAACTGCACTTGTTAATGTAAGATTAAGAGTATGAATTTTTATGTTGTGGCTAGTAACTTTACTAGATTTCTGGAAGTATTTTGGAGTTCTGACGTCCCTTTGGTTAACAATTGCCAAATGTTACAAACTTTTTTGCTAAATAAAGCAGGTATGTGATACACAGGGAAGCTTATAAACTCCGTGGTTTTGTCAAGAAACTCAATTTAAAGAGACAGTGTTACGTATGAAATGAAGTAGTTGAGAATGCTTGCTCTTGTTACCACGTCAGACATAATTAAAAACGAAGTGCCTATGTCTAAGACAAGACCTTGAGTGGCATTAGCAAATGCTGATCTGGCTTTTCAAATCATTGGCTTTTGCTGTGCAGCCAATAACCCTCACAAATCCAGTAGCTTTATTTTTTTTGGACAGGAAGGGTCTACTGGCTTACTTTTTAAAATTAAGGCCACCTGAGAATTACATAAGTTGTAGTTTTGTGAAGCACTGAAATATAATTCCGTTTTTAATTTTTGTCACAAGATCATACAGTCTTAAAATATCAGTTACTATGAGGAATTTGAAATGCAAGGCTGAAGCAGGACTACTGAAAACTTTACTTTTGGCAATCTTATTTGTAATACAGATAATGAGTTGAGGTGGATTTAAGAAAATCTGTGCTGAGCATCATTAAGCTTGAGACAGAGCTTAAAATGTTGGTCTCTGCATGTGACTTGTCCGACTCAGAATTTCTTTGTTAATCACCAGTAGAGCTTAATTGATTATATTTCTGTTAAGGAAATCTTGGACTCAAAATTGAGTAAAATGTGTCAGTTTTCCTGCAGAGGTGGCCAAACCTCGTGGTATCCAGCTGTGTACCAGATGTTTCTGTGGCTGAGGAACACTGTGTGCTGCAGAGGAGCTGACAGATGTGGTGAAAGGGTTCCCTGGGCTCCTCCGTGGCTGCAGGAGGGAACTGAGCTTTGCTTGGCTGGCTCCTGTCGTGGCTCAGGCTCTCGGAGGGGCACTGGTTGTGTGGCAGAGCTGCCCTTGGACTCCTGGCAAAATCCAGGCTCAGACAGGGCAGCTGAAGTGTCAGAGAGCACCGTGAGCTGTGTTTGCATCCTGCCCTTTCCCCCTCTCCCTCAGCTGCTTTGGCCAGGGGTGTTCCAGGTGGGATTTCCTGAATTTTGTGGTTTTTGCAAAGGTTTCACAGAGCTCAGCCAGGTGTTCCCATGCATCGCTTCCTGAATCACTCCGTTATTATTTATGCAAATAAAGTATGTGAAGTGCAACCATAGATCCCTGTCCATCAGTGGGATTCTCACCTCTGGCTGGATCTGTGGGATTATGGAAATAAGTTATCATACTTGAGCAAACCCATGAGAAGTTCCATTGTGTTTGCAGTAAACTAGCTCTCGGTATTTTTAAATTAATGCCAAGATCCAGCAGCTGTTTGATGTTCTTCCATTTTCTTCTTGCTAGATGAAAAGAAATGAAGAAAATTAATTAGAACTCACGTAAATTCAAGGCATACCAAAATTATTGCTAGGTCCAGCTCCCAGGCAAGCTATTAAACTACATGTCAGAAATTAAAACATTAGAGTAGGACATGATATTGGCTGTAGGGTTCTACTTGCTACAGAGGTGGAACCTGGGGAATGCTGGAATTGCTTCATGCTGAACGTTATTTATCAGTGAGTGTTGAAATCAGCTTTTCCGCAGCCATTGTGAAGATGTGTTTGGATGCCTTAGTTCAGTGTTATTTAAAACAATTCAGGAACACTTCTAGTGCTCTTTTGTGTGGGATTTAGAAACAGCTTGTTGTAACAAATTCTGCAAGTAGGTGTTTACGTTCCACTACAGTGACTGCCATTACCCTCTAATGTATTAAACGTCTGTTTAGACAACAGAACCTTTTATATAAACTATTGCCACTTATTAACAAGCTTACACTTCAAAAGGACGTGAAAAGTTTCTGGAGAATGTTTAATTTAGCTGCTTTAATATTTTCTTGGCTCCAGTAGTTGCACTTGTGAGAGTGATTGAGTATCTGCTGGAGCAGAAGTCCTTGAATAGAAGCTGTTGTAACCTGAGGGGATTTGTAGAAGAAAAAGGGTTAAGTATTGAAATATGTTAATTAAAGGCAAAGGATGATTACTGTGTGCTTAGCAAATAGCACCTGCTCAGCTTAAGGCATGTGTTTAAGAGGACATTCTGCTGTAGTCTGAGATTGTCTGGTTTGAGGCCTTTCAGTTTCTAGAGTTAAAAAACTTGCTACAGGATCTAACCATGTTCTCCTGAATAGTCAGCCATAATTTTGCTTTCATATGTGCAAGTAAATATAGTAAAAATTGCATTATAAGCTCAGACACTGGGGTTTGATATGGTGGATAAAACTATGTAAAATTTTGTTGAAAAGCCAGTGGTTTAAGGGCTGAGTATCACCCCTTTGGTAGGTGACTTTCTATACAGAAAATTTTGATTGTGCAACAGTCGCTGATCACTTCGGGTTGTTAACACAGTCAAAACGGTCACCCCCTAAACTCTACTTAGTTGCAAGAGAGAAACTCCTTCAGTTGTTTTCTGGCATTTTTTTGAAGGGAGTGTGGGTGTAGGTTTGTTTTTAGAAAGAGATACTTCAGGAAGTGACTTTTTGTAGCTGGAATAAACATTAGGTCTTGATGGCTTGGAAGAAAACCAAATATCTCTTAGCATGTTTCAAGAATGTGTGAGTATTGAGAGCATTAAATTGTGTAAACAATGTTTTGGAGAGTCAGCAGAGCATCTTACTAAAGTGAGGACAACTTACATAACAACAGTTGACTGTGGAATATAGGGCTGTCTGGATAGCCAAGCATTATCAAGCATGGTTAATACTTCTGAGTTGTAGTTTTGTTTGCTGGCAAGATACACTATTCATTGGGGGAAGTTTGGCAGTTTTCTTTTTGTCTTGCAAATGGGGATGACATTATTTTGCTACATCAATATTAAATGAAAGCCATCCATGGTGAAAAGATACAGGATGGAAATCTGTTGGAGGTGTTTCTTTATAGGGCGTAATATAAAACTCATTCTTTGTATATGGTGGTAAAATTAAAGGTTTAAAGAATTTATAGATTAATCTTAATTTGTACTGTTTTCCAGTGCCCAAGATGTATGCAGTGTGATACAAAATTTGACTTCATAACTAGAAAGGTAAGAGAAATCAATGAAATATAAGCAGTAACTGTTGCAAAATACTAAAATGGACATCTTTTGAAAAGTAAACCAGGATTTGTCTTGAGTTTGGAAGAGAGAAATTCCAATTAAAGTAGAAAGTGTAAGCTCCATAATTAGGCTCACTGGATGAAAACACTGACATTAAAATATGTTTATTAATGGTAAGAGGTCACTGTGGAATGCACACTGGTGTGCAGAAAATGACATGGAGAATTCTGCAAAGCACCCTCCCAAAGAAGGCCAGCAGTGATTTTTAGGAGGCAACATCACTCCTTTGTATAATTACATTGACACTTTGTTAGTAGGGGCTTGTGAAAGTGAAGAAAGATGTGGAAGTGACTTGTAGTGCAGTGACATGGTTCATGTTTTTTAATTTAATTGTTTGGAGGAAGAGGGAAGGAGAAATTTTAAACCAGACACACTCACATTACACCAGATGACAAGCTGCTGTGTTTCAGTTGTGTTAGCTTTGGGAAGCAATTGGAGGTAGCCCTGGGAAATAGGCACTCCAGAGTATTTTACAGAACATTTGGAGGGAAAGCCTAACATTGACCAAAACTGCAGTGTTATCAGTTCCTTTTATCAAACTTTCAGGCTTGCTTTGAGCCACAGATTAGTTCCTGCTTGCCTGGGAGTACTTGTTCTGTCATGAGAGCTTGCATCAGGAAGATCTGCTGGCACTGTCACACCCCAGCAGTGATATGGAGCACAGGCCACTGGTTGCAGATTTAGGGGCTGTGAAATACATTGCCGTACTTATTCTGGTTTCACAACTTCACTGGATTTGTGCTGTGCTCTCTGATACTTCTGGTAACAGGAATAGCTTTAGGTTCTAAGTATGAAGATTCCTATATTTTTTCCTTGGGATAAACGTGAGAATAAGTTTTAAAAGAGAATAATAGTATTTTCAGTTGAAGAAGAATAGAAACTTCAGTTGAAGTTACCCAAGATTTTTTCTCAGAAATGGGAAGGGACCTGGAAACCTTGACAGTGAGGTGAAGGATTTACTGGACACCAGAGAAGCCCTTTCCTGTCTCTTCTGCTTCAGAAGCATCTTTGCTGAGTGCTGCTGTTCATACTATACTCAGTTCTTCGTGTCCAACCTTCAGAGATTCCTGTCTGCCAGTGTAGCAGTTAATTTCCTTTATCTGTCCCTCAACTTGCACATTACACACGTGAGAAACTGTTGTCATAACCTTATCAAATCATTCCCTACCAGTTTCCTTTGTAAATAAATAAAGGAAATGTTCTCTTGTGCTTAGCATCACTGCCGAAGGTGTGGGAAGTGTTTCTGTGACAAGTGCTGCAGTAAAAAAGTGCCTCTGCCTCGCATGTGCTTCGTGGACCCCGTGCGCCAGTGTGCGGAGTGTGCCCTGGTCTCACAGAAAGAGACAGAGTTCTACGACAAACAGCTCAAAGTGCTCATGAATGGTAAGCACTGAATGCACACAAGTGCTGTTTCCATCTCATTTGTATTTATTCAAGTTCTGGTGAACAGCAAGAGCAATGCCTGTTGTCCAACAAGTGGTGGTTTTGTTTCCTCTCTGTCAGCCTCTTGTTTTTCAGTTAATAATTCAGTGTTACTGGTTTATTTAGAGAGGTTCACACATCTTAGTCAATGTTTACACCTCTCAGTTTGTATTTCTTAGTCTTTACGAAGAGTGATTTAATTAAAGACAAATTTTTCATGCCTGTGAGAACAGATGTGTGTGCAGTTGGCATTTTCCTTGAAATAATGCATCTTTTAGCCATATTCCTGTTAAATAAGGATGAAAAATACTTCAGAGAATATTTTAATATTTTCAAACATATAAAGTGCTTGTTTCAAGCTTCATCTGAGAGCTTTGATCTTGTCCATGGCCTGCAGCTGTGGTTGATGGCAGATCATCATGAGTACTCAATTTTCCATAGGATTAAACTTACGTGCAATAGAGTAATTTATGTTCCTATTACATTAAGAAAGCTGAAACTTCAGTTTTTAAAATATCCTGTGATCCTTCAGTGCCTTTTGATGATCTCTCAGCATGATGCTACTGTGCATAATGGGTAAGCTAAGCCCACATGTGGTGGGTGTGGATGATCCTGGGTTCAGAAGGGAGTGTGTTCATCCCTGGAACACATAAATCATTCTTCACTCTGCTTTGCCATGAGGGTGTAGACGAGTTTCTAAATCACATCTTTTAAATTGAAGACTTTTTTTAAAGCTTGTCCTGTTTGCATTCATGTTCTGAAGTTGTTCCTGACTTGCTCTAGAGCCACAGATCATGGTCAGAGAGATGGTGATGGTGGCTGTGATGTCCTTATCCAGCCTTGGTGCTGCTGTCTCTGTCTCACTGCAGCAGCACAGGGTCTGTTCTGAGGGTCAGTGAGCCTGGGTGAACTGGGAAGTAACAAGGTGAAACTCTGGGCCTGCATGGTTCAGGTTATGGAGATGGATTGCAGACCATTTGGCAGGGCTGGATGTTATTTTATTCATTTCCCAGTCCAGCAGTATTGGTATTAGGTAATACAGGGAGCATGAGGCATGAAGGAAGTAAAGGGGTCGGGCGTGTTGGGCTGCTTGGAGTTCTGAGTCACTTCTCTAATTGTAGCAGTAGTGAGTTTCCCCATGCCAAAGCAGTTTTGAGGGGGAAGAAACACAACATGAAGGCTGAAGTTCATTGACCTCACAATAAAACTGAGCCAGCTTTCAGTAATAAAAAAGAGATGTCTTTACAGTTTCTTAAGCATAGAACTGAAGGTCACGTCCTGCTATTAAATTGTTCTTTTTCAGTACTGAAACAATCATTTGTGCTACAGTGACCAGAGACCTTCTTTAATTGCCTCTGTCACCTCCAAATCTCTCATTTTTAAAAGATTCTCCTTGGATATCATCTGCATTTCTACAGCATGTGGGAGAAATCGCATAGCAAGTGTGATAAGGTCCTGTGATTCAGAACACAATAATTAAAGATCAGCTCTTCATACTTGAGTGTTCTGCTGATGTTAATCAGTTTAGCATTTCAGTTATTCTCTTATTTCACTCAATTCAGTGTATTAGTAAGTAAAAGTTAGTTACTCTTTCTGATACTTGAATGTTCCTTCTTGAATTCTGTATTAGAATACTAAAAACATTTCTTTCCAGGTGCTACATTCTGTGTAACTCTGGGAACATCTGATAAATCTGAGCTCATGGTTTGTCGACTTTCCAACAATCAGAGGTGAGAAAGATTGATAGAAATTGCACTTGTAAACTATAGCATTGTTGCACTTACAGCCCTGAGGATATTGGAGAGAGTAATCAGACCGAAAAGACAGATCCAACAATATTGGAATGTTTGTTTGAATTTACTAGCAATGTGGATCAGAATGTCTTGGAAGGGTGGAATGTCAATGAAAAGTAATATTTTCTGGTTGATTTCTATCCCTCGTCACCTCAAAGAGTACATAAACAGCATCACTGAAAGATTGGGGGGTTTTTTCCCTTTGATTTGAAGGGAAAAAATCAAAGGGATATATTGCAGAAAAAAAAATTGACAAAAACTTTTTCTTCTATTACACAGATACCTGGTTTTGGATGGAGACAGCCATTATGAAATTGAAATTATACAGATTTCAACTGTTCAGATACTTACAGAGGGATTTACTCCTGGAGGTAAGTCTTTCTTTTAGTGTAAGTGAACTATTAAGAATGAAAAATAGTGAAGCTGCAGTTATTGAGCTAGACAGTGCATTTGCTGTGTAACTGTGTTGGTTACAGCTGCTCTCAAAATAAAGCACAGTCTGTGAGACCCTGTCTGTGTGGCTGCTGGGATTTGGGGGAACACCTAAAGATTGAGAAGTTCCCCTACAGCCTTAATGTGGGAGAACCTCTAGATAAACTTCAGTACGGATGATTGTCATCTGTTCTCTTGGGTGAATACAAATGTTTACTGATTTAAGAGCTCGTAGGAGGGAACTGTTAGTCTTTGGTAGCTTCCACTTTAGAATTCAGCTGGGATTTTGCCTTGACTGGTACAAACGTTGTTACCAGAATGAAATGGGGGAGGGGGAATAAATAATTAAACTTTGATTTCTTAATTTCATTCAAGATGAAGGGGTGGCCAAATGAAACTGGTAACATCTAAATTGCAGTGCAGCTACTTACTGCCCCATCTCTTACCAGATTTTAGAGTATTTCAGGATGAACCTGAATATGATTTGACTGAAATGAGAACAAACAAGGTCAGGAATTTCAATAATTGTTCTTTATCAACACTTCTGCCACTGCTGGATTTTTCTAATTGCACAGCCCATCTGTGCATTATTCAGTCAGTACAGCATGTTAACTTGAATAAACTTACCTTGGTATTTAAATCAACCAGGTGTATTGCTGAGTCACTTAATGCTCCTGTAATTCCTTGTTCACTACTCTTCTGACTGCTTTGTCTCTTTTCTGCCTGCCTTCCTTCTTGATGGTAGAAAAAGATGTTCACACTTACACCAGCCTTCTGGAGAGCCAGCCTGTTACTGAAGGTATCACCAGTGCCTTTCAGCATGACTCACCCATGCATGTCATGACCCCCTCACATCTTTCTTCTCTGCAGTGCTGCTTATTTGCTTGATCCATAATTGCTGTTCAGGTTGAGTTACATTCAAGTCTGACATGTATCTGTTCCTTCCCATATGTCTGTTTAATAAACCAAGAGTGAATGTTTTGTAACACTCTGGAGGAGAACTAAGGCACTCAAGGCCTTCTTGCGACCATAGTGCTGTTTGTCCATGCTGGGAGAAGGGAAAATGAGAAACGGTATCTGCAGTGGTACACAGTGTTACAGGTCACCTGCTTCAGCAGGTTGCTGAATTGGGCATACTAGAAATGAATATACTCCCTGTGTGCTGTCTGGAAAGGCTTTGCACTGGGAATTGTTAATTCATGGCTTGCTTTTACACAGTTTTAAAAGAAAGGCGTCTTTGTTATGCAAGGTGTGTTCTGTCTTAGTAATGCCAGACATGGGTAAATGGTTCAAGGCTGTAGGTGTGATTTCCACTGATTTATCTTTCAGTAGACTCTTAATCCAGTATTCTGACCAGTAGGTCCAGGGTAGCAACTGATGAAATTGAATTTCCATTTATCCTAGGAGAGTAGAAAATAGCTCTTCTATAAACCCTGCTGTGAGCTTCTGGTTGGGTTAGGTGCACTAATACCACTAACTAGATTGAGTTTGGCTTAGATTATGATTTGTTTTGGCTCCTCAGATATTGCAGTAACAGCCTCCAGGAGCCCTCTAATGCAGACACTTAAAAAGAGCTTTGCAAAGTGTCCCGTGTATGCTGGTGCTGTTCTTAGGGCTTAGTTTACGCCCCACTGCTGCAGGAAATAATGACAATAATGTGTCATTCTAGAAGTTCTTGTTTAATGTCTGTATTTTTGCTTTGGTTTATCTTCATGTCTGCAGCCTCAGTAAGAGAGATAAAAACACCTCGCTTATTGTGCTGTTGTCAGAGTAGGGTCTTTTGTAGCAATTTCCTTCAGGAGGTAAATGATATTGCCAACTGTTCTCTAGCGTTATGTAAGCATCATTCCCAACCTTGGCCAGGTTTGGAGGGACAGCTGCCTGCTGTGCCAGTCTGTATCCAGCAGGATCTTGCTTTGCCATCAGTCTGTTTGGACGCTAAGACTACAGACTGTAGGATACAGTATGAAACTGTGGCATCAATGCCTTAACATGGTGATAGTAAATCATGAGGGTGTTCCAGGCGTGTGTGGCTTTACCTGACAGCTGATGCAGGTTCTGCCTCGGCACTTGGCAGAGAGAATGAACCAATATTGAGGCTGCAGGTTCCACTGCCCTGGCACTACGAGCCATGGTCGGGACTTCTTTGGATCCAGCAGCTGCTCATGCTCTGAACTGAGCAACGAGCACGTTTCTTCAACCATGCTCATGAGCTGGTAAGTTGTGTTACTTAGTTAGTAAAACCTGCTGCTGTTCCAGATGTTATTTCTCTTTTCAGGAGGCAACACTCGTGCCATAGGAATGATCCTGCAGTACAAGGTACCAGGGTCGGAGGAGGTGACGCAGATGAAGTTTACTGCTGGTGAAGACTTCAGCTGTAACAAGAAGCTGTCAGCAAGCTGGCTGGCAGCTATGCATAAGGTAAGCAAAGCAGCCAAAACTTAGACTAGGCTGAAGAAATTCTTTACATGGGGTGTTAAGTAGCACCAAAGAGAGCATTCAGCCATAGGAGTATTTCTGTTATTTTTTTATTAAGGACTTTAGGGCCTTATTGCTTAGAAAACAGAAGCTATGGCTGGCTGTAATGAACATGACTTTAGCTTTATGCTCAGGAGACCTGAAGAACTTACGCATTCTGAAGGGTTTCCCAAGGTCTTATTTGGCTTTAAATTTCCTTGTGTTTCTGTTATGGCTGAAGAATGTGCATTATGAAATACTCTTTTGAACCTAAGTTCAGCTAATTGTTTTTACTGCTTCATGAAGGTTCAAAGAAGTTGTTGATTTTTGGAAACAGAAGACTTTAATCTTTTGGTGCTAGGCCCTGCATGGGCAATGAAACCGAAGGTTCGTATTTCCTAAGTCAAAATTATGGTGGAAAAAACCAAAGCTGCACTCAAATCATTCACCTGATCAACTGCTGATCAGAACTGTGATTTATAATGTGCCTGTATGGGCAGGTTTGTGGCTCTTTGCTGCTTTATTGCCATTTTGGAGCTCCCACCCCAACTTTTACTCTGTTCAGCACAGTGTGCTCAAACTTTCTATCATCATGCAAGTGCATTCAGCACTTCCTGAATGGTAGTAGATGCCTCAGATGGAGGAAAATAGAGGAAGAATTTAAAGCCCTGGCTTTAAAGGAGGTTTTTGGAGGGGTAGGAAGCGGGTAAGGTGGCTGCAGGTGAAACTTCAATTAACACTGACATTTTCCCTTTCTTTTAGGCAACAAAACTTCTCTATGAGTCTCGGGACCAATGAGAACTGCAGATACAGCCTTCCTGAGGGCACACACAGACACCAGCCTCCACAAACCTGCCTCTCACTTTGTGCTGATTTGACAGCTGGAAATATATGCTGTTCTTGACTCTCTCTCATTCCAGTGTGGTTCATTATGTAAGAACTGGCAAATGCAATTTGAGTATTTTTTTGAACCATGAGTATTCACGGTAGTGTGCAATATGTATACAGTTAATGCTTTAAACAGCCTCACCTTTTAAGACTTTGTATATTTTGTTAAGCCTTTACTGGCACTTAATATGAAAGTGACCTGCACTACAGCTAATGTACAGCACAACTTTTATAGTAATCATTGTATTTACTGTTTGCTACAGGAAGCAAACAAACATGTATGTCTCTTCTGCAGAGAATAGCTTTTGGGTATAGATCTCAGGTTTTTCCCTTTGTCCAAATGTTTAAAAATCGATGTACAAAAAAAATCTGCCTTAGATATTATTTTATAGAAATCATGCGAGTTTTTTTAAACATTTCATTTTAAACATCTAAATATTTCACCAAATACCACCAAATTTGACTTTACATAAACTTGACCTTGAAACTTCACTTCTGTAATAAGCTTCCAGAATAATTCTTAGTTTTGTATTTTCTTTTTTGGTAACTAGCTTTTGTTAATCTAACTGTAATGCTATCTGAAATTGTATACAATTTAATGTACAAATATGAATAAATTAATTCACTTATTTAAAAAAATGAGGTGTTACTTAGTTTAATATACAACTTCTTTAGTAATGGGACACCATGGACTCTGAAAATTTTCACTGTTTCTAGAAAGCACCTGAATTTTAGTTCCAAGTTAATTTGTCCCAGTTGGAATACTGGCATACTAGTGTAAGTAGGTTCTAGAAGTGGCACATCTGCAGTGAAGCTGATTAAACAAGGAGGAAAGGTGGGTTGACAGCTGGAACCTTGGCAAGCTACACTTAGTGTTTTCACGCAGACTCTGACCAAAGCCACATCTGCTGTTGAGACCTCTATAAAGAGAGTGGAGAATGCAGCCATGCCTTAGCAGTACTTTATTGTGCACATTTACATGTTCTCTGAATTAGTGTTATCATAGGCTCTTGAAATCATCACATTCATGTAGCAAATTCTTCAACAATAATACCCTTTCACTTTTCACCACAATATATACAGTTAATGCTGACCTGTGGTAAAAGCAAGTTACAGCACTGCAGAAATGGATATGTAAATTATACACAGAACTTGTACATGAAGAGTTAATCAAATTGCATACTGTTAAATGGGAGAAAATTACAAGAAATATGGCTAAAACTTATAATGGGAAATGCAAAATATACTTTTGGTATATAAAATCATGTACAATTAAAATTCCAGTGAAGTGCCTGTTTGTGGGGTTTTTCTTTTTTGCTTGAAACTACCATGTAGTGGAACAGGTTATTGCATAACTTGCCTTGGCAGCAGGTGTAGGCTGCCAAGAACCACAGAAACTGTCCTCAAGTAAGCTATTGCCTTTCTTAAATCCTTCACATACCTTGTTTCTTTCTTCTCCTCAACTTGGCATCTACATGGCCCTCTTTCGACTTCTATCCTGTCCTTCATATTTTCTTCTAGACTGATTCAGGCAGATTTCAGGTAACACAGTATAACCCTTACCAGACTCTTACCCTTTTCAACTATTGCACTTTCATCCCTGCAGACATACAAATCCCTTAAGCTGCTGCAACTTCACTACTAACTGTTGTGTCCAGGCTGGACGAGCTCGAGGGGTTAGTAGGGGGAACCTTTACATTCGCAGAGGTAACACCGGTGCTGTAGGCTGAATAATAAGAAAACAAAACACCAAGTGAAATATTGTGTAGGGACTTGGAGAAGTGTACAAATACTGTTGGCTTTGTTAGTTCTCTAGCTTGATTCTAAATGCAAATAATGCAAGATGCTAGACTAGGTAAAGCTTTCATTGGGGTTGTCTAGACTAGGATTTAAGTGTTTAGCATGTTGCCACCTAAAATCCTAGCCTTCACCAAGCTTTGGTAACTACTTAATTATGCATGTAACAGGTGAAGAGCTTGTGTCCTAGAACCCAAAGAGCTGATCGGTAATGAGAACTCAACATTCACTGGTATCAAACAAAAATACCCCAAATCCTGACGTGGGACAGTTGCTGTGGGGGGTTGGAGCAAACTGGACAGCGCATCTGCACTCTGCAAATGACACCTCTGAACATGGGACACAAGAAAGCTCCTACCACGGAACTCTGACTCAAAACACTGCGTTAAACGAGAGTTGGCGCAACACTGGTGGTAGTGGAGGTATTGCTCTCCTCATCAGTGCTGGGTCACACAGAAACGATCAATCCTCACAAACTGCAGATCTTGGAAATCGTGGATGCTGTCCATTTAACAAGAGAAAGCACCATTAAAACTAAATATCATAGTTTTATTTCTCTGTGTGAAATGATCAAAAATGATGGCTCCAGTGTATGTTCTAAGTTTCCAGTTACCAGCATGGTACTGCACTGTTGTACAACTGAATTCAAGCAAGGGTTCGCTGTCGTGGTTTTATTCGTGGATATAACTAAAAAAACAGAATAACAGTATTAGGCTTTGCATCGTTAATACCAACTTAAATAATTTATAACTAAGGGGTACTTATTAGGCAGAACTGGGTGATGAACTGTTTTGGGGAGGTGAGGCTTTTGTAAGCTACAGCATGTTCTTAGGAAACGTTTGCAAAACAAGAAGGAGGAGGAAAAGGGCTGATTTACCCCTGCCAATAGCAGCAACATGGCTGCTCTGAAAATGACCTGGTGCATTTAGCTCAAGATCCAGAACAGGCAAAGGATGCTTTTACATAAGTACAAAACTTCCCTGTTGATCACTCAAAAGAACTTCCTGCTCTGCAAGGTTCTCTTACACATTTTGTCCTCAGTAGCTCTCTACTTAGTCACCTTCCATTCCTGGTCACTCCTGACAACAGTGCTCCATCTGTCTGAGCAGCATAAACGATGTGCCCACAGTTGTCATCTTCAAGGCTCTTCCCTGTTTTAAACTCAGACAGACCTATGTTCTTATCTTGTGCCAGGTATTAAAAACCTTCCCAGAGAACTTTCTGAGCCAAGGCTTCAAGCTGCCTAATACAGCCAACATGCTTTCCATAAGGGCTCTATATCTTAGCCAAGGGGGAGAAAAATGTCTTACTAAAGCATAAACTATATTAAATATATTGCTATATTAAGCGTACTAACTTGCTCAATGAGAACCAGCACCAATCTCCTAAGAGAGGCCGGAGAGAATAAGGGTAACCTGCTTTACACCACTTCATAGTGCTGGGTTGGTTGGTGCACAGAGGGATTCTGACCAAAGATCCATCTTTTGTTCCTACTTCAGGTGCAGGTGAAAAATAGAAGGGAGAGGGTGAAAGAACTTACCCCGAGGAGGTTTTTAGGCACATAGCCTTCCTTGTCATTGAGGCGGGCCCACCACCACTCCGTTTCATTGTCATCCTTGCGCCTCAGAATAGTGATGGCATCACCCTCGTGGAATGACAACTCGTCATTGTTCTGGGCTTCATAATCCCACAGAGCATACACCACCCCTTTATTCATCACTCCCAGCTTCTCCTGCACTCCTGTTAACAACACCAGATGGTAAAATAGCTTCTTTTTCCCCTCTGAGATTTTTACTGTTGACACGGTGGCCCAAATATTAGTCCGTTAATAACATTTCACGAACAATTTTCAGCACTTCCATGATAAAATGCTGTCAGAAATTTAACTGCATGATAAAACCAAATCTTGCAGAACAAGTTAGAGAATGAGGTTTTTGNCTTTGTACAGGGACACTTGAGGCTTTCGGAACTCACTAAATGTCAAATATAACAGAGCATTAATGAAGCTTAAATTCTCTGATGGAAATTAAAAATTTGTCTGATCAACTGAAGTGCTTTTCTTGCAAAATATATTTTAGTAACTAAGCACCTTCTGTAATTTAATTATTCATAAAGTGTACTTCTTTCTTTGTGTGATCTGCTAGAAATTTGTTCATCTGGAAGTTAGGAGTCTGTCAAAATACTTGACAATTAACTGTTACTGTCAAAACCTCCCTGTAGAAGCATTTCCTTGAAATAAAGCCAAATTAAATCTTTAAAAATCTTAACAGTTGAAGGAGCCTGTGAAGTAATTCAAAACCCAGAAGGACTAAGACTAACATCACAGCGAAAAGATGATTCTGGTTTTAGCACTTTGACAGCACAGGGACATGATGGCCATATCATGAAGTCTGGGGCCCTAGCAGATGTTTCACACAGATGAGAGGGACAAATGAGGATGAATCTTAGAAAAGAATTGGTAAGAATCACAGCTTACCATACAAAAACTGGGAACACTGAATATAACCTTCTTCCATTTCCTCACACTTGTCTGCAGCAGTTTCTATATCACTTATAGTTGAAGCAAAAATAGCTGCCCCAGATTCAACCAGTAGTTTACAGAGATGAACACTATTGCAAGAAGCTGCACAATGCAAGGGTGTCCTGAAATAAAGCAAAAAAATGTACACGTGGGAAAAAAAGCTTCCATGAATCCTAACCTTCATCTTGCCACGTAGAGGCTGTCTATTTTAAAAGGAAATTTTTCTTTGTGTTTATAGTACATGTATGCATTGTCTAAAACCCGTCAAGCAGCTGGGGTGGATTTCAGGATTTACCTGGCTCCAGTAAAGCCAAGCATTGTAAAACAGATAATAACAAAACTAATAATTTTCACTTCTTACAAAGCTATTTGGTATAAAAGGGTATTTTCCAATACAAGGAAACCTGAAAGGTAAAGCAAAGGTGAGGATTCACATCCTCCCCAAAGACTTCAGAAATGCTACAGCTATCTGTGAGATTCTTCAAGAATACCAACATCTGTGGTGGGGTCTATGATGATGAAACTTAAGCAAATTAACTTCTGTCATTTGTTATTTATAGTTTAATTATTTCAGCATCTGAACAAGAAATGCAACTCTACCACTAATTATCACAAACTGTAATTTAATTTATGGTTTAAGCATGCTTGCTCAGGGACAGACTGTAACCCTGCATTTGAGTTATCTCCACCTAGAGCTTAGAGTGTGCTCATTTGCTGGGGATAAAGTGGAAGGAAATCGTTCCCAAAACAGGTCTCAACTAAATTTTGAATGTGCATCTAAGAGGTGCTTCTCCCAGATACTGACACTTACCACCCATCACTATCTGCTGCATTTACATTTACACCAAAATCGAGTAGGAACTTCACAATGTGGTGATGACCAGCACACACTGCATTATGCAAAGGTGTAATGCCTTCATCATTTGGTTTACTGGGATCATCAACCTGTTGAAAACATAAAATAATTCAGCATGTTCTTTTTCCTGAATACTGTATGAGGTTGCCATTGTTTAAAAGCTTACCTCATATATGATTCGTTGT
Organism: Picathartes gymnocephalus; assembly: GCA_013390045.1. Classification (NCBI taxonomy): domain Eukaryota; kingdom Metazoa; phylum Chordata; class Aves; order Passeriformes; family Picathartidae; genus Picathartes; species Picathartes gymnocephalus. The sequence goes on from WEKY01033117.1 coordinate 45,631, forward strand.
ACCAGATCAAATTCTCCCTCCAAAGAAGCATCTAAGAGGAGAGCCAAGGGATTGAACTTCACTCTCAAACCATGGCCTGTTCTTTCTGAGTTGGGTTTCTTCAAGTTGGTACGTTTTGTCTGCGTAGAGATGAAGGTTGGAAGGCATCATTTCAGGTTGCACAAGTGTAAAAATGATGTAATTTATGAATCTCGTCTTCCTTAAATGATATTTAGAACTATGCAATCATTTCTACTTAAGTCTTTAAATAAAAGGCTTGATACATTACTACGTTTTATGCAGTTAAAAAATGAAAAAGCAAGCCAATATAGTTTCAAAGCGTCTAATTAAAGATAGTGAGTACCAGGAATGAAGTACTTAAGTCACTGTTTTAAGCATCATCATCTTAATTGTATCTAATATAAGCTGTGCATATTACTGGTGGATTATCTGAGACACTGAAAACTTTTGCTTAGCCTGGAAAGCACCATACAATTAAGCCAGAGTCTGTATTTAAAATAATCAATGTCCTGAATTAGCAGAAGTCTCTTCTGTAGGTCAGGGATGAGAAGTTGGGAGTTTTGTTGTAGAAATGAGAAGTACAGAACATGAAGTTATTTTATGTGACGCTCTAGCAGGTGTTAGAAGCAGCATTTTCAAGATCTGAAGCACATTTAAATGTGTTTTGAGAATATTCTGAATCCCTTACATGTGTCCTTGTCACTTTCTGGCGAAAAAATAATCTACTACTAACTACAGCTTTTACAGAATGCTTTTAGTCTCTAGCTCTGTAGGATCTGTTTTCACTTATGGTCCTACATAGTATGGCTATTTCAGTTTGGAAAATAAACCCTTCACATTATGAGTAATATTAGTTGCTAGCATAATCCTTTCTCTCAGAAGTATCCTGGCCCTTATGCTCGTGGAAAACCATACAAAGCCTTTTGCACACTGCAGTCAAATTCTCAGAGGAATGCAAGGTTCCTACCCGAATCACCTGATATCACAACAACGAAGAATAAAATCCAGGTTTTCTGTATTTTTCAATTCTCCAAATGTGCTAGATTTTATTTTTTAGTATTTAAAAGATTTTAGTGCAGCTGGAGGACAGTCTTTAGAAGCAATTCAAAGTATGTGACAAGCCCATTAGAAGAACATTTCTGCTATCACAAGCCAGCTGTGCTGCTGCTGGAGTTAGCCTTGGTCCATCTCCTCTAAACTGAGAGGGCAAAAGGAGTGCATTTTCCCCAGAACAGCTATTTCAGCTTGCCTGCAAACTAAAAAGCTTCCCACTGACATAGCTTACCCTTAGTTTCATACAAATTGTTATCTTTGAAGGCCTGGACAAATTACCAAAAAAGAAAANTCAAATTCCAGAATTAGTTCTACAACAACAACCTCCAAAAAGCTGACAAATACATACACAACCTCCTGTTACCTGTTTGCATATTTTCCTTATTAAGCAGCTAGAGTAGTAAAGAAACGAATCCATCAGAATTCTCCCTGGGACTCCCCTGGTTTTCTTTTGTTTTAATATCATGAGACTTCAAGTGCAAAGATACTGCTGAGCACAAGCTTATCATATTCCAGTTATGCTTAAACACAAGGCTAATTCTGTAGTTCACAAAGTTTTCTTTTGCTTTGTTACTTACTGGAGGAAGTGGAGGAGGAAGAGCAGGTGGCAAAGGAGCTTCATCTTCTACTGGAGAACTGACCTCTGGCGTGGGACTGGGTGACTGCTCAGTAGAAGGAACTATAGCAAGATTGTTGTTGTTGTCTTCAGTTGTCTCAGGTGTTTGATTTGTGGTTTCAGTGCTTATCAGTTCCTCGGTAGCAGGAGAAGGTAACTCATTGTCATTGGCATCTGACGAAGGGGGTGGTTCATCAGGGACAGGAACTGTAGGCTGCACAGGGATTGGTTCTTCAATATTGCCATTGGTGCTGGTGTTCCCATTATCAACGTCAGCTAAGTTGCCTATGAAGTCCTGTGGATTGCTTGGCTGGTAAAAAGGAGCACTTTCTATCCCTCCAGCCAGGGTATTAAAGCGCTGATACAATAATTTTTGTATATTTGGTCCACTTGGGCCCTCTGGCTCAGTGATGGAGCTGCGTTTCTTTAACGGCCTCGGAGCATTGGCCAGTTTTCTCCTCAGAGCCTCGAGGTCAGCATCGCTCTGATACCGTAGGGGCGAGTGCACAATAGGGGTGAGCTTAGTAGGACTGAGAGGACGGGGAATGTTTTCCACATTGCTGTTTTCGCTGGGTGGTGGAGCATTTTCCAGCTCTTGATCTTTTTCAGTGACCTCCGTCTGAGGCTGAGATTGTGGCTGTGAGGGAGACTGGACAGGCAAAGAGCCGTGAAGGAATGGCAAGGGTGAGGGAGAGGTTGAACCAGACTGTAATACAGGCTTTCCATAAACTGAAGAGAAGAAAGATGGAAAATGGTGAAGAGCTGTTCTCAAATTACATAATAAAATATTTATAAATAAACTATTGCTACTTGACACTAATACAGAAAGAAAAAAAATACTGTTCTGGGGACTATCAAAACCGAAATGAATACTTACCTGTTGGTGATGCTGATGCTTCTTATCATTATCAGCTAGAAGTAGCATCTGGAATATTTTTCCTCTTTCATGAGGAAACAGTAAGAGGAAAAAACTCTTATCTAGACACTGTTTTTTCAACTTATTTATCAAAGTATTAGTGGAGTATCCAAGCTACATTGTTCCAATTGCACCTTGTTTT
>WEKY01033154.1:0-31753 GCA_013390045.1 Picathartes gymnocephalus
ACTGGGGCCAGAGAGAAGAATGTTTGTATTGCATGATGTAGAGCAGATATCACATAAATTAGTCTAAGCAAAAGTCCAGTGATGACATATTACTTCTTTTACTTATTTGCACTAACAGCAGTTATTAATTTTAGATCTAAGCATAAAATATGCATATCCTTGGAGTCTGCTTTACTGCAGGCATTTTATTTGATACACACAACTATTAAATTTGAAATTGCTCAGAAACTACTGCCAAATAGCAATCAAGCAGTTGAAAGAACATAGCATATCCAATTGGGTGTCTGCAACAAAAAGGATGAATGTTTTCTCTGTTCAGATATGTGCTTGAACTGTGAGGATACCAGAACTGCACAAATTCTCCTGTGTCCCATTTGAAAAAGGACTTGGAAAATGAGTCTTGAAATTTGGTGCCCAGGGACTGTAAAAATTCAGCCTGGTTGATCCGATAGTTCTCCATACGAGGCTTTGATCTTTCAATATATAAAACCCACAGAGTCCTGTGGAAATGTTCCTTGTAGCATAAGAGTTATTGAGGGAAAGGTATGAGGAAAAAAGAGGGAAAGAGCAGTTCCTCTGAAGGGGTGATGCTACCATCTGTGGTTACAGTATGTGCTTCCAGGCTGTGGTCACGGTAGCAGAAAAATGCCATTTACCTTCAGTCAACCAGAAGAGCAAGGAGCCATGGATGGAACTCCCAGTGTGTGACTATTTCTCAAAATCTCAGGGATTTTTGAAAAGTGAGCTCATACTTAGCCTCCTTGGTAGGCCTGTAGCCAATGTGCACTTCCTCTGCTAGTTGTCAATGACTCATTACAGGTAATGGCTGAAGCCTGGAAAATTAGCTGGACATAAGCTGTGGTAATGGAATAATGACACTGATTTATGCATCTTGATGGCTTGTATTTTGCACAGTTCTCTGGTACTGTCCTCTAGATCTAAAGATATTATACAGGGATATTATTTTGCACTTCTCTAACAATAATTTCAAAGCTCTGACAACCTTCAGAGATAAAACAGGTCAGTGTGATAGAACAGGACACAGGCCTGATTCTGGCTTGATGTGGGCATACTCTTCTGGGCTGGTCATGTAGCTTCTTGACTTCCTGTCTAAAATAACTCAAAGTATCTGTTCTCCTCAGTTGACTCTGCTGATACAATCTCAGAGGCAGAAATGACTGCAAGGAGTGACTGCCCAGACAGTCTTCTACTTCAGCATTCCTTGTGTGAGGAGGGGAGTGGATTGGAAGTGGAAAGGGAGAGGTGCTGATGAAGACCAGAAGTCTGCCGTGCTTTACTGCTCCCCTGTATAACCAGTAGTTTAGAACTGCAAGCTCACAGTCAGAGATTGGTTTATTAGCAGTCAGTTCTGGCTCTTAGGCTGGAAAGGTTGCACTGCCTTGAAGCAGGATGTGCAGATATTTCTTTCAAGAATTGGGGCTTATCAATAGTACTCTACACACCAAGACACCCTAAAAGACTGCATCTTCTAGCACAGGCATCATTTGGAAACGGCTCAATGGGCTCGTTTTGGATTTATTTTCTCTTGGTTATTGTGTGCACCACAATGTCTAGGGAAGTTCAGAGACTTACGTAATGCCAAAGGTATAGAGAAGTATCTGAAAACTACTAAAACTTCGCATATAATAAGTAATTTTTTTTCTACAACTTCATGGCTTTGGAACTGGATGTGATGATAGAACAAAGCAAATTCTGTAACTTGCATTTTTAAATGTATCTAGGATTTAACCTGCCCTATTAAATGGCTGTATCAAGACCCACATTGTTTAAATTAATCACAACAGGATTGTGATTCAAAACTGAATGAATCATAAAAATCAAATTTTATTATTTTAACATTTTAAAACACAAACCAGCTTATTATAGTTAAATGCTAATAATTTTCCATAGCTATGTGTCAAAGTACGGATATTAGTTAATTTTTAATGGTTTTCTTCTCAGTTAGGGTTTTATTAGGGCTGGTACTCAGGTTTGATGCCTGTTTTCATTTCTCAGTCATGGTCTTCAGAGTTCAGAGAGAAACCAGTACAGATAGAACAACTGAATATGAAGTGTCTTGCCTGTGATTTTACTGCAGGTCCATGCTGACTCTCAAGTCACCATCTGGCTCTCAGCTTCCCCTTGCTGCTTTTGAGCATAGTTTAAGAGGACTCTGAGGATTGGACTCAATCCAGGTTCAGTTCTGCAGATCTGGCTGGGGAGCTCTGAGGAATGAAGGGGGTTTTGGTACTCAGGAAGCCAATGGCAGCAGTAAGAGGACAGTCAGAGCACCCTGAACGGCTGAGTTCACGCTGGGTGAGTAACACATGAGCAGAGCACCAACACAGACCTATGAGTGGAGCTTTTCATTTTCTTTATAAAAATAGAGCATATTTTACAGCAACTTTTACATATCTCTCCATGAGACTTTGAGGGACTCTGAGGGCTGGATGAGCTCAGCAGCCACAGTGAAGACACCCACTAATGTGGGCAGAAGAACAGACCTGACACTGTATGATTATCATCCTCTGCATCAGCTTGAGGTCTGCAGCACCTTGAACCCAGTGTAGGGGTGCAGCAATTCAAGGCTTTGCTGAGCCAAGAATTACGTGGGTTCTAACAGAAGACCAAACTCTGCTCTGCCAGTGTCACAGTGTCTCAGACACACTCAGTTGCAAAAATCAGCAATATTAACAATATTTTACTTCAGAATGTTATAAATGTAGAAAGATTTACCAATAATGGTCCACACCTGTAGAGAGAAGAGGTGGAAGAACCAAGATTTAGGTCACTAAGATAAATACTGTTGCTGTGACAGATTAATCTCATCCAAGTAACTGCTCTTTTTCTTTTTCCTGGCTTTTTGCAACCATGAGGAAAAATGCTGACAGGTCTCTCTCACAGAGTTTGCAAATCACCTCCCTTCTGAGCTACCTCAACAAAGGAAAAAGAGGACATTCTTACATAACTTTGAGTAGCAGGGGTTTTTTGGGCAATGATCATACTTTCTTCAGTGAAAATTAATGTGGGTTCAGGCACCTCCCTGAAGGCAAGGTATTGATCTCTGTGAAGCTCACAGTGAGCCAGGAGCAAGGAGCAGTCACAAGATGGAGAACATGAGCATCAGAAGAGCAGAGCTGAGTCACTAGAGATCTGTCAAGAAATCTGCAGCCCCTAAAGAGGCCTGAGCATCCTCAGCTTCTGATTCACCCTTTGCAGGATTAGTCTTATAATATTTTTAATGGGTATCCATTCTATTGCAATGTCTAGGAGTGCAGTGACCCTTAAATGTCAGCAGCTAACATTACATTAATTCACTCTCTTAATGAAACTAAAGAGGACTCAGAGAGTTTTGTGACCAAAGACTGTTCACTAGAATTGCACCTTTCATTAACTGACTTTGGAAGGATGAAATGAAATTAACTTTTTGAAATATTTTGATATTGGATACACTGATTTTCTGAGCAGCAAATCCCTCCAGTTTAGACCTCGAATAAGGGCTTCTGATGATTAGGATATAAAATGAACTGTGAAATTTTATATGTGTAATATCCCTTTCCTAATACAAATCAAATTTGCTGCCCTGCCAAGTAGTTTGATCCTACATAGCACAGAAGCATGGTAGTGTGCAGCAAAAGCTCACATTGAAAAGATGAAATATTAGTGGTTATAGAGAATGGCTTTTCAAGGCTGGACACCCAGGTATAAAAGTGAGTAGATACAAAATTAAAATTAAATTAATTGTCTCATTGTTTTCAAAAGGCAAAAGAAAAATTCTTCAGTGACTAAGACACACTAGAAAATGAGACTGACACACACATTTCCTTCCTGGACTGACTTTTGGATACAAATCCTGGCTAAACTGGGTTTGAAGGTCCAAATCTTGGGCCCCATCATGAAAAACTGCCAATACTGTGTGTCAGGTCATCTGTAAACTGAATGGGTCTCTGGGGTTTAAAATATTTCTTTTTTTCTAGAGATATTCAAGTGCTGCCTGTGGCACTTGAACACTTAGGGTCTCCAGGGCAATAACACAAGAATGTTTGGGAAGGGTATTAATTGTCCTGCAGTTCTGCTTTACTCTTCAGTTACCTGCAGAGGAAAAAACCCCACAGTATGATTAGAGACCCCCATTGACTATGTTAGTTGCTAATAAAATAAAAAACACTTTATTACTTTCTAGGACATGGACATAAACTGTTACAAAGCACACAATATATTAAATACATCACCATGACAATCACATAAAATCTGAGAGGACTTTTGTGTCTAATTCTAAAGAAGAAACTGTTCATGTTAATGGACTGGAGAAAGTGTACAAGAACAGTTTATTCATGTTAAAATATAGCCCACAGATCTCTTCCATGGACTGCAAGACCTATTTCGATCTGGTGTGTTAAGTTCTGGTAACATATGCAAAGATTATCCCAGGGAGACTCTAAGTTACTCTAATTTTTCATAATTAAAAACTGCCTGAAATTTGATGCTAAGAGCAGCATAATTTAGACATAAACACATTCTTTTAGTGGCAAAAACTGCTAAGGAAATGGGCAAAGAAAAGAACAAACACTAGCGAGAAATACAATTTTAATCTTGTACAAAATCAAATTTATGTTAATAGGAATTAATTACTGTAAAATTCTTTAAAGTCTGTGTGGGGAAATTGTTATGTGGCACTCATTTTTAGCAATGGTCTCACCTGTTTGATACATTACAGATAGGATTTCAGCAGGGCACAGGCATGTCCATTGCCACTGTACTTCTTCATGAGCCCATGTTTTCTCTCTTCAGATTTCAAACAAACACTCCCAGAATAAGTTCTTGCCATCAGTAAGAAGCTGCCTCTTGTCCTTGTTTCCCAAATGTTCTAATGCACTAATGGGAGCAAAAGGAATATACAAAATGCCCTCTTGCCATTGATATTTCTGTGCAAGCATTCAAGGTAGATGGCATGAATGCCTCCTAAGTGGGGGTTTGACTGCTGCTTTACAAGCAGAAAGGAAGTTTTTGGAGTTAGTCCTTGCCCCATCTCTCTGATTAACTGTAAATCAGATTTGCTTGTGTTGATCTTCCTTTTCTTGTTGGTTTGGTAGGGGGAACTTTTCGTGAAGGGGAAGTATGTGAGAAAATGTACACGTGGACTGCAAGTCTCACCCTACCTAAGTCTCCGTAGCCCCATCACTGGGAGCTGTGCTGTTGCTGTGGCTCAAAGGGCATAATCTCAATGACTCAAATAAACCAAGCCAGAGGTGTGGGACACGGCAAGGGATTCCACAGATCTTCACCATGCTCAGTACACTCACCTGGCCTCTCCCTCACACGTCAGGAGAAGTAGCTGTGTAATGTGTTCACTGAACGTAATGAAAATGGGTTGGTTGTATTTTGGTGAACAAGTTTTTATGTTTTTCCTAAGTCAGTGATGTAGAACAAAAAGCCACGGGTCTGCAGCTATAACATCTATCCCATTTTACTTTAGCTGAGCAGAAGAGATAAGATAATAGTTGTCTGTAAACATATTTATTCTCCTTTGTGTTCTGTGTGTTGTTTATAGACCTCCCATATTTACTTAAGTGAAATTGTCAGGCAAACAATTCTCAGTCTGTACATTGTCAGTAAACAATATTCAAAACTTGGAATTGTCTAGATAAGCACTATTCTTAGAATCATCTTTCCAGTCAAAATGCTGAAAATTAAGAATTCAGGAATTAATCTCTGCTAATATCTTTTTAAATTGCTTAAGGTAAGTAATGTCTGTGAGCCTTCTTTTCTGTCAACAAATAGTTTGAAGAGAATCATAGCAGATGTGTTTTAAAATGTGAACAAGCATTCATAGATTTTTTTCCCTGGAGCTGTTGCCCTGTCCTGCTTTCTTAGATGGTGGCTACTTCTTCTTCATCACAGAGAAAGAACACCAGCAACCTGCTGATTCTCTTTTCACAGTTCTTGGATATGTAATTTCACACATGGAGAAGAAAAATCGTGTGAAATGTTGTAACTGACATTGTCTGTCAGCAGGAAACCTGACGGGAGATATTGAGATGGAGCTGTGAAAAGTGACAGTAGCGGAGCAGTACATTTCTATGTGATAGATAGAGCTGTAGGGCACAGGTCATTGCAGCTGGCAAGGGGTAATCTTTGTGTTACTGATATCCCCAGGGCTGCAAAGGCCCAATGCCACGCTCAGAGAACTGACGGGCAATTTGCTAATGTAGCAATCCAAAGGCAAGGAGGGGCAGCATAACCGTGAGGGCCAAAAAGCAGCATCCAGTACATGTCTTACACAGATACATTGTGCCTGTCATTGTTCGTTCTAGTAGTTTAGAGTGGATATTTCTAAAAATTGGTTTTTCCCTACACAAGCGTAAAAAGTCATGAGATTTTAAATTGGACAGTTTTACTGCTGAAAACTAACACTGTATATGTTAAATTGCTCGTTTGATCAATAGCAGTGCATAAATTTTAGATCTGTGGGCTTTCTCAGGTATTTTACAAGTACTAGAAATAAATCATTAAAAACTGGAAGAAGTAAAGAGTACCATCTCCAAAAATACCTTTTAATTTCAAGAGCAACCCTCAGAGACCTTTCTTTGTTTTCCTTGCCGTACAATATCTTTACAAGTCTCAAAACAGGAGATACACTTCCTAAATCTTCCCTGATGAGCATGTGACTCACAAAGTTGGCTTAAAAATAAATAAAATAAGGTAAAATAAAATAAATCATGCACTTAACTTAAAAATAATGTTCTACTGAATGTTGAAATTATTTTATGGTATCATGCTTTTGAATTATTTTTAAATCTCCTTTTTGTGTTTGAGGATATTATGGACATACTCCATTTTGTCACCTTTAGGATAATTTGTTCGATTTTTTTCCTTTCCATATCACTTTTCCTTATAGCATGAAATAGAAAATAATTTCATTTTAAATACATTTTGTCAAACAGAAAACTTCTGGTTAATGTGCCATTTTCTTAGCATTTTCCTTTACTGAGAATGTAGACATTTTCTGATTTGACATGAAACTAAATTTGGAAACTCCAGAAATATTTGGGTAATGAAATCAGTTGTCTTCCAGCCGGTTCTACTGTCCAGGCTAGTCCAGACTGTTTCCACAGATGGTGATGCCAAGAGGTTCTCTGACCTCTTTGCTTTGAAAGTATTGCTTCTCTATTGCATTTCAGTCTGTAACCCTGGCATTGCCCATTTCCATTTCTTCCATGCTTAATGACTGTATTAGCATAGAATTAAGATAATAAGAATAATTGCTCCTTTTTTTTAATGGCACTTCATGTGTTTATGAACAGTCATACACATAAGGGTTATTTTCCAAATCATTTCTCATTTTTGTTGTTCTCTTCTGAGTTCTCCAATTAGTATGTATTTCTTTCTTAATGTGGTGTTCACAACAGCGTGCAGCGTTCCAACAGAGGCTTATCAAGTGAAGTAGAGCAGAATAATTACCTCATTTCTTTTATGCGTGACATTCTTATTAATGTGACTCAGTGCTGAGCATTTGCCTTGTTTTGCCACAGCGTTGCATTGTTGATTCATATTCGAATAAATAGTCACTGCAAATCCTCCCGCCGCTCTGTAGGTCCATGTGCTGACACAGGCTATCCCTCAGCTGCCAAGGGGAGCAGGCAGGAGGCGCTCTGTACAGAAAAAAGGTATGCAGTGCCCCCTCCTAACCAGACTGCCAGCTTCTGTACTCATATGTGATTACTGGTTCTTCAGATTTACAGGATTTTAAATATATCCCAGCTGTGAGTGATTTCAAACTGATACCCCAACACTTGTCACATCTCCCAAAAGTGAAGATTTGCCCTTCCCCTCTGCATACATAATGTTCAGAAGACGTAGAAGGAAGCATTAGAATAATGGAAATTATCCTTGTCCCAGGGGAAATATTACTGGATCTGTTGTAACAGGATAGATTCCTGTCATGAAGATTCAAGGGATCATTGGCATTACAATTAGAGTCCTGTTTGGACTTTTTTCTTCACGTCTGCATTCTGGCACTGTCTCCCTGAACTGGAAACAGATATTTTCTGTTCTTGTGAGGGTCTCAGGACATCATTTCCTTCAAACACCACATAAAGTCTGCTAAAGTCTCCCAGCAGAGCTTGTGGCGCTCATGGTGTTATGAAGCCCTTGCCAGGAGAGTGAGCATTCTCCTGCCTTAGAGGATGCAAAGCCTTTGTTTCCCAAAAATGTGCCACATGTAAGAAGCATAGTCCCACTGATACATTGATCAATGCACTGTTTTATTCCAAAATGAGCCTGGGCCTTAAGACCAGAGAATGAAAATTTCTGTCAGCATGGCTTCTGGCAGGTGACATCCAATTCACCTGGCTGCCCTGGCAGGATCCTCAGCAAGGCGACATTGCTCCTCACCCATGTAAACAAGGTCTTAATTTTTGCCCTAGAGGCTCAGGTTTAGTTGCTTGGAAAGGACACACACACAGAGAAATTAGGACTATACTTGCTTCACCCTCCCAGGAAGCAGGCCGGAATGGTGATGGCAGAGGGACCTCGGTGTTTGTCATGAAAACTTACCTCCAAAAAGGGACATGAGCCAAAATTGATAACAATGTTGTCCAGTTTCTCACCTCCTTCCTGGGTGGTGTTATCCTTAAAAGAGACAGGGCCTGTTATCGTTATGGTCACTGAATCCGCATCTGAGAAGGGCTGTTCTGCAGACACAAATTGCAGGAACTTGGCCCATATGGTTCGAAATAGTGAGTTGAACTTGGGTCTCCTGCATCCCAGGTGAGTGCTCTGATAAGAAGGCTGCCACTGTCCCTCTCCCACTGGTCTGATAAATTCTTTTGATAAGAGTGATGCAAAATAAACAGAACCCAAAGGCCTTGTATGCAGAAGCCCATGAAAGGAGGCTTCTCCCAAACAGGCATCACAGAAACATGGTCTCACACAGTTCCAAAGAGACCTGTATAGCTATCAAACATTTTTCTTCTGTTTGAACTCTTTTTCTCTCTTTTTCTTGCAAAAACAAACAAAAACTTTTTCCCTCCAAGGAAAATTACAGGTTTTTCCAATAATCATTCTAAGAATCCCAGTGAGACATGTACTTACAGATTTATTATTGCTAATCAAAGATACTCTAACCAAGTCAAATTCTTCCCTCATGTAAGAATTGTCTTAAAAATGGAATCTGGGTGCAACACAGTAGATTTTGTTGTCTGAGGAGTCCTAAAGAATTTCTATTTCTCTCTGCCTTTTCTTCTAAAAATGATAATTGAAGTGCTTACAGTATTGCCTGATCCCAGGAAAAAAACTTGGTAAAAATGCAAACTATTGCACCATAATATCTTCATGTGGCAATTACATAAACAAGGATTTTCAGAAACAGCTGAAGAAATACAGGGTCAATGTCTAGCAAGTCACATTTGAAAATACTAAGTACTTCAGATTCCTTTCAAAATCATGTACAGGAAGTATTTTACATCCTGATTTATTAAGAAATGAAGTATCAGTTAGACCCTCTGCTAAGTCTGGATGCTTAAAGTCTCAGAATGCAGCGTGTAATATTAAGAAAAATGCCTCAGATTCATATGAATGTGGGTCAGTAGCCACAATGTTTTTTATAATAGGAGAGAAAAATGGCAGACATTGGTTAAATACATTAGAAACTGGGTTTAGATTGCTCTGAGATCGTGAATCCCTATGGGACCACTGTTGATCTAAAGATCACAAACAGATAGGAGCGGGTCACGTGCTGATGCAAATGAGCATAGTTTTCTTGACATCACTGGACCTGCTGTGATTGATTCCAGACGAAGCAATGAGATGATTTGGGTGTGCTGTGCCCTCCTGAAAAGCTGTTGAGAGATGCAGTGAGATCAGGACCGGGGTAGTCTCGCCAGAGGCAAATACACAGCCAACAGTGTTCCCTTCAAACAGACATGGAAGGGAAAAGAGCAGCAGCATCTCTGACTGTGTTGGTGGAGAGACAGGATCTGGTGAAAGGACAAAACACAGTGCTGTGCTCAGTGCTCAGGAGTTTGGAAGGGAGGCAACAAAAGCAGCGTTAACATTGCAATGTTGACAGAGGCAGAAAGAGCATCTCAAATTATCTCAAAGCTGGTAGATCTCCACTGCTCTCACTATCTTCAGCAAACCTCTGCTTTTGCACATCTGTAGATGGTCTTTGAGGTTTGGCTCAACAAGGGCTCAAATGTGTGTGCCTGGGAATAGAAGGGAGCAAAGATGAGGCCTGCTCTAAATGCACTCAAGCTACAGCAGTAGCACAACCAAGTCAACTCCAGTAACTAAAGCCAGCCCTGCCTACAGTTAAGCAATAGCTTGGAATTCAGCATGGGCTGCTACCCTGACTCTCTGAGTAAGAATTCAGGCAGATGGTTTGATCTGGGCTTCATGGTGTTGTGGCTGGTGAGGCAGCTAAGTAATTTACTGATGATTTCTCAAGTGTTTTTTACCTTAGCACTATAGATAGACATAGTATGACTGAAGATACTCACCAGTGGTTTCAGGACTACCTAAAATATTTAAAAGTTTGGTAATGTGCTCCCTCTGGAAAAGAAATTGAAAGTAATTTATTTGCTCTGAAAGCCTCAAAGCACTGCAGTGAAGTAAATCACTCCTTATTTGAAATGGCAGTACCAAAATGCAGGATACAAGAAGTCTTCTTCATGGACTCAATAAAATCTGAACATAGATTTTTTTTTTCCCCTAAGTTTTGTTTTTCTTTTTTTCTTAGAGCATTATTTACTGTATTTAAAGGCATTGCAGGGCTTTCACAGTTGAATCAGATTCTTTATAGGAAACTGCAAACTCTGTAGGTATTGCTCCAGCATTGTCCCACATTTGCCCATCAAAAGAAAACTAGAAAGCTCTTTTCAGAGCAACTCATTTTTCTAATACTGAAACAATTTACTAGTAAACTACCCAATTAAAGGTATATTAACTAGGATATTTTATCTTGCTCTTATTTTCAAGAGTCAACAACCCAAGTACAAGGAGACTAATGACTTAAAATTGAGCCTTCTCTGTACAACTGATGGAGTTTTGTTCCTGGGCTATCTCCTCCTCATTTCATTCAGCATGAATGGCAGATTCCTACATCGTGTCAAGTTTCGGATCACCATAGAAACAAACTAGGAGGCAGTTTCATTAATCATTTAGAGCACAAGAAGTCTAGGTCAGTCTGATTGCAGCATATAGAGTATCATCCTAGCGCCACATGGGACTCAGTTGATTTGAATTAAAAAAGATTAAGCTGCCCCTAGGACGCTCAGCATCATCAGTTTAAGTTCTCATGTAACAGTGGTCTCTGGAGCCACATGGATTAGGAGACTGAAGCTATGCATTTATTTTTCAGGGCTCAGTGAAACATTAGATGAGTGCAGGTGTCTGAGGGGGAAAAAAGGACAAAGATCACATATAGTTTTTTATACTTGTTGCTGTTCTTTTGAAACTGGAAACAATAACTCAGTTTTATTTCTCCAGTGACAGTTACCACTCTTTTTTGGCCATGCAATGGTACATCTGTTACCCAATGTTTATATTTTAGATTTATAAAAATTTCATACTATGAAGCATAGTTTTAGCACAGAGCTGCAAGTTGGGCATAGAAGTTTACATGAATGCTGACTTTTTCTTCTCCTGATGGGGTAAAAAATGCATGAAATAAATACTGGTGACATTTTAGTTTTGCTTGAATGAAGATTTATTGCTCCCAGGAAGCTGACATACAGGCAGCTACAAATCAACTTGACTATGAAATAGTTGTATATGTACACCACAAAATGAGCCCCCCCTTCCAAAGTACTCACCTTATTTATGGGTCTACCAGTACTTCAAAGACCTTCAGTAACTTAGTCCAGACTGGTTTATTGCTTTGCAGAACTAAGACATTTCAAGGGGAAAGTTGTAGGTTACAGTATATTAGGACTCTTTCTCTTGGGGGTCTGAGAATCCCATGATGCTATATGAACTGTTGATCTAAAGCTTATTACAGCATGACTTCCTAGAGTATAATTCTTAAATCTTTTAAGTTATACAGCACTGTCTTTAATCCCAAGTGCTAAACCTTAAAGCAGAATGAGCTTTCCAAAATTCAGAATGCCATCTGTGAGTTGATGTAATTACACTTTGTTAAAACACAGTTCACTTACTTGCTGCCTGCAACCTATTTCAAATTAAGTTGTTTTAATTTTCAACAAATGTTTTACATAAAACAATCGGGGAGCAAAAATCCACATCACAATATTCTTTCTGGACAGAAAAGTGGTTCTGTGGACTGAGTCTGAGTTTCTCCAATTTACTCAATAACCAAGAAATACCCTTCCCTGTGTACTTTGTTCATTTGCCCTTGCTGTGCCAGTTACCTGGGCTGTGACAGTATCATCAACAATGAACCTCCTGTCACAGCACATCTGGGGGCACTCAGACTATGTCAATACTTTTTGGCTGATGTACCGTCATCCTGGGGATTTCCAGGAAAGAAATGTCATTTTGCTCAAGAAGAAATTTTAGAATTTCTCAGCACTGTGCAAACAGACTGATTATGGGAAGGGGGAAGTGAGTATTTTTCCCACTTTCACAGGTGGAAGTTGATATGATGTCATGCTGGGGGAGTTGTCTTGGGCCACAACAGAGAGCATAGAGCACCACTGGGGAGTTCCTGCTTTCCTGCCTGGTGCTCAGCCCAGGTCCTCCTATTTACAACTTTCTGTCAATGCCCAGAAGATGGAAAATGCAGGAACTAAAGCATAGAGAAAGAGTCCTGATGGAAGGCACAAAACAGCTCATGTTAGCTAATGTTTATTGAGTTCCAGACGTGTGCAGGTTGCTGTGAAACAGAATAGAACATATGGTCTCTGCATTGCAACATTTCTACTTCAAGGGTTGCCACCCAGCCCTTTCCAGCCAGGCTGGAGAGCTTTGCCATCACCTGATTGCCTGTGAGACAGCTGAATTTGCCAGTGTGAGGAGGGGCAGCTGTGGCACCCCTACCTGCCAGCAGCAGTGATGGCAGCCAGGCTGTCCCACCCACATGTCACTGCTCCACTGCTCTGACCCACCAGGTGTCTTCAACCAGCCTGGACGTCTGCCTCCAGCCACAGCCAAAGCCTGCCAGCAACAGTCCCTGCCTTTGTGCCTCTTGCTCAAAGCCACTGAGCCTGAAGAAGCACTAACAGCCCATCCACAATGTAAAGCAGTGCTGAGCCTGTGCGGTGGAACTGGCCACCATCTCCTCCACCCCTCCAGGAGCTGCTGTATTTTGGCTTCTTATTTGTTTCCTTTGATTCAATATTACTTCTCCTTAATTGCTCTTTCTCCAAACGCCAGAGCAAACATCTCTCTCTTTCGTCATTGTTTCAGCTCCCAGTGCCCCACAGTTAGAGGATGGGACAGGAGGTCCCCTGCCTGCAGCCTTTGGGAAGGGTCCCCAGTCCTACAGCAAGGCTGCAGCAACCACACATACCCCTCTATGCCCAGATATGGGGAGCTAGCTCGCCTCATCGGGAGATGGCTGTCTCTAAATGGAGCTGCAGCTGTGGGGTGTTGTGAGTTGTCTTGGATGTGCCACTTTACTGCTATCTTAGTTTGGCTCTTCATCTTGTGGACAGTGGTAATTTCAAGGCCAAAACCTACACGCTCAGCTCTATAAACGCTTTGTTAAAATTACCATGAAGCTGAAAAGGAGATAATTTCATTTTTCTACCAAACACCCATCCTTCTGCAGGGCGTGGACAGACCTGGGAAGTTGCTCCTGGGCTCCTGCCAGCTGGAGGGAGACCTGTCAGGTTTGTAATGACACAGAAGCCCATGTGAAGTCCCTGCCTTCTGCTGCTGCCCAAAGCCATCAGAAAGAAGACAGCTTCTGTATAGCCCTTTCTAGCCAAGCAATTGTGGCAGTACTTTTTTTAACAACCATGTAGCAAAATCACTTTCGCTGGCATGTATTGTCTACAGATATCTCCAAAACACTTTTTGGCACAAAACATGAAGAAAAGATTCACATTCACTCTGCTATGTAAAGCTAAGATAAAACATTTCTAACTCATTACATTGGCTGACTTTTGCCTTACTCTTCTGCTTTAACTACAGTGGCAAAAAAAAGTTATGTTCCTTTTTCATTTCATGTGGAGTGGAACAGAGCTACCACAAGATTATCTGAATTCCTGCACACAGATCATCATCTGAACCATGTGCTTGTTCCCAGCCTTTCGCTGTCAGGAATAACCAATGCCTGACATAAGCAGTAATTTGAAGATGCTAAGGTGTCAAAAAGGATCTGAATCATTCTGACAAACCTTTTCTCATTCAGCTATTGACCCACAGCTCTGTTTCAATTTGGGAAGCCTGAGGTCAGAACGAAAAACATCGTTTTTCTTGTAAGCCAAACATATTTGACTGAGAAAAAGTAAGCTAATAAAGATGGAGAGGCAATTTTTAATGTCACTTTTTAGAGTACAGTAATTTGTCTAATCTTATTGCCTTGGAATGTGATTACACGTAATACATTCACATTACACAGGAGGGAATACATTTGGGAGAGAAATGATATGTTTCTCTTCCCTGTCCAACATATGGAAACATGTATAAAATAGGAAAGTCTAAGATTTGCCAGTGTTCAGTCTCTTGTCTGTGGAGGAATAATGGACTTTTTCGAAAATTTCTATTTTTGAAAAATGTACTAATTTGAACCTAGGTGAATACAGTTTACCCACTTTAATAATTTTGGGTTATGAAAAACACTGGTATAGAGCAAATCTCTCTGTCCATATAATAATCAGTGCAAAATTCCTGGCCACTTTTCCATATCCCTCTGGTTATTGCTGGTAGCAAACAGAGATTTACTGTAGGAATTAAAGAAGCTTCTTTCCTCCCACCGCCAGGAGCTGTTTGTCCCTGCAGTCTTCCTGGGCAGGGCAGAGCAGCATCAATCCACGGTATGCATGACTCACAGGAAAGCAATAAAAACCTGGGGCTAGAAAAAGCCTCAAGAAGGCAACTAGCTCATAGTGCAAGAGCTAGAGCAGCTCATGTAAGATAGAAACAGAAGCAGTTGAAAGGCACACGCAGAGGAAGCAGCTGGGTGAGTCTTCTGGGATGCTGTAAGTTCTGGGACTCCTGCCTGCCCATCAATCTCCATGTGCAGCACTGTGTAATGCCCGTGACTACAGCTCTTTCCAAACAGAT
This sequence comes from Picathartes gymnocephalus, assembly GCA_013390045.1. Taxonomy (NCBI): domain Eukaryota; kingdom Metazoa; phylum Chordata; class Aves; order Passeriformes; family Picathartidae; genus Picathartes; species Picathartes gymnocephalus. Next base: position 15,190 of record WEKY01033154.1, read on the forward strand.
TTTGCAGGCAATGCATAAAAGTCCAGTGCAAGAAATGCCCACCTCTAGACTTAGTAGGCAACCACAAGCAGATCGAGTGGTCCAAGAAACCTGGGGGCTCCACAGTTTCACCAGGGACTGATTTTGTCACTACTATTTCACAATAGATAAGGTCCAGAACCAAAATACAGAAGTCCTTTTTCACTCTGAATAATTCACAAATCTGAATTAATCCATTCTGGGATAAGGTCCATACCTTGGTTCCAAACTGTAGGTATCATATGTGCATTTCTGTTTCATTAAGGCAAAGTGTATTTGGGTAGCTGTCATGTAGTGCCTGGAATGTGATGAAAACAAGAGGTCCTGGCTGCCTGCTGCTGAGGAACTCCCAAGGCACTTCTCACAGAAGCAGCGGTGTTAACCCTGATATCCTGGTCAAATTCCAACATGGCTAATTATATCCCACTTACCTAAAGCTCTGCCATACTTTCTCTGCCTGCCACAAGGGCTTGCTGCATGCAGCAGGCTCTCTTCTGGTCCTCTTGAGGGTTATTGCCTTTCACATCACAGGCAGTGGTATTTACAGAGTAGCTGCAGTAAGTTATCAGTTTGTAAAATTTCCTGACCAGCACAGGACTGTTAAATTAAAACTGCAGTTATTACTATGTAGGGTCTGAAGCAAAAGAGGCCAAAATCTCCCACAAAAGAATGAGTAAATAAACCACAAGGCTGCAAATGAAATTAGGAACAGTAACTCATGCACAATGGCAATGACCACAGTAGTGGTGTCCATCATGCTCCATTATCTGACCACTTGCCTGAAGGAGATTAGAGAAGGATAAATATAGGTGGGGACAGAGCACTGAACAAAAGTGCAGGGGAAGAGCAGCACAGGTGAATATCCCTTGGAGATCATACCAAGGAGCCCAAGGGAGAGAGGGAGAAGACTATGCATTCTGAGTTCAAGACAGAATACCTTAGTATGGACTACCATCTGCTGATGTTGCCTGAATTATACAGTAATTCAAGACTTTATAGTAAGTGAATCTTCATGAGGCTCTCAGGTCTATTTCTTTCACATATTTATTAAATTATGTTAAGAGTTGTTTGTAGCTGTGTAAAGCTACAGTGAGGTTGAACAGTGGGAAAAACCCCACACATTTAAAATTTTGACTATTAAATTCTGAACAGTTGCAGCTTAGGACTTCACATTTCAGACTTTTAAACTGCTTTTATTCAGCAGCAGAATTTCACTGAATAACTCAAAGTTCCCATAAAAAGCAACAACAATAACAGCAACAATAACAACACAGTCCTTTTTATTGCAAGGAGTTTTGGATGTTTCATCCTAGAATGGTAAGAGAACTGGGAAAAGAGGAATTCCTCTTCATTGAAGATGATCATAGTATTCCTTTTTTATCATAAATGTATTTATACATCACATAAATGAATCCCGTAGTTTCTCTGAGAGAAGGAAGCCATCCTCCAGGGTAACAAGTGCAGATGTCATCTTAAGTTTGCTTAGATACATGCAGCACACAGATTTAGGGTCAAACCTATGATTTTATTCTATCCCAGCAAAGCCAGCTTGCAGTCTGTCAGCCCTGTTGGTAAAGCAGAGTTTAGCCAGCCCTACAGAGAAATTATCTTTAAAACACAGTGGTTTTTGTAATGTAAGATCATTTTGCTGAGCGTGAGCCTGAAGGGCTGGCTCTCCCAGCCCTGTCTAGCTTCTCTTGTGCTTGAAATCTTCTCCTTTCCCCAGAAGTGTGGAGTTGGCTGGACAAGCTATCAGCTGACCTCCTTTTCCACATTCACAGCCAAATAGGTGATCTGCTGCCTCTTGGTACAGGCTGACACCTTCAGCATGGCTAATTTTGGTTCATGACCTGGTATTGTGCTAACTCCACTACCTTGTTTTTAGGGTTGACAAGATGCTGTAAGCCCAAGAAACATATGTAATAGATCTTTGTAGAAAAAACCTTCCAGACAGGAATTTCTTCCCACACCAAAATGTCCAGAGTCTGCAGTGTGTCCTGCATGGCCTGCACCACCCAGTGATGCTTGGAGCACCAATAAGCCACTGAGCCTAAGAAGGACTGCAGGCCAAAACAGTTCGTGGGTTTATACATGACTGCTCTTCCATCTATTTTTTATTCTGATCTGCCATAATTGTGTTATTATCCTTACATGTTTCTAATCCTTTTTGAGTCCTGCTATGCTCTTGATCATTCCTGAACTCGCCTGGAAAATTGGTAATTGTCACAGTTTGACTTACTAGCAAGACATTTATCTAGGATTTTCCAATTATCACCAGATATTTCCCTTGTGTTATGGAAAACATGAATGTGTCTGATATTAGAGCTGGCTCACATGAAAACTGTAATAAATGTTATTAGCAGCAAAGTTGAGATGCCTAGAAATCAGACTGTAGGATATATTGCTGAGAGTTTAAAATAAGTGATTGTGATGAAACCTTCTACATCCCAAAATCTGGATCAGAAGTGTGCACGTGCCATTTTAAGCAAGAATTTCCACTGTGCATTACAATCCTTCCATTCTGAAGCAAAATATTTCCAGGTCTTTATATAAGGAAATCAGAATGGAACTACAGAGGTGTAAAAGCAGACATCTAAGTAGCATTAAAAGAGTGACACGTGGAAGACAGGTTAGTTTTTAGTTTTGTCATGTTTTACACAGCTCATGAGTTACTTCAATAATTGGAAATGTATTGTCTCAATAGACTGCTTAAAAATTTATACGTGTGACATAATGTTACAACAAACTTTAAGAGGTCAGTTTTGAAGATGGAAAGATGGAAAATTTGGATTTCAAAACAATTTCCTTGGAATAAGCTCTGTTTGTCTCTGGAGCCTTGTCCCAAGTGGAATTGGTGAGATATATCCTGGACAGGATGGTCACAGTAAAACTGCTTAAAACACTTGAAAATACATCCTGTTTATGTCTTCTTTACAGAGAATGAGGCACAGACTGCCTCCCATCATAATGGTCACATTTACTGTGCCTCGTTGGCAAACTGTTCTTTCTTGAAGCAGTACCAGTTGGTCTCTCAGGTTAGCTCAAGAAGACATGGTGAATTTTATACTGGTGTTCACTCTTTGCTTCCTTGCATTTAAGGTGTCATCTTCATCCTACACTGCAATACAATGTGTCTTCTTTTCCATTGAGTCAATGTTCAATGTGCAAAATAGTTTAATGCAGTACATAGCATCTATTATGTCACACCAATTACCCTGCCAGCACTTTAACAAGATTCTCTGTTCTGTATGCAGCTCCAAGACAGGACTTCCATCAAGTTGTGTTATTTTAAGGTGGAGAATATTGCTTCAGCCCTTCACAAACAGCTGTCAGCAAAGTTATCAAATTCCCCAAAACCTTGAATTGGATGTAGGATCTTGGACTGGCTTGGTATTATTTACAGTGCTTTGTTGTTTGTGATTTACAGAGAGACTGGCTGCAGAGTTCTGATCTGGATTTCTCCAAAGTAGTTCAGCTCTGTGTTGGAGCACGCTGTAGTCAGCAGTTGTTCCTATCAACATCTGTAACACATTTGGCATTACTTGAAAATATTACTCACAACTGTTAAACTAATAAAAGCCCTTCTTTCATATTTTAACTATAAGGTGATCATATATGCTGGGCACTCATCATTGATTTTGATATTATCTCTCTGCTAGTAATATTTTTGCTGTGCTTGCTCCAAAGCCTGGATTTTTGACCTGGGAGAAATTCTCAGCTGACAAATTAGTCTGACTCAAGAGTTGTGCCAGAACCTGGAGGATTTGTAGATTATTTACTTCCAGGTGCTCTGTACCAACTGATATCAATTTTTGAGCCTCTCCAATAAATGTTGTGGTAGATGTCCATTGACATAGGAAATTAGTAATTACTAATTTTAATTAGTAATTTTAATTAGTAATTAGTAAATCTACTAATTTCTCTAATTAGTAGAGCTTTCCTATGCAAAAGGAGGCTTCTCAATTGACAGCTGAGTCTATAAGAATAAAGATGAGGACTTTATATAAATATTTTAAATATTCTAACTTAAAAATATTAACGAAGTGTCAGGAAATAAGGACTTCTAAACATAAATTGTTTACCTGTGAAAGACAGTCCTAATTGGAAGAAATGGACTAAAGTTTGACATTCTTTACCCTGCATATATTTCCTCTTCCTTGTGAGGAGAGGTTGACGAAGCTGGGCCTGCTTAGCCTGGAGAAGAGATGACTGAGAGGAGACGATGTCAGTGTCTGTAAGTATCTGAAGTGAGGGCATCAAGAGGAGTCAGGCTGTTCTTGGTGGTGCCAAGCATTAAGAAAAGAGGCAGTGGGCAGTAACTGATGCACAGGAAGTTCCACCTGAACGTGAGGAAGAACTTTACAGTGCAGTTGACTGAGCACTGGAACAGATTGTCCAGAGAGGGTGTAGAGTCTCTATCCCTGGAGATATTCAAAAGCCTTCTGGACACACTCCTGAGTAACATGCTCTGAGGGACCCTGCTTGAGCAGGGAGGCTTGACTAGATGGCTTCCAGTGGTCCTTTCCTTTCTTAACCTCCTTGTGGTTCTGTGATATATGCATGAAATTTTGTCAAAATGCAATACTGGCTGAGCAAATCCTGAACACCATGTGGTAAAGTGTGCTTCTCGTGCCATAAGCCCATGCTCTTGGAATTAAGATCTATTTCAAAAGGTAGTTTGATGGGATCATACAAGATGCTTGTCAAATGTATGCCAAATATACACTGCTTTCTGGGCCAGAAAAGCTTCAGAAACTGTGTGTGCACTGGCTTTCACTATGGACTAGATTAAGTAAAAACGCTTCAGAAAAGTTTCAGTGACTGTCTCTGTGTGTGCCATTTTTACTGAATAAATTAAGCCAAAGTTTTTCTGTGGCTTCAAATAGAGATATATATTATGTTTCAGCAACTCTTTGGTCTGAAAAACTAAGCCACGTGTCTGAGGCCTGGGGTTGGGTATTTCCAAAGCCAAACACTATATAAGCTCTAGTAATAAGTATATCTAGTAATAAGGACACCTCAATTGCTTCAGGCTTAAAAGTCCACCTTTTAATTTATATATGATACCCCATTCTTGCCTGGAATTGCTGTGCTTGGCTACCCCTTTGCAGTACTTGTCTCTTTGACAGTTCTCACTGGGTAAAGCCAGAACAACAACACGAGGGTGTGTGAAGTCCTCTAAGAATTGGTTTGCATTGTCCTATTCGACTCCAGCAGAAGTGAGCAGGAATTGCACGAAGGAACCAGGGTTATCTGATGCTGAGGGTCTTTAAAAATTCACCTGCTATACCCTTTAGCTATAGCGTATGACTGCTGAGAGCTTCAGTTGATGCCTGAAGTGGCTACCTGGAAACAGAGGCTAGAGAGGAGTAAGGGAATCAAGGTGGATATTTATTTGAAAGCTTTCAAAGGTACACCCTGGGGAGCTCACCCTGGGCTACCAGACCACAAGATGGACCCCAAGATGGACAACAAGTCACGAGTTCTTCCCACAGTTATGGGGTTTGGTCCATTAGCATATCAGCATAAATTCACCAATTAAAACTTTAGCTACTGATGTAAATCTCCCCAGCTTCCCCCCCTTCTCAATATGTTGGTTTACACATTCTGGGCCCAGGACAGTCTAAGTGGCCTTGAAGAGCAGGCCTTTGTTATGTCTCTCTTAACGTGAGAGAACAGCAGCTAACAGGTTCCAAGGCACTTCAGAGTCACACACCAAGCACTACAGTATTTGAAAAACACAAAAGTTAAAATCCAAGGCATAACAGTGATGGGACCTTTTCCCATGTACAGATATGAAGCCTTCACTTATGGAATGATTCTCTAAACTAGGTCCAATGTCATACGTACAAAATTAGTAATCCCATTCTTGTCTAGTTAAAGTCATACTATCTGCAATTTCCTCATCACTGATTTAGGTCTAAATGAAATTTAATCTGTTCTGGAGATTAGTTTTCAATTCTGCTTTGGCAGAGCTTCAGCTTACACATTTATCTGCCGAGTGTCACTGCATTGAGTCCATCCTTCTGTCTAAAAAAGGAAACTCCTTTGAAGTTTCATTTGTTGGTCTTCAAAAAATATAATCTAGAGCTGCCTTAGATAATGGCCTTAAAGGATACATTTGAGACAGCAGGCACATTAACATCAACTTCAGCAATCTCTTTTGCTGTTGTTCTGTACTGAAGAGCCACCAATGGCTCGGGAAAATTGTAGACACAACTTTTCTGCTGGTGGCTTTTGCCTGTTGTTAGTAGACACTCTGTCAGGATGCTTTGGGTTTGTCTGGGGCTCTTTATTCTATCTGACCTTTACTGACTATTCCCATTCATCCCTGAACATGTACAAGCAGAAGCACCAGCTGGTTTCCACTCACTCCTCCTCTGCACATCAAGGAGAAAAGGCACAAGTGGGGTAAGCACGGTGAGTGGGCGATGCTTCCCTGCCTTCCTGCTCACAGGGGAGTGGAATGGGGATGGGGACCAGTTGGCACATGTTAATTATGACAGTGGTTTGAACATCAAAGGATCGAGATACAAGAAGCAAAGACGTGAGAAGACAGGAAAAGAGAAAGAGGAAAGAATAGGTGTGATGTTACAAGAAGAGGTGTTCGCTAGATCTAAGGGCTTGTATTCCATGAGGTAATTATAGAAGTATAAACAATAAATCAGTCTTTATCTGGCAGACCTTTGACCATAAGAAAAAAGAAGATACATCACTGGGATTATAGGATCTAGCTCTGTAGGGTATAGAGTATAGCTGTAACAGTTTTGGGCTCTAAGTTTCTCTTTGAACAGCTTTATAGCAAGGCATGCATCAAAACTATTGCTGAGAACGTGCTGTGGGTTTCTTGCGTCTTCCACTGAAGGGGAAAGCTGTTACTGATTACTGGCTACATTCAAGGCTGGGCTCATGTGGCAGTTTTCTTTTTAGCTCTAAAGCCAGCTAACTGCATGATAACCTCTTTCTTTCCCTCCAGGACAGACCTCCAAGGGCCCACTCCTATGGCTGGTTTATGCAGAGACATAGCTGAAGAGGGAGAGGAAGGCTCTTCTTCTCCCTTTTATTCTGTTCCAAACCCTTTTTCTTCCACTTCTACAGCATCAGAACAAAAGCCAGGCTCCCTTTCCCCTTTGTGCTTACAGTAATCTTTGTACCACCATTGTCTGATTAACAAAATTATTTGTAAAGACTTTGTTTTACATTTGATCTTGTAAAAAAGGGTCGTTTTAAACAAAGCCAGACACTTTAAAGATCACCACATGGTTTTAATTGTATTTTCCACTTTGTATCATAACTTGAATGAACAAGATATGAACAGTATTCCTATTGTTGCCACATTTCACTGTGTTATCGCATTTGCTAATATTTCCTAGTTAAAAAAATACTGGCAACTACTATGAAGCTGATGTCATAACCATGTATCTTCTGCTAACTCCATTGTTAGAGCCTGTTCCAAAGCCTACTGAAGCTGCTAGAAGATCACTTTCTGACTTCAGTCAGTGCTGGATCTGAAGCACAAAAAGGGAAAAGTTATGCTCCAAAGGTTTCCCACCTTTCTGATCCCATTCCTTTTCTCCTTCCAGCTGTGCAAAAGCTCTCACTGGGCTGCAGAGCCCAGTGTGGTTTGGATGGTGTACACACATATGTGAACATGATGAGTTTATGGGTGCATTTTTGCTGATAAACTGAAATTATGGCAGGAAGAGTGGGGAAGTACTTTGAGATTTGGAGTTAAATATTTTAATTGATTTTGTAAACAGAGTGGTTGAGAAATGAAACAAAAACAAAGATGTTTTCAGTTCTCTGCAGCTGGAAAATATACATAATGAAAGTTGGAGGGAGAAAGTGGGGAAAACATGAAGTCACAGATATTTCAGTCTCCCCTTCTCCACATTAGGGCCATGTTCTTTCACTGACATGACGGGATAGAGACTGAGCTAGTGCACAGATTGCTCTTCCACTTCATAGCCATGCAGCTGCATCCTGCCCTCCTAGTTAATCTCATTTATGGCCTTTCCAGAAGGCAGCCTACCCTGGGTGACAATTACAGTTGGTTAATTTTGGCGTGATGCAATTAAAAGCAGATTGATATAAATCATTGAACAGTGTAGCTTATGAAAATGCAAGTTGAGGTAGCATCCCAACCACAGCAGTACCATGAGAGAAGCTGAGAGCCAGATGTTGGGCTAATGAAGAACCAATCTAATAATGGACTTTGTGTATCCTCTGGAGCTTGAAAGGCTCGCCTAATGTCTTCTGTCAGCCATATATCTCCATGTTGTGATACACATTGAACATTTTAGAGGTTTACACGTTGGTTTAGTGAGTTGTCTTGGCTTATAACTAAATACCCTAGGAGAAAATTTGGGAGCAAGATCTTCTGGAGCCCTGGCGGTGAGAGCCCTAACAGGGCATATTTTAGGAAGGATATTCTGAGTAGCTTAGATATCCAGGTGTCATAGACACTCCGAATCTTACCCTATGTTAAAGTCTAAAGCGCCCTGTTTGAGTAGGCGGTGTCATTTATGGACATAAACAAGTGGGAAGTATCTGTGCAATCAGGGCAGATGGATGTCCATGTGGAAACCCACTGCAGGTCTGTAATCAGAGTCTTCCTGTGTCTCCTTGCTTTTTTCAGAGAAGATACCATGTCCACTGAAAGGAGTAACTGTAAGATAAAATCTTCTTCTTTTCATCACCTGAAATGTGACAGGACACTTTTAAGTTAGATGCTAGTGCCCTGGTTACAAGGTCACTTTAAGTTCTACGTGGCTTGAAGTGTGCCGCTGTCCTGGCCAGTGTGAACTTACAGACATCCTCTGCTGACAGAAGATGAGCTCGGTGGCTCCTGAACCAACCTTCTGCCTGCCACCTGCATTCAACTTGCTGCCATCTCCCCCGAGATCTCCTGCCTGATACAGGAGTGACATAAGGTGCAGCTAGGGAGGAGTGACACTCTGCTCCACAGGGCCAGTGCAATTTAGCAGCTGCCCGTATGATACTGCTATAGATTATGATAGCAGACTAGTCATTGGTCTTGGCAGTAACAGAAATGACAGAAGTAAGAAAATGACAGAAAAGTCTTTAAATTACCAACGGTGATTTGATTGAATAAGAGAACCTTGTAAAGATTCTGCTTCTATTAAATGGATGGCATAAAAGGTCAAAGAGAACCTATGCTCAGAAAGGATGTCTTTTATTCTTAGGACAACTCCTCCAGTTCTGTCAGAGTTACTGCTCACCTTGTATGTGCAGACCAACTTCTGTAATTTTTTTAACAAACAAGAAGAGTTTATTTATTTATTATTATTTCTGTACTTTGCTTGTGACTTGGGCCAGAACAGTCACTAAGGAAGTGTTCTGATCAGAGGGAATTTGATCATAGGTAACATTTTTATTTATTTATGCATTCAGGAATGAAGCTTGAATGTGAAGGAATACGTTAATGGAGGAAGGAAGGGAAGAAGGAAAGAGGAAGAAGGGAAGAAGAAAGAGAGAAAAAGATTAGGAGAGCAGGAGCTGACGAGAGCACAATTCCTTGGTTAGTTACTCTGCAAAGGACACGGACTGAATGTCTCTACCTGAAGATTCAGTCTTTTAACTCTATGACATGGCTTTTCATGTCAGTAGAGTAAAATCTTCCTGAATGCCTTTTCCTCCAAAAGAGTATGTTTTGGAGAAACTGTGCTAACTTCATTACATTGTTTTTACTGCCAAAAAGATGGCAAAGCTTGTAGGGAAAAAAAAGAGTCAAGAAAACTTGGGGAGTTTTACCTTAAAAGAAGATTTCAGTTTGCAAAATATGGGTTTTTCTCATTTGTAACAAAGATTAAAAAAGATGACAGCAAAACTATTTTTCCCAGCCAACTAAAAACCCAGAATTTTTGGCATAGTTTTTCTCTGTCAGATCATGCTCTGCTTTAGTGACGAATATGTTGAAGTAGGGAATTGTGTTAGGACCTGATTTCTGAGCAGATGACTCAAAGCAGAACCTCACTGGTTCCTCAGCCCAGCCTTGACTTGCATTGGACTTCACATCATGCCCCATCTGAAGACCAACACAAACACTTCAAGCGTCAAGGTTTTATGAAGTCTGGACTATTTCTTTCTTTGACAAGTAGCATATAGTGCCAATATTTGCCACATCCTGTCCATGTGAAGAAAAGGTTTAGAATTGACAATGTACTTCACACAATCATAGAATCACAGAATATACTGAGTTGGAAGGGACCATCAAGTCCACAAGGATCATCAAGTCCAACTGCTGGCCCTACACAAGACAACCCAAGAATCACAGCCTGTGCCTGAGAGCATTGTCCTAATTCTTCTTGAACTCTGTCAGGCTTGGTGCTGTGTGCACTTCCCTGGGGAGCCTGCTCCACTGCCCAAACAGCCCCTGGGTAAAGAACCTTTTCCTAATGTTCAGCCTTCATCTTTAACAGATCCTTGACTAATAGTCCTTTGACTAATTACCTTGCAGTGTTCCATCAAGTCCATCAACATCTCTGCTGCAGTGGAGGTTCGAGTCCCCAGAGAGCCTTGAGCCTGGAGTGTCTCTGAAAGAAATTAGTCCATCTCTTGCTCGTTCACTTGAATACTCCGTAGCCTGTTCACTTCTTCCTTAGCACCTTCACCTGGGGCACAGGCCCTCAGCCAGAGCACACCTCCTGCAAAAGAACTCTTTGTCGGCCCCAGCCTTTTGAACAAACATCAGGCACTCCTGGCTGATGAGGTTTTCTCGCAGAAGACAGTCTTCTGCATCCCAGTATCTCTAGGTTATATTCTTCACCTTCACAGACATAGAAATTGCCATTTCTTTGCTGAAATTGTCACTAAAGGAACCAAATAGCTAGTACCCAGTTCTTAGGATAATGTGACAACCTTGTTCAAGCAGAGCAAGAAATGTCACCTTATTTCAGTAGCCATTTTCTAGACTAAGACATGGGAAAATAGAGTGAGAAAGACTAAAACTAGGTGATGAACTATCCTCAAATTGAGATTATTTAACCAGTCATTTCATGTATAATGCTGTTGTGTTTGTCCTCATTCTGCAGTCATGGAAGGACTGCAGATTCCCTGAAATTCAGCAGGATGGCTTGCTGCTGGTGTAACACTTTGGCTGCAATGCAGGACATTGCCAGCTGTGCCAGCCACATGTTGCGCGTCTGTTCAAGACAAGCACTTGCAGGACAGTAAAATAGTTGCTAGATGATGCCACTTGGTTTTGCTTCTTAAAAGCTTGCCCAGTGCAAGTTATTCCAATTATTCCAGCAAAAGTTACTCCAGTTGTCTGAGTGTTGTCACTTTGGAAAAACTATGCATCTGCAATCTCCCATACGGGATAATGATTTTGAAAAAGCAGTGATCACTGCAACGAAAGCATTTGCATCTGTTAAAAGCACAGCTTGCTCTTTCACTTGTGTCAAAGCTGTTGGCACAGAATTCAAAGCACTGGATTGGCAACTCTATCAGGAAGCAAGTGCCACATAAAGCTGTAATAGCTGCCTTCGTTAGTTTTTGTTATCTGAAAAATTCCAAGTGCTTTGGATAACATAACGTGCCACATATCTATAGAAGCTGTTGGGCAGCAGTGTGACAGCCATATGCTTAAACCTATAATGTGTGTGCTTACCCTCATCTTTAACTAAATGTTTTCCTAAAGCAGCTGTGGCAACAGGAGTGAGCTTGAACAATTCCCACACAAATAAAATGCAGCTGAAGGCACTGGGTTCTCTGACGAGGGGACTCAGGCCACAAGTGCCCCAAGTACTCTGCAAAGATTCCTGTCCTAACACTGATGGAGTGTGCTATGGAGTCACACACAGTTGCTGGTGCAGTTGGAGAAGGATATGGCCAGTCTGGCTCAGCATGGTGCTGAAGCAGGAATCTTGCTGCTGCTGCTGGTTCTAACTCATGTGGGTCATGAGGACTATGTCTGTTCTGCCCTTGGGTGTGAGCTGCCTTGTGTTTCTCTGCACCTGTAGCATGGATCTTCCACAAATTCTTCTGAAATCTCCCTTTTTGCCTCCTCAGACACCAAACGTGGATGAATTGGGAGATTATGGGAGCAGCTGGAAAGGGAATGCAGTCAGAGTCAGGAGGAGGCATGTGTGGCTAACTGTGGCAATGCAGGAAAGTGAAACCACTTTGGTTTTGAAATGACAAGCAAAATTATTCCATGCCAGAATGTGTGAGGCTTGTTTTATATCCCACCTTACTGGACTCCATGAATAAAGAAGAATAGTTCAGCTATCATATGTGGCCAAATACTGCGCTCCTTTTTCTCACATCTCCTATTCAAAGTCTGACTAACTATTAGATGCTCCTCTGACAAAGACAAAATCTGTGTTCCAAATTTTCTGACTTGAAACACAAAGTCTTTCACTAAAATAGACCTCCCATGTCCAGTAGCTGAAGCATGATGAATATGAAGAGCCTGCCCATCCTTTCAGCCATGCTCCTGTATCAAGGAGAGCACATGGTGTCAGGAGGCATCCTGAGGATTTCCTTTGCAAAACTGGAGACTGTTCTGTTCTCCCCTCTGCTTTGGAATTGTTCACTCTTCCTAGGAAATAATTACTGCTTCATTTTTCACTTTTTACACACAGCGTTTGGCATATCTTGGAGTTTGGAATTGAGAGAAAGGTTGTTACACCTAATGTTGTCACCTTTCTGCCCTAATACAATCTACAGGCTGAGTATGGCCTCGTGATATTACAGAAGAGTGCTATACCAGCACACAGTGCAAAAGTCACTGCTGTTTCTGTCATCCATGGGGACTATTCATCTGCAGAGCGCCACAGGACACAAGACTGTGCAGTCCCCACTTCACCCTCCCCACCTGAAATATTTCATAGCACATTTGGAATACAAATTTATGCTTTTGAAGTTTGCCCTTTTACAAACGAAATAGATGAGTGGGATCTGTCCAGACAGTTTTTATTGCAGCAGCACTGCTCCATTATTAATCTCTCTCCAGACATGTCAATTGTTCCCTTTCCAGATAAGACAATGGCCCTGCACATGGTGGGATAAGAAAGAGAATGGTGCACAACTCCAGCTGCATCTCACAGCTTCCCATAGTGCCAACAGCTGGAGTGACTGTTTCTGAGAATGAGGAAAAGTACTATACTGCTATTCCAGTATTTCTTGAGAAGGGTCTGGCTTGGCCACTGGGGTCCATTTCAGAGTCATAAACCTTGGGGACAGGAAGGCAGACCTCTGCAATTTGGAATAAAGCATTTAAGTTCCTGAAAGGGTCTAGTTTACCAAAGGGGACGTGCCCCTTGCTTAGACATGGCTGGTTTAAACATTGTGGTCCTCCATAGACAGCTTAGAGCATCCCATCCCGTGCAAGGGGGTGGCTCACGTTCACTTTCCTTAGATGCCAGTCTTTCCCTGGGTTTTCTGTATGATTGCTGTAGAAACCATTTCAGCTTAGCTTAATTGCTTACATCACAGATAAAATTATTTCTTATGCACTGCACGAAAATAGAAGACTTGAAAAAGTGTATTTTAATAAACTCCCTTGGGAAAAAAAAAACCTAAAACACACAGGAAAAAAATGCACTGTAAATCTATCTAAAAGCAATTCACAGTAGTAATGCAATGTAATTGTTTTCCAACTATTTGGAGGTTAAATTGGGCTTTTGGCAATCTGATAACTTGAGCAAACAACTCTAAACTAGTCTTAGCCTCCCCCCTTCTTTAAATAAAGCTCAACTTGTAATATGGAATGTGAATTGTTTTGACTGTTAAACCATTCCAAACTGAAAACCCACTCATCATAAACGTGTTGAAAGAAGAATATATTTCAATAGTGCGGCAGACTCTTTGAGTACAGTAGAGCAGCAGTCTTCAATCAACTAGACTTTCTTTCCAGAAACAGAAAATGAAAGCCTAAGTGCCCTACACATTTTTAAGTGATTTATCTAAATTGAAAGAACTAACTTTTTTGTGACTGATTATAACTGCATATACGAATGGCTATGGATAACAGGTTTCTTTTGCTTTTCAAAATGATATATAACAATGTTCCATGCAGAGACTTTCTATTTACACATCTGTTCAGCACCTGCCCATAATTACTTAGTTCTTTTTTATTATTGGGCTTGTCACCATATTAATGTAGCTGTATATTCAAATTGATTGTAATTGCAAATTTCCTGAAAAAGCTTGGTTTCTGCAAGTATTTAATTAAACTGATATCCTAAATTAAAAATAATTATGTAACTGTACTCCACTACAATAACACATACATGTCTCCCTCTACATACAAAATGGATATTTCACATAATTCATACAATATGTGGATTAATATTGTATAATTAAAGGTCAGCCTTCAACTAGAAAAGGAGAGATAATTAACTTCAGTATTTAGAAACCTGACATATTTCAATTAAGAAAGCAATTTGTCACAAACTTCATAAATCAAGTTATCAAGGAACATGTTAGCAATGTTTTTAATAAATAGAGGTGGTGAAAGTAAGCATATTCCTTCTTGTGACATAATTTTACTTGAGTAAACGGTTTATATAGAAAGCCTTCCATTTCTGGGTAATGAGGTCATATCTAGTATGTCGCCATAACTACCAATTTTATTTCCATCTACTGGCTCTTTGGACATAGTTGGTGCCCTCTGCTGAGCTCTTCTCTCTGATACACCAAAAAAAACCCCATGATGCTGCATTTGAAGCCTCTTTGGGTTTAGGATATATCAGGAGAGGAGTTAGTCCCAGCCCAGGAACCTGAACAGCTCCGCTCCCACCATTGTGTCGTAGGAAGCTGGCACCCATGCTGGCCTCTCTCCTGTGAGTCTGATCCTGGTGGCAAAGACATCACAGACATCAGCAACCTGCACACAGCTTCTGCATCCCTGAGTGACTACTGAGGCAGAACTCTGGTGGGTTGGCACAATGACACAAAATTACATGTCAAGGATTAATTTCCTCTCATGGGAGAACAGAGACATTTTTAGAGGAAATTTTCATGTTTCTTGTTGAAAGCGTAACCAAAAATCCCACTTTCCCTGAGGGACAGTCAAATATTGTCACTGTAAAGGTTTCTGGAGCTGTAGTCCAAAATATGCTCCCCAGAAACCCAAAGCTGCCTTCGATTTTTTCCAGTTCTTCTGTGGGGCTGTATGAGTCCATGGAGTTTGGTGGAGCCTGGGAGGGAAGAGGAACATAGGTGAACTGACTCAAAAATTGTCAAGTTTTGGTCAGAAGCCTGCTGGACTGCTTTCAACAGACTCATCAAATTCACAACTTCTCTACAGAACACTTATTTTCCATGAGCGAGCCTTTTCTCTTGGAAGGTATCCAAAATGTTTGCTCTAACACTGCTCACGCTTATCTTGCAGCAAACTGTAGGATCTGTATTCCACAACGGCTGGGTTAATCCATTCAGAAACACGAATGCCAATGAATGTATATCCACTGCACAGCAGAGCTATGATCTGGAATTTGAACTCTCATAATTCAAAGAAAATATGAAACAGGCTTTTGATTTGATCCACTGTGGCTGTAAGAACTGAGAATAAAATACTGCTCCCAGCTCTGGTCCAAACCGTTCAAAGTCCAGTGGTTGCTCTTAGAATTTGATATGTACTCTTAGTGAAATTTTGTCAGCAATAAATGTGTTCAAATTTTTTGTGTGTGAGGTTGGGTATATGTCAATAGGTAATTATGTTCCCTATGCAGTACACATCCTGAATCTCAGCTCTGACCTCTGTCACACTTTCTGGGAATGCTACTGCTATTACAATCAGAAGAAGAACAGTTGTAATTGTTATCTAAATGATCACTGTTCCATCTGAAAGGAAATGGCCACAGAAATTTTTTTTCTTGCCCTGTTTTGCCTCAATTCTTTGAGTGCATCCATAGAATATTTTCATTGAAATTGAAGGGCATCCATATATGGTGACAAGTTCATGCCGAAATATCCAGAGTATTGCTGCCACATATCCAGAGTATTGCTGCTGGGTTATTACAGTGAGGGATGGGAGAAAGGGAAAAGTGACAAGAGGGTTGGCTTTCCAGCTTGGAAGACCATCTTCTTCCCCTCCATCTTTGGCACTCTTCAGCATTTCTCCACATGCAATATCAAGTTGAAAAGAAGGAGTAGAAACATTCCTTTGTTTTGCTGTTTACTGTCTTCTCTAACTCACTTACTGACTTCACATAAGATGAAAATTGTTTTGGGATCCTAATCCTAAAACAAGATCCTAAGGCTCTGAAAGCATACTGTGTCTCCAGCTTTCCTTCCTTACCTTACCTTACCTTACCTTACCTTACCTTACCTTACCTTACCTTTCTGAACATACAATTCTCCGTTTCCCGTGAGGGTTCTTGTTGGGTAAATCTGGCCCTGTTGAGAGAGGAAAAAAGACAAGAAAATAAAAGAAGCAAGAAAGTAAGAAAGCTAGAGAGTGAGAGAAAAAGAGAAAGAGAGAAAAACAGAAAGAAAGAGAAAGAAAGAATGAACGAGAAAGAAAGGCAAGGAAGGAAGAAAGACAGGAAGGCAGAAAGGAAGGGAGAAAGGAAGA
>WEKY01033180.1:0-22677 GCA_013390045.1 Picathartes gymnocephalus
AACCTGGCCTTCAACATTTCAAGGGATGGGCATCCACAACTAAAGAAGACACATCCATGTGTCTTCTGAAGATGCAAATCAGTCATAAATGATAATTACACTAAAATGAAAATGAATGCACATTTTACTCTATTTTAAGGTTTCTGAATATTTTATATTATTTTTCACAACTGAGTCTTGTTTCAGAGTGACTCTTCAAACTGGATTAAAAGGAGTATTCTGAAGAGTATTATTTCTGGATAAAGTTCACCTACAGGCAAGATGATTGAAAGATTCTGCAAGTCATTTTAACCAGAAAGACCTTAAAAATAAAAATAACTTTCTGTAAACTTTGCCGAAACATTTGCAGTGGTCTCTTCCTTCCTCCATCTATTTATTAAAAACATCAATGTTGTGCTTGAATGATTGATTGAAGTAGGTCAGGACAGGTAAATTCCCTGATCCGCTTTCCTTTTCAGCTCTGTTCACACTACCAAATTGGATTTTTAAAGCTATTTCTTCCACTTTCTGACAGAGAATGGTGCTGCAGCACAAACAGTTATACAATAGACAGAGTATGCAAATATTTGCAGAGCTATTTCTGTACAATTCTCTCAACCTCAAGGGGCGTGAAGAGCGATTCTGACAACCATTCATACAATTGGGATTTATATTTATCATCAGTATTAATGAAATAGGGTCAGAAGCAAATCCCAAAAAAACAGAACCTGTTAACTGTCCTGATGAAAGACAAAAGGCAGCATGCAAGGCAGAGAGTTTGATTTGCCAGTTAATTTCTGCAGGAAATTTTTTCATTTTGCTCTTAATGTTTTGGTTTTTTTCTTATTTCTCCTCTGGATTAGGTCATTCATGGAATGTGGGAGTTCTTTCATCGGGCTATGTTACAAAATGGGCATTCCCACTATGTTTTTTCCTGTACTCTAAATATTTGCATTATCAAAAAATGCAAGTCCCTCTGAAATGTTTTTGCAATGAGTTTATGTGCAAGGGATTTTGTAACATAAAGTGTTATATCAGCAATTCAGTCACCTGGTTTCATATATGGACACAAAAATATGGTATAAATGACCCTTGCAGAAAACCTTCAATAGCTAGATTAATGTACAAATAAAGTAGATGGATCCTAGAATCACGGAAGGCTTAAGATGGCAGTAGTCTGAAGTTCAGACTTCATGAAGCGCTACATGAAAAGCCAGACCAACTTTCTCAGAGCCTCATCCAGTTGAATTTTACCAAACTCCACGGACATCCACATCCACAGCTTTCACCACCACCTGTTTCTGGGCTGAACCACTCCTCCAGTGAAAATGTCTTTTGCTTAAGTCTAATCAGATGCCACAGATAAACTCTACTGTTCATGACATACTGTCATAAACCTGGCCAGACAAACAAGATTTACCTGGACAGCGGGGAGTTTTGTGGGCCACAGCAGTACCGCTGATAGGACGGCCATTGGGAGTGACACACCAGCAGTATCCAGTGTAACTATGGCACTGAACCTGTCAGAAACAACAAGAACCATGTGCAGCTTGTCACACATATGCCTGTTACCCCACAGCATTCATGACACCTGAGTACAAAAAACTTATCCAGCAAACTATATTGACAAAACTTAGAACAATAAACCACAACGGACCCATCTCAGCCCTATATATGATTTGTCATAAAGCGTATTTCAAGTGAAGTGTGGTAGGTCCTTCAGAATCAAATGTAAGAGAAAACTACTGAAATAGTGGTGTTTATACCCTGTCTTAGATGAGTGAGGTGGAGGTGTTATGAAAACCTCACAAGGAAGTTCCTCAAGGGACACATAAACTGTTCCTGAAACAAGCAATCCTGAGTTTTTTCCCACATAGAGAACATATTGTTCTCTATGTGGCACTGAAGGAGCAGGACAGAGTGCTTCTGCCAGCATTATTCATATCCCAAGCTGTCAGAAAGGAAACTCTTGGAATTCCACTTAGAAATTAATTGCATTATATGGTCTAAGGGCCAATATCACTCCCCTCATCCTGCTTAAAAGGAGAGAAATTGTCTTCTGCACAACTCCACAACCAAAATGCAGAACAGAGGTGGCAGATGGTGATCATGGTTGGAATGGAACCTCAGGATAAGCTTCTAACTGTGTTCCTTCTGAATTCCGTGATCTAAGTAAATTAGTCTCAGACCATATGCTTGTGAAGAAATTCAGCAGAGAATAAAGAAGGATTCTGTATGATTCATGATTTAGCACTTAAGATATGGCCTCCAGTTGGAAGATTTCTGGTTCAAATCAGGAACAGATCACAAATTCCAAACATTTTACCATCTGATGAGTATTCAGTGGGCTACAAGAATGACTCAGCTGCATCATCCTAAAAGAACAGGGGAGAGTATTACACAAACAGTGGTAATGTTTGGCTCTTTTGCTGGCCAACTGCAAGAGAGAGAACAAGGACTTCACACATAACACGTATTTTCCTTCCATTTTTTTTGACATGTTGGCACAAATTACATTTCCCTTCATTACATTTGTCTCTTCCTCGCCCTTTTCAAACACACATACTCTGACTTTCCAGTCATGCAAGACACTGAATGAAAAATTTTCAACCTGACTATAAGTGCCGTCATCATTGCATTCTGGGATAAACACTTGTTGAAATTCTTTGCGAGCTTGTTCTTGTGTGTACTTCCTCTCAGCCACACATCTGGAAACATCTAGAGAAAGGGAAAAGATAAGTCAGTTGGGTGATGCAATATGAAGAAAAGATAGGTGATCATCTATATTATGACAAAGACAACTCTGAGATTCATGTAAAGAGAATCATAATTTTAACAAGTGAACATGTACAATCAACTTGCATTATTTTTAGGGAAGAAAACCAATGCAGGACAATAAGTTCTGGACAATAATCCATAACTGGGAAATGAAATGGGAGAAATGCCTGGAGAGACAACCTTTCTGTTCCAGATGCCACCAAAGAGTAGGAGCCCAAATAGGATTTTTCCTCTCAATTTAACACAGCACTAGCTGCCACACTGCACCTCACAATATTCTTTCAGAGCTGGTGGCAGCAACAGCTTTCGAGTGCTTCAGGAAAGGCAAAGGAGGCAGCAGGAGCACAGCTGCCTTGTACTTCTTACTTAATGCAGTTAGGCAGCAACTTCAGCTGTGACTACACATGTCCCCACCACGTTGGAAAAAAAAATAAATACACTATACATTGCAGGGACTTCCTGGGAAGGTGATTCAATTATCATTTTGGACATGAATGATTCATATTATGCTAAAATTTAATATGACAGTTTACGATTTAAGCACTGGACACCAAGTCTACCACATGGTCCTTTTTGTCCACTGTGAGGTTTCTTGCATCATCTCCTTTGTTACCTGGTATTAGTCTCCATCCAAGACAAGTTAGCAAAACAGCCAGCTTTAACTCAGTGGAGTTTCTTTAGTCTAATAAACTATATCTACATGTACTTTATTTCAGTTAGGCAGCCAAGAGCTTAAAAAAGACACACAACACAAGCTGCCTTTTGCACTACAGATTTTAGCATGTTGCTGATGCAGAATCAGAAATTTAGAATCTGCTTGAGCTAAGCAATTTCAGGAAAAAATGAGAATACCAGGCGAGCTTAAGGTAGTATTAATGACTTCAAGATGTGACTGTAACATCCGAATTAGAATGTCTTCAAACATGCAAGCAGAGAAACTTGCTGCTTCTGATCCCTGTTTGGTTTAAAGACCGTTTGACAGAAACCAGCCAATCCCATTTTGAGGCTAAAATTGTCCAGTGATTACCTGTGAGACAGGGGTATTGTGGTGATTCATTAATGCTTGTGCAGTTCTTCGAAAGCATGGGGCAGCCTTTCTAGTCCATGCAAGTTGCACATTAAACAGAATCTGAACAGTGAGGCAACAGCACCTGACAGACTTTTGCATTCCTAGGAGCACACAGGTGAGCCAGCGAAATTCCCAGTCCCCCAAGCACCCTCTCTGTGCCAGTATGATCCAGACACACATACACAGAACTAGCCTGGAAACTTAGTGGAATGGCAGAAGTTCCTTTTGACAGGGTAAATCCTTCACTTATCATCTCCACTGAGCTTTGGACAACTCACCTGGCAACATTAGCATTAAGAAATACCTTCAAGTCCTAGGCAATCTGGTGTGGAAGCGTAGCATTATCAGGACAGGAACTGGTGCTCAGCATCTCCATTCTGAAAACGATGTTGGGGCCCCTTAATTCTAATCTTCCTATTTCCCTCCTGGTCTTGGATTCATGTGCACTAGAGTTCTGTGTGTTACTTTACTCTTCTCAAAGGAGCATTATGAGAGTTCATGTTTCTAATATGCCCCAAATACAAAAAGTTTGACTTTGAAAAACTATGTTTCAGTGTTAGCATCATTAATTGTATTATGCTATTTCAGGAGGGACACTCACAGAGATGCAATGATACCTGAAAGGGACAGAGAAGTTCAAGCATCCAGAAATGTGAGAAAGAAAAATAATAAGGAACTGAATTAATTTGTACTATGGCGCTTTAACAGTTTGTTTCTCCAAGGGAGAAGTATAGCCAATGTACTGTGCAGCTCAGGTAAAATCTGTTAATGTGTGCACTGCCAAAGTTTTTTTGGGGAAAAAAAAAAAGAGAAACATTTTAAGCAAGCTTCGGTGTCGTAAGCATTCTTCTGAGCATGGTTTGGTTATACAGTACTTAATAACATGTGGTTTTAATGTAGCTAGTATTTTAACTGAAAATAAATCACTCCTTTGTTGGACCTCTGTCCTCGTTTTTCTAGAATGACATGTGGTTTAAATGTCTAAAAGGAAAAGTGATATAAATTCCATCACATAAGGTCTCTGGTATAGTACCAGCAGGGTTGTAAATTATCTTCAATAGTTGAATTATCATGAAAATATGCCAAGAAGAAAGAGAAGTTCTCCAAAACTGTCCACCACTTGTTCCTAAACAGCCTGATGCTCTAAAGGCCTCCTATTTGTGGATGATCTAATGTGCTTTAAAATCAACAGTCACCAAATTTATTGGAATATAAAATTCACATCTGAAGTCTTATTTTGTATTATATAACCATGGAAACATTTTAAACCTACTGGGCATTACTGCGTTTCTGTATATGCAAAATAAAACCATGAGAAAGATCTCTTATCAAGTTAAACATCTGAAACGGTGTAAAGTCAAAACACTATTTCCAGTTCTGTTTTTTTTTTTAATTTTACTGAGGTATTACTGCAGAATAATAATTACGACACAGAGATGAGGTCCAAACCTGATGGAAGAAATGTAATCGGGTGATCAAGATAAAAAGAAGACGTATTAAACATTCATACTCAGAATATAAATGACCATTAAATTATTAATTCAGATGAGCTAAATTCCTTCCAAATAAAAAAGAATTCACTCAAAAGGAAAGAAATTATAATATTTTCAATAAATTTTTAAGATTACAACATCTGATCATCTGCCTCTGTGCCCTTGTTGCAATACCTTCAAAATCTGTTGCATAACTTCCAATAATTTTTCCAAAGGAAAAGAATTCAAGACACTTAAGGGTACACATTTATGAAAAATAACAGCTGAAAAAGGAAGAAAAAATTAATTCCTGATATGACTGGGAGAAAGGCTGAAACATAAGCTCACATCAAAATACCACACAAGAGACAGTTGTAGGAAAACCTTGCAGCTCCTAACATGCATAAATAAGTGATGGGTGAGATCCTAATCCATAGGGAGAAAAACGTTCCACATGGGCATTGCTCACGACCATTCAGCAAAGGCAAATTTGGGATTCACTGCACAAAGTCTCCTTTGACTGCACCCAGACAATTCTTGTCTACAGGCCCCTCTGTGCACCCTGTAGTAGTATAAGCAATGAAAATGACTCATATGAATCTCAAATTAGTAGGAAGAGTCTAAACTTATGTGGTTTGCTAGAATTAGGTTTATATCAATCAGTCAATCAATCAGTCAATACATCTAAGGGGAAACCAGTAAAGTCTCTCACACACAGACTCAATTTTGTCCCTCTGGTGACAGACCTGAAAGCAGAGGGGACTCTGAGATTGCAAGGTTTTGGAAGGATGTATTGCAGCAACGCTTTATTTATATATTTTTTTTAATCTGTTTTTGCTTAAACTTTTGGAACTTTCTAGTGGCAAAATTAGGGGCTTGAAACTGTTATTGGTTTCTTACTAGAATTCCCACTATACTTTATTTTACTTCCTAACTGAAGTATTAATAAGGAAGCCACCAGGCTCAAGCTGGAATCTGGTATATGACCTGGTGAAAAGACCATTAGGTTCTAAGACCTGTTAAAATCTGGCTGAAATGCAGCCTCATTTGCCTATAGTCATACAATATGAAGAACTAATTTTGCAGATATGCATGTCCAGCTGTAATTTGGAATTATGTCAATGACTAACTCAGTGAGACTTTAGCCTCTCAACTCCAGGTAAATGGGCTTTTACATCCCCCAAGCTTGTGGGGAATTGGAAAAAAAAAAATCTCCTGGCACAGCAATTGAGCATGAAGACGCGTGAGTTTACCTTAAATAAGTGCACTGGGACTCTGTTATCTGTCAAACTGTATTGGTACAAGGCTCATTGCATTTTAGCACAGTATGTTGGCCAATGTGTTGATTGTACCTCTGTGACTTAGCACCAGGACTGCAAGAGCAACCAGAGGTTTAATAAGACAAACACATCTTGGGGCATTCAACAGAAGTCAAAAATGGGTGTACGGGACCGGAGAGAAATACACAGAACTGAAGAGAGTACAGAGCTGTAGCTGTTTGGGCAGGTCTTTCTGAATTGCCCTGGTGACAATTCTGGCTTCCAGGGGAGACCAGTGACCAGAAAGCACAAGCGAAATATAAAGTCATCTTAATTCTGATCTAAGTTTCTATGTGCAATAGGGAAAATTTTCAACTATGAAGTGGTGCCAGTACATTGCTGCAGGATCTTCCTGAGATAGGACTGAAGTCAACAGGAAATTCTGGAAACAGTTAACCTCACAAACAGCACCAGCCTGACTTGGTACTAATCTCATTTTATGCTTTATTTCCAACAGTACAGCTCTGAAAACACTGAGCTTCAGGGAAAAAACATACAGCAACTTCAACTCTGCTGGCTAATCCTTGAATAATATATCAAACAGAGAGAAGTTTATTACTGCAAAGTAGAAGTTTATCATTATAACAATGACACAAACTCATCAAGGATGTAAACACCATCTCTAAGGTGACATTCAGTAGAACTGATTTACAGGAATTTTGGGGCTCTACAGGGAGTTCTAACCCAGATTCTCTCATGGAAAAGTCAACAGCTTGCCAAAAGTATAGATAAATCTCTTGCAAAGGTTTCAATTTAGTTCATCCAGTATTTCTCAGTTTGCTACATATCTCAGTAAGAATAAAAATACCTTTCTCAGTCCCAATACATGGAGCAAACTTTGCTTGCTTCCTAAAAGATTCCTGTGTTTGACACAATCTTGTTACATATTTATGCAAAAAATACACTTCATCCTTTACTTAGTTATTTTATTATAGATGGAATATTCTGTTTAACATACCAAAAAACGTTTACTACTTTGTAAAGACTATATATAAAGTGGCTAACTTAATCATTTGACAAAGTTTCCTTGAGAGCTTCCCATAGATAGCTGTTCTTACACTAAAGAGAAAGCTTTTCTAAAGTCACACAGGTGTGAACAAGGAGACTTAGTATAGGCACACATAATCCAAAAACCTTTCACTGTTTCCCTTTGCACCTTAATTTTCCCAGAAAGCTGTATGCACTTGTCCTTAAACTTAGGAACATGCAGTGCAACAAGCTGTTTAAAGTTAGCTGTTCACCTGAACACTTTAGTGAATTGTCTTAACAACAAGAATTTACTTATGCTTCTGTGCTTCTTTCCCACTGCTATACCCTTTTGGTAACTGGTAGTGATATGATAAAAGTCAAACAGTCTTAATTTAGCACAAAAAATTTTATTCAGAGCACAAGACAGCACTTGGTTTATATGGAATAAACCACTTATGAAAATTTTCCATTGTATTTGACCTAGGTCAATGTATATTCTAAAGAACTGATCGTGTCTAACAGCAAAGCAGGTAAAAAGCTGTAGCCTCTAGTGATAGGAAATACATGCTGAAAGTATCAGTTTTAAAGATGCAGAGATATTAGCCTCTTGAGTTGGAAAGGATGTCAACACAGACATTTAGCCTGACAGAGCCATAAAATAATGACTTGCTGCTTCGTGACACGAGCTGGCCAACTCTTTCACTATTTATTTTTATAGTTGCTTTCTGGATTCAAACAAAACAGCAGAGCAATCTTAGCCTAAACTCTCCTCTATTGGCATCTAACAGACAGAGCCAGGCAGTGCGGGGTTTCTTTGTTGTTTTCTTTTTGCTTTTGCTTTTTCTTTTTTCCCCCCACATTTTGCAACCACATAGCAATTTAGATATCTAAGCTCAAAGATAAAATAAGGAATGCTGTGCTGGATTCCCTCTTGGCACACTATTTTAGTTTGCTAACCGTTGCATTTGGAGAGAGACAGTCTGATTAGAACTGAATCAAATAATTCAAGAAAATTTAAAGTAACAGCTTTCTGATTTTTTAGATGCCAAAGGCTACATTAGGCTTTCTGAGAAGAGCAGAGATTTGATATTTTGGAAAAATATAGTTCACTAATTCTTGCACTGAAAATCTGAGCAATTTTTGCAATTGTTTGTGGTTCCTAGTCTTCAGTGCAGTACTATTGTTTTAGCACTCCCTACTTCACTTCTTTTAGGACTTTCATTTTTATATGAGGTCTGAAACTCAAACTGAAAATACATGAGCACAAATGAAAACTCCATAAAAAACCCCCAAAAAGATTACTTTCAAATCAAATTGCTGTAGTGTATATTTGATTTTATGAAGACCCATTTTTCATACATAAGAATGCCCTTGTATGTTTTATTTCTGTAGAGTCTGGCTTCAGCAAATTCTGCCTGGAGAAATATTATCCAAAAAAATTGATAATTTTAAAAAGACATAAATACCATCTCCAGAAAACTGTGGATACCATTCCAGTGTTACTTGTCCTGTGTTCTAAGTACCACTAGACACATTTAAAAGAGCAAATGATAATCCACAAAAATATTCCAAACATACTTAAAATTTATTCATCTCCATTAAACACTTACTAGAAAGTATAATC
The DNA here is from genome assembly GCA_013390045.1 of Picathartes gymnocephalus. Taxonomy (NCBI): domain Eukaryota; kingdom Metazoa; phylum Chordata; class Aves; order Passeriformes; family Picathartidae; genus Picathartes; species Picathartes gymnocephalus. The sequence continues at coordinate 9,211 of WEKY01033180.1, forward strand.
AGAAGCCAACTCCACTTGCTTTCAGAGATAACATAAACTGTAACTTCTATATGTGGATGCCTTTTTCACATGTTGAATATTTTGTTTCTCAACACTTTTACTACAGCGGCTTCATGTGCAACATCTTGACATACAGTATAAATGAAGACTCAAAACCAAAATGAGACTGGCACTGACAAGTGTTTGTATCAGGATTGCCAGCACCACAGTTTGGAAACTTGCAGTCATCCTACACATTAATCTACAGTGAGAAAATACGTCTGAAAAAGGAGGAGACAGCTCCTAGATGGAAGTATTTTAAGACAAAAATCTGCCACATAATCAATTTTCCCCATGTAAGGTTTATTTTCAAAAACTCCAAAGTTCTCACCACTTCTCAATGTAATTTTTTTAGTATGTTTTTATAAATAATGATAAAACCTGCATCTTTCTTTTTTTTTTTCCTCATATAAGACAAGAAGAAAAAAGAAAAGGGAGAAAAGGGAGAGGCGAGGACATGTGGAAACTGTCCTGTTTTCAGTGTACACACTGTGCAAGGTCTCACTCTGTTCAGGTCTATTTTTAAGACCGACACCTTGGTCCAGTCCCACTTTCACTCATTTCAATTAGAAAAAAACATAGCTACTCACTACTTTTTTTCTTTCTCCAAACGAAACATCTTGGGAGCGTGTTCTGCTCCCAAGCACATCCTGCAGGGAGGGCTGCCTTCCAGCCAGCAGGTGCCCTGGCCAAGCCAAGGTCCCTGCCCACACTCTGAGCTAGGGGACATGCTCGGGCACTGCGAGCACACGTCAAGCTCACACCCGCCTGGCTCACAGGCAAACCTGAGCTGGATGGCAGCTTCCATGGGAATGCTGGAAAAGGTGTGCACTCAGAAACCACATCCAGCATTTACAACCCAGTTCTTCAGCTAATAGGCAACAGTAATGTTTCTCCAAATTATGCTTGGATTCATTAATTATGGGACCAAGATTAACTTGTGGTCTCAAAACAACTACTGCCCAGCAACGCCTTCATTCTCACAAAGGGAAAATCCTATTAGCATGTTTATCCAAAAGCAGAAATTTCAATTTATTTAAGCATGCTTTTAATCCATTCATTAACTTCATAAACTAATAGTTTAAATGACTGAAACTTCTCACTATTCCTGAAAGCCCTAATTTGAGGAAAAAACTGCTGAGCATTTTTTTCTTTAAGGATAGCAGATAGAAAAATACCTGCTTTATGAGAAATTTCACTCATATTTTGATGTACTTAGGTTCTTTATGCGACTTGTGAGAATGAAGATATTACCTTTTGTTATGTCTATGACAGCTCATAAAAGAACAGCATTTTTAAACAGAGAGGCTCTTTAAGATACCATAAATAGATTAAGTTAAACATGACCTACCTAGGGTTTCCCATGGAGAAAGGGGATCTACACAGCTACAGAACAACAATGACACTACTCTGTGTGATGACTCTCCTTAGTGTACTGACAAAGCAGTAAGTCACTGCTGGGGCCACTCTGCAAATACTGAATACATACTCAGTGTTAGCCAGATTAAATTCCAAACCCCTCAGAAATTAAATATCACTGTGTAAATCTCCTACACTGCCATTTTCACTAAGGACCACTCCGAGATTTGTGCAAGTCCAGTTTAGCAGCTGCTTGTAAACCCAGGTTGCTGTTACATGATGATTGTGAAGTGAGGAAATGTGATGCCAGCTGGCAGTGGAGATTTTATAGTGATTGACAATTTGTATCAAAACTCCAGACATTAGAGAAGTCTTGTATTAGTGAAGTACTGGTAGAGAAGCCACAAAATCCAAGTACCCCAGTTGGGATATTTTAAGAACTCTGTTAGGGTAGAGGTATGCTGGCAAGACCCTACATATGAATTTGTCTTTTCATTGATCACAATGTCAGATTACCAAATATTATTACTGAGCCACTTGCTTAATACATTCAGAATATTAGTCTCCAGAGCCCAAATTATGGGCCAGGTACATTCACTTAAAAACAAACTGAGAAATTAAATGAGTTTTCTTAATGCTGTTTAAGAAACAAGAAGAGAAATAGAAGAAGAAAGAAAAAAAAAAAGCTGAACAGCCTTAAACCTGTAAAAGAAGGTACCTCTGTGCATGCTGCCTGCTGGGAACAGTCCTTGGCCCCTCTCTTCCCTGAACCACATAGATACAGTCCTCAGGAAAGCACAGCTGGTCAGAGCCCAAAGTGCAACAGGGAGCATTTACCACCCTGCCTGCGTGGTGGTCATACTGTCTCCTTGTGTTGCTTAATTAATTTGTGCAGACATAGAGTCTGCGTCTTTCTGAGCAGTTTAAAAGCAATTATATTGCTTTTCCACTTCTTGTATGTTTTGTTCCTTGGGCTATGCTGGGCCAGATTTACTGTGAAGCACTTGTGTGTGCATGTGATTGATCCCCATCACAGGTGATATTTTAATGGTCCTAACTGTTAAACAGCAGAAGTAGTATTTCTCAGCCGTCAACACACATTTATTTATTAGATCTGTAATCTTGTTGCACAGTAAATGTCTGTGTCAAGCAAGTGGCAAATCTCCAGAACTTCAGAATTAAGAATTTTTTTGGAAAAGTATCCAAAAATGTGGATGTTAATTTACAGGGTAAACAGATTATTTGAGATATTAGAAACTCCAAAAGTAGGCTGGAAACTGTGTAGGATTTTAACTTCTTATAGCATTTCCAAGCTTAGCAATGGATTCCAGCAAAGGCTGGAAGTGGATGTAAAATAAAAAAAGTTATAAAATTAATGTCTTCAGAAAAAAAAAAAGCTAACAGAACAGTCTATTTTGATAGATTATTTTTATTAAAGGTGGGTTGTCTTTCAGAAATGAGAGGAGGGTTCAGGGTTTATTCATTTTCAGGTTTGTTTAAACTGTTTTTATCTCTGCTGCAGTCATCAGGAATTAGAGCAGAAGTACACGGGAAAAAAATTATTTAAATGCTGCCATTTTACTGTAATCTTTTAAGATCGAGGATCTAAAAATGGTTTCCTTTGCAATGCTAAAGAATTGCCTGGGCTGAGCACTCTTGCTGTGAATGAAACTTGAATTAGAAAGAAAACAAGTGCACACAGAGCAAACCATGCCTTTGTAATTTTAGTATTTAAGTGTTCAAAACCAAATAGATGAGAAAAATATTGAGAACAGGCGAGAGAGAGAAAAAAAGAGTCAATCTAAATTTGGCTTTCTCAGGAAAAAAGAAACAGAGAAAGCAGACATCGGTCTGGTAGTTGCTCAAAATTCCTTATGGATATAAAAAAAAAACACTGTTCTGAATATATAAACAAGAAATGATGGACTCAAAATTATTCCAAAAGGCTGTCAACAGAAACTGTCAAGGTCTTTAGATATCTACTGAATAGACTGAACCAAAGAGCTAGTCACCATTAAATTAATTAAAATGGTACCTGGAAATATTTAGTTTTCAGAGAAGATTTTGTGAGGTGCATAAGGATTTTTTTGGAAGGCAGGAGGAGCAGACTTAAGATCGCCTTTTTTGATCAGTGGTGGATGATTATCACAGCACAGATTTACAGTAGTGAAGTCTATACCAGGAATCACCTCTTTTCTCCTATCAGAACATCCACATGAAAATATGTACCTTTCTTTCCCTTTTACCTGCAGGCTCAAAAGTTGTTTCAAAACCAATGCTTTAATGGGGAGTTAGGTTGGGTGTCTGTTTTTTCAGGGGTACAGGCAAACACCTCCAAAAGGATCTGTTTTCATTTGTACGTAGAATGAAAGTAAATTCTGAAACCTTGAAAGTTGTTCTCTAAAGAAACATCACTTTTTGCTTAGCCCAACTAAAACAACCCTCTGCTTTTTGATCAAGCATCACCTGCAGCAACAAATTTCACCACTTAAAAGCAACTGGCTGAAAAGGTCTTCATCAGAGGACTTCCTTGGCTCTTTCCAAACGTCTGATATGACTATCAGAACTAGCCCTAGCAATGCTAAAACTGAAACTGCAGCTAGGCCAACAAATCATCTTTTTCTTCTTTAAAACTTGTTTTTACAGCTGGAAATATTTCTGATGTTCGCAGCCATAAGTAGGAATAAAGACACTGGTCACTTCAAAATTTAAGACTGCTTTACTGAGTAAAAAATACTACGAAAATGTAAAATTAAAAGAGCACTGGTCTCTTGCTGATACTGACCAAGTGCATCATTTGCAAATATCTGCCTATTACCAATCAGAGATAAAAACATTTGATTGAAGAGAACATGATGTGTACCTGCTATCAGCAATATCTGAGGTGCCTAAGGTGTCTTATTCCAATTCTACAATTGTTCTGACACTCTATGCATTAATAAATAAACAGCAAACGAGCACTTCTCCAAATTGCACCTATTGACTGCAGAAAAAATGGACAGCATCAATGAGGAAACCTTCAGTAAAACAATTCTCATCTTGATGAAGAAAATTTTTTGCAGATGACTTTTTCAATATGATATAAAGAACAACAAAGAAAAACACTCAAAACTAATTTCCATAAAGCTCTAATGTATAAAATGAACAAATACCAAGTGCACAATAACTGTCTCTGTCGTTCACGAGTGTAACAAAAGCTTCAGCTCAGGTAGCTTCATTATGTTATCCTTGCTCACCATAGTAAATAGATCCATCACGTAATACAATGGTTTACTATGAAAGGGCTGAAGAAGGAAGATAGTGTTTCATCCAGGCAGAAGATGAGACAAAATGTCTCTTTGAAGCAATCTTGATGCTTCATAGGTTTGCAGGAGCTAATGGAGAGAGATGATGTGGAAAATTGCCTCCTACAGGTTGAATTGGTGTGGCCCCTGGGGTTTTCCTTCCTCCGCCCCCTACCTCCACTCCCTGCCACTCTCTTTAGGACAGAGAGAAAGGGAAAGCAAATCTTTATGACCACTGCTATTCTTACATTTTAGAAAGATCACTGTGTTTGGAATCACCCTACACTTCAGTAAGGAACTGCATTATCTAGCACCACACTACTCTAACAGTTAAAAGATTTAACTGCAGGGTTGCATGTCGCCCAATTTCTCTAAACAGAGATCAGAAGCAAAAGAGGGGATGATATAGGCAGGAATAGCCGGTGAGGGCTCTATGCATTGCAAAGCTTTTTTTTGGTTTTTGCTTTTTCTCACTCAACCCACCCTACCACCACCAACCCCATTGCACTCTGTGATTACCACATTATGTGTGTAGGTAGGAAATACAAGACTTAATTTGACCATCTCAAACTCAAATATCAAATTGTACTCGACAAGAAACCTTGCAAGATAACAATTGTAAGAGTTTCCTGAATTTGCCAGTGATATGGTCCTTCAGAACACGGACCTAGCCATGCAATTTCCTTAGTAGTGACTTACTGTAAGTGGTTGTGGGAGCCATAATTTTTATGAAGGTTCAAGATTAGTTTATCTTTAGATAGCATATTGTTATGGAAATAACAGGATTTATTTCAACCCACTTACATTTAGAAAATGCTTTAGGTCCAGCACTCCTGGTTTTTAATTCACAGGCATTTCAAACACTATTTTAGGGTCTATTTTTTTTCATGTGGTCAAGGGAAACTTTGACTTCTCACCTTTGCAGTTGCCTCGGTAGGCTATTTCCAGCTGAGGGTCTTTGCATTTTGCTCGTTGAAACTCACACCGGGACAGAAAAGTTCTTCCATCAGATGCACAGAGTGATTTCTGAGGGGAACCTGCACAGTCCAGGCTGCATTCTCTGTCTTTGTCTTGGTCCACTCTCAAAAACTAGAGAAAAAAAAAAAATGCTGTAGGAATGCTACTTCCATGTGAAAACTGCTCTGTGGTCCCCTTCCCCAGCAAAGACATACAATTATTACCCAAACCTGAGAAGAAAGTTCTGCTTTATGTGTCTATTCAAATCCTAGCTGATTTGTCGTATCTGGGTTTTTTCCACTGCTGCTGTGAAATGGCAGTGATTGCAACATCTCCATAACATACACTAAATCCAGTACCACAGTTAGGAAGTCTCTGAATCTGTTTCAATCATTATGAATCTCAAAACAACAACTTGGAGTTTTTGAAGTGAAAATGGTGATGGCAGAAACATTCTTCACAACCAAAATGTGACAGCAATGGATGCTTGTCTATTTTATTAGATATGTATTAATTATTCAACAATGACAAGCTGGAAAGTCTGTTCTAAGCCCCAAGTAGGATTTTTACCATAAATATTCTCATTGTGGATTTCAATGTGCCTCTTTCTAGTTTTGACCCAAAGTCACACTGAACCCAACCTAATTGTTCATCCCTCCACTGTCAAGGCTGCAAGGCTCATGAGTTTGGCATCATCTTTGCCACTGTGAAAGGAAGGAGCTTCTCACCCTGAAACATGCTGCCAAAATAACCCTAATCAGATCTGATGCCTCTACATGCCAGCCAAAAACAAAGACAGATGAAAACAAAGGTATTACTTTATCTTCTGAGCTCTTGAATAGCTGAGACTAGGGAGGAGGTGAACCCAGGAAGTGTTCAGATTAATTTCTCTATCCTTCTGCTTCTTCTGAACAACCATAAAATTAAGCAAGGCATACAGCTACCAGGAGGTAATCATTCTCCTAAGCATCAGGAGGTGGCCAAGAAAAGGTCTGCATCCAACTAAAGCCCTGTTTTCATTGGTGCTACTTCATCATAATGAACCTCAGGTAGAGAAAATTTTGAACTTCAGATGAGAAACTGAAATTAGGAGGAAAATTTCAAGGAAAAAAAAAATAGGACAAAGAGTAGCATTTGGCATTAAAAATTAAAAAAAAACCATTTGCTACCTATAGCTCCCCTGCATTTTATTACACATAAGAAATATATAAAGAGAGTTATAAATCTCCATAATCTTCATACTTAAAACTGTGGTCTATTTGCATTTCCTATCATTTAACAGGAATGATAGGAAATACAGATGTCTTTCTAGAAAGACTGCATGAAAATGGAGAGATTATGTCAAAGGTATCACTTTCAATTAACAGACATATGGTTGAACTTCTACCAGAAATTTTGTATTTTAGTGGCACACTAATATAAAAAGGAAAGCTTCCTTTTCCCGATGTTTTTGAGCAATATTTCTCTTTTAGGAATAATTAGCTTCAGTAGCAAACTACCCACAAATTGCACACAAACCCCAAATCTTTCTCCAAGGAATCTAGCTACAGAGTTCCAGAAGGGGAGGACAGATGGTCCTTTCGCTCCATCTCAGTGTTATTTTGCAGATCTTTCTTGCCGAAAGAAATCAATAATTAGGTGAGCTGAGTGGGAAGGGAGAAAAACTGAAGTAATCTCCCTTTTTCCTGCACAATGAGTAACAGTGAAGACAGGCATCCATGTCTCTGGACAACCTCCAAATCGTGTTGGTCTCCAGGGCTTGCCTGGGTGCCCTATGAACTGCAATGGGAGCCCTGTGAGGTCTTCCAAGCTTCCCTTTCTTGCCTGGGAGGCATCTGCAGGACTCCAAGATTAGGCCTACCTAGGACTATGAAAAGGACTTCTCAGTGAAAAATGGACCACATGGGGTTCCTGGCAAAAAAAAAAAAAAATTGGATCAAGTCCTCCACTTTGCCTCCGACTTCCCCTGTGGATTTGCTGATGGCAAGTCAAGTGATCTCCCTCCTTCCATTTTGTGAATTAAGGAATACAGCCTTTCTGTGTGTAGAAGACTACCCCTCTGTAATGGCTAGGCACTTTGCCACCCTTAATTTATCCTCAGCAACATCCCCATTGAACAGAGAATTAGTTTTCAAACGCACAGGAAGGCTTTGTAACCCACAGAAAATCCTGCAGCAGATGAGGGGACCGAACCCAAGCACCAGAAAAAAACCACACACAGCAGCAGTCTAGCCTCTGTACCATTTTTCTCCCAGAGCTTCCTCATTTGTTCTGTTTTGAACAGATGCAGGAGTTAAGATGGGTATGCCTGACAGTAACACTGTGGACAGAAAATCCTCTTAAATGTCTGAGGAACAAAATCCACTCCCTTGAGAGCATGACAGTTCACAGATAAAGCTGTATTTTAAAGGGCATTTATCCAAAGAGTTTTATTTAAGTATTTTATTATTTCAAAGCCTTAGAGGAGATTAGGGCAAATTAAGGGTTCAAGGATATTCAAGCAACCTGGAAAATCAGAGGATGAAGACATACCCGGGAGATAAAACCACTTGAATAGCTTATTGGTTAACCAAACCTCACTGGAGAATTTGGGTTGCACATTTAAACAATTTCCACCAACCTAGTGTAACTGAGGGATTTGAGAGCAGGAAGGACAAAAATGCAAGCAATCGTAAGGAAAGATGGCATGAAAGAGAGACTAGCAAATATACTTAGAAAAAAACATAAAGTATGTGATTGACATTTGGAAAATACTTCATTGTCATCTTTACTACAGCAGTATAAGGTGGTACAAGTCAAAATCAGTATTGCTTGCTCACATAGCCAAAGGAATTGATAGACACATCAAAAACTAATGCTGAAACAAGAAAGGGCTGTGGAATTTCTCATAAGATTTGCTACTTGTTCAAACAGGAACAAGCACAGACAGTGACAGAGAAGCTGGGATCACACAGGTGCATCTCTTAGAGCTGTATTTTCCTGTGAAAATAGTCCTTTTGATTAAAATAGGACAGTTTAGAGAGAGAGACAAATGGTTCAATACAGAAAGTGACTCACTCTCAATATTGGTTCATCTATTTCTGTCTTTGAATTCATTTAACAAACAAATGTGTTATTGTATGAACATGTGATTCACTGAAAGACAAGCTTAAAGCAGCATTTCTGTTGAATGCTGTTAATGACTGAAATAAGGCCAACAATAGTTGACCAACCTGAGATGGAATTATTTTGAACAACCAGCAGAAAGTGGACAATTATGGTTAAACCCTACTAAAAAGCAAAACACTTTTAACAGGAGGTATTCTTGCCCTCATGACACAGAAACCAGCCTAGTCATGTTTCAAAAAACTGGTTTCAACTAAAAATTATGCCACAGATTAAGAGGCACGACTCAACTGGAATTGCTGTAATGTATCTTCTGCTTTACATTTCAGTATAATTCATTTCAGCCTTTCCAAAGCACTATACTTGACAACACCCAGCTTCCAAGGGGCTTACTATTCTGTACTAGGCACTGCTTTAAATTCTCATGTAGTATTTCTAAGAAGAAAGAATGATAATGGGACTACAGCAGAAAAATGTTTGATTTTATGTTTACCTCATTAATAAACCTAATCACTAAAGTCACTAGATACATGTAGCCACTTTACAGGTATAAGCACTACTGAAATATTATTTAATGTCATACATTTCCAGCATCATGGAATTCCACTACTTTCCTTCACTGTCTCACATAGCAAAGAATCTTAATACTGGATGAAATGATGATCACTGATCACTGACGGTCCCAGTGATCTTTCATCTCTCTGTTACTGAAGTTGAGAGTATGAAGTAGTAAAAACCTGAAACCTTGCTTAAACTGGGGGAAAATATTTCTGCTCTGTTTTTTTTGCTTTTTTCTGCTCTGATTTATCTTTCTGCTTTGTTTTTGTCACTGGTGCCACATCTGGGCTATGGACAGTCAGGGTGCCTATTTCATCAACCACAAGCAATGCGTTGCAGTTGATGAGAAAGTTTTTCCAATACCTTAAGAGTAGGAATTTGATGGTTTCCTTACTGTGCTATTAAACTATTTATCAAGATATCATGTATATGTAACTTTGCTCACTGCTGTGGCATAACACTTATCTTCTCTTTCCCTTACAGTGTTCACTTTTATGCAGGGACTCAGTGCCATTCCCTCTGGTCTTCATCCTGCAGCTGCATCATTGCTAGGGCAGAAAAGGTCTTCAGATAAAACTGAGTCACATGCACACCTTTGCAATTCTAGTGCACGAATCTGTGAACCCACCCTCCCTAGTTCAGAGAAACTCTCACCCAAGCAGACGACAGAGTATAAGGCGAGAAAAACGGTGCTTGGCTAGAGAGCCAACACCTGGATACATCTGGAAGCCAGACTTCCAGTCCAAGTAAGCAGAAGAGTCAAGACCAGTGTTACAGTCTGGCCATGGGGAGCACCAACATCTCTCTGCATTGGAAGAAAAGCTGACAACAGACACACTTAGGCTGAGGCATAAAGATTAGTTATTGAATCTGGCTCAAAGCAAGTTAAACAGTAATGGGAAATGGTCTACTCTACATTTCATCATATAGCGTACAACTGTGGATTTTGTCTTTGGTTTGATGCCATTGTTTGATTAATCTGAGCAAGGTAGGGCAGCTTTCCATTTTTTTTTATTTTTTTTTTTTTAATTTTAATTTTAATTTGGGCAAGCTTGTCTCTAATACTTGCAGTCCTACAGAGACATCCTTAACGCAAACAGGCTGCATGGAAAGTATACTTATGCTAAACCTATTTTTAATTTGCCGTAATATAAGTTTTCTTACTAAAGCTGAAGACCAGGAAACCACTTTTTCTGTCTGTGGATAGAACCCCCATCCTCTTCTGTAACACCAAGTTGGAGTCTGCAGACTATGAATCCAACTTCATGAATTTAGATAGTTCATCACAGGTTTTTAGCCAACCTTTCTGCAGCTTACAGATTCCTTCAATTTTCACTGGACCTATATACCCTCCACGGACACTAGATGTTTAAGGACAGTCATAACAGGTTTTTATTTTATTATTATTTGTGCACCCCTTATAACTGATATACAGACCTTCCCTTTGACCAGGTGAAAACTACTTTTAGAATCTAAAATACAGTTCAAGACTGCTTGTAAAACAGGAGACTAACACCTCATCTTGGAGGGCTGAAGGGCAAAAAGGCCTGAAAAACAAGCAGAATAGAGAAGATGGATACTAGACATCACTGCTTTGCTTGAAAAAGCCTACTTCAAACTACAGCTCTGAGAGGCAATTTCTTTATTCTGCATCTAGTTGCTGTGAGATGTTGAACAGGATGGTCTGACTTCTCTGCTGGCATGGGAGGTCTGCAAACAAACTGTGGAGCAGTGCACTCTAGAGTGGCTCTGTGCTGAGAGCTTTGGGCTGGTGAAAGATGTGCTGATTTACAGTGATTTATGTAGTCATGCTGTTTCTGTCTGACAGCTGCCTGACAAGCAGATGTAGCAATCTCCAAGCCAGGAATATTTTGTTCCGTCCAGGCTTGTCTACAATGGAAAAATGAGTTAGACAACAACAATACATATGTGTGAGGGGGTGTGTGTGTGTGTGTGTGTGTGTGTGTGTCTGCATATATATTTGTGGGGTATATATCCACACATGCAAGTTATAATCTGTAAAGTCATATTCCCATGTGTATTTCAGACAAAGGCAATGATGTTTAAATATTAGAGAGCATTCCAATCAGCTAGTCTGTCTCAATTAATCTGCTTCATTGAAACGCCACTAATTTTTTCAATGTTTATTTCTTCACTCTTCTCCCAAGGAATGAAGCAGAAGGTAATCCTCATGGGTCCCTTCCAACTATATTCTATGATTTTAAAGTATATTTACAGAACAAACTCTATTCTCATCCCAATGCCATGGGAAAGCCTTCAGCCCTAGCACTGAAATGGATGGAAAACTTAAGTTCTCCTTATCCTTGTTATTTAGGACAGTACCAAAAGATACCTTCAAAATACCCGCTCTGTATAACTGCTGTACTCAACCAATCTTTAACAGATTTGTTCATCCTGCGCTGTCCCACTGAAGCAAAACGGTCCTTAATGACTGTTCCATGACAAAGCCAGAGTTGTGTACTTGAAATTGTGACCTCCTTTTGTTTACAAACATACAGGACATCACCATTAAGGTTAAGCTTGCATGGAGGAATTTACACAAGCCATCACACGCTGGGCCTGTGCAGCCTTAAGAAAAAATGACAGAGAGGAGACCTCATTAATGTGTATAAATACCTAAAGGGTGTCAAGAGGATGGATCCAGGCTCTCCTTGGTGGTGCCAAGAAATAGGACGTGAGGAAATGGGCAGAAAGTGATGCACAGAAAGCTCCACCTGAACATAAGGAAGAACTTCACTGTGAGGGGAACTGCGCACTGGAACAGACTGTCCAGAGAGGTTGTGGAGTCTCTCTCATTTGGGATATTTGAGAAGCATCTGAATGCAATCCTGTGCAACATGCTCTAGGACAGCCCTGCTTGATCAGCAAGGTTGGACCAGATGACCCACAGTGGTCCCTTCCAACCTGACCCATTCTGTGATTCTGAGACTAATTAGATATGATTCTGACGAGCCAGAACATGCCCTGTCCTTGTTATTACAGTGGACAAGGTCATTTGCACTTACAACAAAAAATCTCATCAAAACATGTCTGCCTCTTCTCAGTGATAAGGGTTCCTGGTGTGTATCAGAATCTTCCCATTATATTCCCCTACCAGACAAGTCATCAGATTACTGATTTCAATGAAGTTATCTCAAACTTGAGAAAAAATGAGCATTTGTTCTTTAGAGATCATTATCCCTGTTTACACAAAAAATTAGTGACCCAGCCGCAAGACTGCAGCACTCTCCAGGGCAGCAAGCCATGATCACGGTGTAATAGTGCGGAACTAATTGTGTGGACTAGAAAAACTAGAAATTGGCAGCTTTAGGATAAGATTCACCTGACTTGGATAGATCATGTCCTAGAAACATCCCTTTTACCTCATGAGCTGTAGAGCCTGATAAACTAGCTCTCCTGTAATTGTTTCAAGTCCTATGAGAATAACCTGTCCCATAGTGTGAAAGAAAAACAAAGGGGAACAAACTCTCCAAGTCCCAGGTTTCAGACAACTGAAACAGAGGTGGGCTCTAAGTTTGAAAAATAACTTTATCATAGGTTGTGCATTTGCAGGGGCACACAGGAGGCAGAACTGTCTCTAATACCTGCTGAGACACTGTTTTATTGAAAAGAACCATGTTAAACCTTTGCACACAGACACTCCCCACCACCACCACTTTTGCTTCATTGTATTTCATGAAACTTTTCATATGGAACTTATGTGTAGCCTCTTTCCCTATAAAATTTAGCCAGGATGGTTGAAATAAACAGCTAGAGTATGCAATTTCACTGAGTGGGAAGTTGGAGTTTGGGTTTGTTAGGTTTTGTTTTTTGTGTTGTGGTGGTGTTTTTTTATTTTTTTTTTTTTTTTAATCACCCAGGATTAGTACTCAAAGTCAGCTCCAAGTTACCTACCTATCAATTAGAACAGTGTTGTGCTTTACTCCCTCAGTGCCTGGAGTGCAGTAGAGCTTTTGGAGCCTCACTGCTAAAACTACAGTCTCCTCTTGTTACGACCAGCACAGAAAATTATTAAACAGGGTCGAGCTTTGATTGATATGTTTTGCTTTGGCATGTTATTTTTGAAATGTTTATTGCTTTATCAGGTGTTTTTTAATGTGACCTCTACTGTATAGATGGAGGGATGGGGGGGGGAGGTGAATGT
>WEKY01033197.1:0-30375 GCA_013390045.1 Picathartes gymnocephalus
AAAGAAACTATGTATCACAATCCCTAGTAGAAGGTAAGAGATCAAATTATATTAAGAACAGCAGACTGAAACAAAGTCCTACACCAACTTGACAAAAAAATAAAATACTGGGTTATCTTTACAGAGAACACTGGTAAACAAGTAAATCCATAAAAGACTTATTAGAAAACTTTGGTTAGGACTGGTACTGTACCTGAATACAGTCTTACACAACAAACATATGCCTTTTTATACATATATTGTTCTTATAGTAATGAGAAGAATCTGAAGATTTAATTTTTCCTTTTAAGTTATCCTATCTAAACATTAAAACCTACTCTGTTATTGGCCACTAGTATAAAGCTGTTAAGACTTAAAAGAATGATCCTGTTTTATTCTTTGATAACAGACAATAATGACATTTTGCATTTATTAAAGAAACTGCTCATTTCACATTCTTAATCTTTACAACCATTAACAAAAATCATTTATTGTGATTGTACTTCTCTGCAGCCTCCCTACACTAAATGGCAACACTTTACAAAAGCTGCTTTCAATAAATAGCTAAAATAAAGGCTAATAACTGCTTATAAGAGTAGCTTAATTTATGTTCAAACAAGTGTTCATTTTTTTGTCCACCACTCTCCTTCAGATTAAGGAATTGCATAAAAGAAATGATTTAAAATTTCCCCATTTCACATGGTCAAAAGAGGTTATCTATGGAGAGATTAGCATACCAATAAAGGTAATAAAGCAGTACATCTCATAAGTAGCCTTTAGAAATGATTGTGGCAAGCCAGTCAAAGAAATCATAACCAAGTCATCTTTGGGAAAAAGCTCCCTGTGATGAAAGCTACAGAAATCCTTCCTTCCCCTCTATTCCATATCACACTACACTATTGCTGAGATAAGCAAACAGGAAAATAAATAAACAAATACAAATCAGGCAGAATGCAATCTTAAAAGAAGCAGTCAAGTCCTCCTCTTCCACTTCCTATTCCCAATGCCTCCGTCATGGCATATTTCAAGTGATTTTGTAGGCTGTGTGTGATGAAGTGGTTTTATTTGCGTTGGCCAACTACTGACCACAGCCCTGAGCACTACTGAAAAAACAAACAGCATTTTGCAAAGAAAATTGGACCTCTCAACCTCCCAAGGGCGGTGATTTCACTTTCCCCAAAATTGTGAAATATATGGGGTTTAGCTTGTGACTCAAGATACTCAGTAAGATTAAATTACATTCAAGGCAATGCATATTTTTTCTTCCTTCATACAAGGAATTATTTATTTTGTGGGTATGAAGATAAGTTTACTTTCCAAAGAAAAGCATGTATTGAAGTAGTTTTAACATCTACCTTTCCCCTTTCAACTCCATTTTACTTCTTGACACAAGGCATGAGTACACAAAACATGCAAGTGGAAGTTATGGAGGACAGTTCTTGATATCAGTGTTACTGATCTCCATATCCATTCATAGTATTAGATACATAACTTCAAAAGGTATTCAATTATTATTCCTTGCTACATCTCCACTGTAACACGAAAAACATCTATCATGCTCCACACAACATATTTGATACATTCTATCCTCTCCCTTATGGAATAATTTGGAGCTTTTTACAATTACCCTCAACAGCCAAGTCCACAGATGTATTTTTCTTGGAAAGACACTGAGTTGTTTGTTCCAAGATCAGTAACACAAGCCCTACATTAAAAAGTTGGATGAACTTATTTTACAAAGCAAACATAAACTCTAACTTCTTCCTTAAAGTTGTAAGAAATATTTGCTCTAGACAATCTTCACATTCTGAAGAGAGGCAGAGTGTATGTGCATGCACAAAACATAAAAACAATTCTGTGCCATAATTATGTTGAGCTACATGGGTACTCTATGAAGTAATTAACATCAAGACAAGCTTAAAATCAAAATAATTATTAGCAAGGTAGCTCTGATGTAAAGAGATCAGATTTTTTTTTCAGCATTTTTCAATAGCAGACAAAAACATTGGACTTGATTTTTAGATCTTTTCCTGATGGGAAGTCCTCTTCTTGGAGATTAATATAAAATCAGAGTCTTAAGACTTAAAATGTCTCATAATTATTTTTTTGGTTCTTTAATTAGAAATCAAATAGTTCAAAAGAAATCTAATCTTGCAGTTTGGAGTATGGCATTTCTTTAACGTTTGTGTCCTCCTATCTCTCTCCTTTCCATGAAATGAAACTGAAAGGTACCAAAAGTAACTAACGCTTTCTCAATGTATGATCACATGAAAACAGCTGTCAAAATGACAGTATTAGGAATTTAGCAAGACAGAAAGCAGGGTAAGACATTTGCAGAAATGCTAATACCTGTGGTTTTAATGATCAATTCTACTTATTGCAAAGATTTTATACCAGTCTGTAATTAGTATCTAGTAAATGGCTTCCCCGCAGAGAAGCTATTCCATATCTGCTTGTGGTGCCTACTCTCTTGTATGCAGCCAACAAACAGGAACATAGCTACTAGCATGGTATGTCTTAATTCTGTTTCTTATCTATCTCTTATTTACTAAATGTGATTAAACAGCTACAAGTGAATTATCAAAATAAACTTTCAGAATTAACACATAGAGAGCATATAGAGCTCAACATTTTTATGCAAGAACTTGTTTAAGCAGGTAGATTACAACCCCTCAACTAAATCACAATCACAAGTCCTCACTACTAAGTAAGCAGACTATTTTCATGTGGACTTTATAAGTTGGTTTAAGAATGACTGGGAATTTAAACTTGATTCGGTACACTAGCATATATTTTGCAGAATGTTACAACAAAAATCCAATAAATTTCAGAATATTTGGAGACCACTGGAAAATGCTTGTATTAGTATCACAGTACACATATTTTTAATGGTCATTAAATGAATGCCAGTGTGTTTTTCAATGGACAGAAATCTGGAATTCAAGTCATTCTATGGGAGGAAATCTATATAGATTTTCCATTGTAAGCTCAATAATATTTTCACCTTAAAAGAAAAAAATAAAAGAAAGAGATGTGAAAAGGAAGGCTAAATGGGAAGAACTCCAAACTACATATACTTCCCCAGGCACAAAACCAAACAAGAGGAAGTGGTACTGTAACCCCATCCACTTAAAGGGATCAAGTCATGCTTTTTGTTTGTACTTTGCTGCACAAGTTTCAAGGCTTGGATTTTGATTACTTTAAGAACTACCCACAGTTACTATAAAAGTTACTCATTTTATGTCTCCAACAAAAAGATTACACTTCAAACTCAGTTAAGCTCAGCTGCAAAAAAAAAGCTATGTTAAGCAACACTGACCATGCTCCTGCAATATAGAAATAATCTTCTGGTTTACCAAAAATACTTTACAACATTTTAAGATGTAACTAAATATGGACAAGAGTATAAGAAGTTGATTAAGACAGATCATTATGAGTTCCATTTTTAAAGGCTAGAACAATTCACGTCCTGTATTCTTTAAATTATTCTATGTTTCACAGAATCTTGGAATGAGTAAGGTTGGAAGGACTTAGAGGGGATCATCTGGTCGAACCTCCCTGCTCAAGCAGGATCATCTTAGAGCACATGGCACAGGATTCTGTCCAGACAGTTCTTGAGCATCTCCAGTGATGGAGACTCCACAACCTCTCCAGGCAATCTGTTCCAGTGTGAGGTACCCGCACAGTGAAGTTCTTCCTCATGTTCAGGTGGAAGTCCCTGTGCATCAGGATTTTTTTTATATTCTCCTTCTACCACACAGTTAGCAATTAAAACTCTTACTGAAACGATTTTTTGTTAACTACGGAAATAAGGCTTAAGCAAATGTTGTCTCTACCAATTGCTCCTCCCAACAGCAAGCTTTAGAGAGCTGGAGATTTCAGAGATAAAAGGCTCCTAAAAGTTTCAGGAAAATGGACAGCTGAGCAGAACACGTTCAAAGAAACAAGTTCATTGTCCCACTAGAAACACTGTGCAACAAGTCCAACAATTCCCAGCTCCTTACAGCCTGCTGGCTGGCCTGTGCTCACACGGCTCCTTTGTGCTCTCGCTGCCTTTGCAGGGCATTTGCCACTCAAGTTATTTTCTCCACAGAATATTGCGGGGAACAGAACAAGTTATTTTCCCTACACAACAAGAGCAAGCTCATGTGCATGTTGAGGTTCAGTACAGTTTGGGATACAGGACACGTCCCTAAGCAACCAGACATTACTTGCTCTCCTGCATATGTTTTTCTCTCTATTTTATCTTAATAGGATTGCTTTACTTCAAATCAAAGGCAAAGCACTTTCCCAATGTTGCCAGAATTTCAGAAGTGGGTTTTTCTAGCGGTGAATGCACAAGCCATGTACTATTGCAAGCTAGAGGGAGAGAAAAAATACAAATGTTCCCAGTACTTGGTCCCCAAGATGAACAGATTAAGGGCCACTCCATCCAGGCACACAAGCATTTTTAACAAAATGAGAGCATTCTCATGGCATTACAAGATAAACACACAAGCACCATAATGGATTAAAGAGATGTTTCATTGATAATGGTCCAACTGTGTCCACCAATACATCCACAGAAGTTGAACTGTACAGTTAGAAAACAGCTGGTCTAGAATATACCAGTAACTATCAACTTGCAATCTTTTGCAGACAGAAAGGCAGCTGAAAAATAAAAGAATACTGAATAATCATGACAAAACAATTATTCTTTATTATTTGTATTTTCATTCTAAGTGGTTAAAAAAACTCTATGAACAAGAGAGCTCCAAAGACTGATTTTTATTCAAATTTTGTCCTCAAGTTCAAAGTGCTTTTCAGATATTTTTGCAGGTTTGGTTAGAGAGAAAGAAAACACATTTTAATTTTAGATTCTGCACAGCTTTAATATTTGGTTAAATTCCAGTGTATCCAGAATTTACGAGAGTGAAGCAGCCTGTACCTAAGTTTTACTAGCTGAAATGGGGAAGTTAGCTTAATTAAATTTAAAGATGTAAATATAGGAGCAGTATGGGATGTGAAACTTATAGTGTGACGCCTCTTCCTTATTAGCAGCTCCTGCATACACACTTGCATTGCAGCAAATCTCAAGTAGCCTATTTTGTGTGAAGCACCTTGTGTTCCCTGCATCTGTCATGGAGTAGGAGCTACTATGCAAAATTAATAAATACAGCACTAATACACAGATTACCCTGTCATATACTGCTTGCATGTCCAGAACCTCACAGTATTGACTTGTTTTCAACCCTAGTGATGAAGATTCAGTGGACAGGCAAATGAGCAGTTTTAAGCCTCACCATATAAATGCCAAAGTGAAGAAGCTGCAATTCCATATTAGCTTAAGCCGGTTTGCTGTCAGGATCCCAGCCCTCTCGCCCCAGCCACAGCCACAGCAACAAAGTCAGGACTCCTCCCTCGGCCTCGGCTGCAGGCCTCACGTGCCTGTGCAGCTGAGCTGGGCTATTTCAATGTTCAACTCCTGACAGAGCAACTCTTGTGTTCTTCTCCACTCCCACAAACAAATGAATGGTTCCCAGAAGCTACACACCAATGCAGGACCAAAGCAAAAGGGGTGAGGTTGTGCAGCTGGGGATGGAAGAAAATCGAAGAACAGGGCAGGACCAGGACAGACAGTAGCAAGCTCTTCTTAGGCTGCTAAGTGAACACAAGGCAATTACACCAAATCCCCCTAAGCCTCACAAGACTTCTTATATTTAGACAAATCTATAGAAACTGTAAGGACTGTTAATAGAAAATCACAGAATGGCTTGGGTTGGAAGGGAGCTCAAAGATCATCGAGTTCCAACCACCTTCCACTAGACCAGGTTGCTCAGGGCCCCACCCAGCCCGGCCTTGAATATCTCCAGGGATGGAACATGCACTGCTTCCCTAGGCAACCTGTTCCAGTGCTTCACCACAATTACTATTCAAATATAAAGTAGGTTTTCTTATTTATCCATTACAGATTAAAACCATATACTTTGTAAAATGTTTCAGTGTGTAATTTTATTATTTTTTCACTTGCTCAACCATGTTTTGTAACACACCCAATGATCAAATCTTTAGTCTCTCATCTCATGATGCACTAACACAGTTGGTCTTCTAAATCTGTTTTAGATCAGTGATCCCTAATGTGAGTAACTATCTTGAATAGAAAGGAAGAATTCCTATGGAAATAACTATAAATAAAACAACACATGGACATTATT
Source organism: Picathartes gymnocephalus (assembly GCA_013390045.1). Classification (NCBI taxonomy): domain Eukaryota; kingdom Metazoa; phylum Chordata; class Aves; order Passeriformes; family Picathartidae; genus Picathartes; species Picathartes gymnocephalus. The sequence continues at coordinate 6,174 of WEKY01033197.1, forward strand.
GAATAAATTTTTTTGAAGGTCAATGGCATTGTCCCTCAAAACCCACATTAGATAAAAATAGCAAGGCATAATGCTTTTCTTGGTTTTGCAATGAAACTGCACCAAGGGAAAGACTCACAAAATCCAAGAATTCAAGGATCTTTAACTCTTAAAACTAGTCTTGCCCCACAGTGCTGTTTGAAGTAATTTCATTAACTATACTAAAAAAATAGTAATATGTTTGATAATATTCATATTTTTCAATGAAAGCAAAGGGTTCAATTTGCCTTAACTGGACAAGGAATGACTCATGACTTCCTGGCCCACTCTCATGTCTTGATGGTTCATTCTTTATTTTTACTGCCATGTTTCAAAAGACTTTACTATATGCTATAGGCTGTCCAGACAACATCAAAAGGAATTAATCTTGTTAGACATTTAAGTAAATAGCCAGTCTCATTAACCAAACCAACTGAAAATGGTTATTGTGTGGGTTACATAAATGAGGTAAATAAAACTTGACATCAAAAGCAACATCAGAAACTCCGGCAGAAAAAAACTACTCACTTCTTAACAAACTAGAAGTCAAGCCATGATGAATTAAAAAAAACCTTTAAAACACTTCAACTATGTGCAGGTATTCAAAGGGGATTGTTGCATAACTTAGTTCCTAGTTCTGTTACAAACTGTGACCTCCTCAAAGCCAGTAACCAGGCAGCATTTTGAAACAATCCACATGCACTGACAATCCTCCAAGAGTTCAATACAAATCAGACTCTGGAGTATCAGTCTGCCCTAAGGGGGAAGGTGACTGTTGCTATTGGCAGCTTCAACAATGCAACACCTAACACGTTTAACTTCGACAGCTGAAGTTGCCAATAAATTGTGCTAAAGAAAATGCAATCAGGCCACAAAAAATGGAGAAAAGCAAGTTGTGTTTGTTTAAGGGATGGTACAAAAAATACACATCCAGTATTCGAGACAATTACATGTCATTTTGAAGTTGCAAATACTGGAGAAAGTAATATTTATTTCAGGAAATTAGAAAAAGACAGTATTGGTAAATGACAAGCAATAAACTTCCTACAGCAAGCTAAAGAATATAATGCAACAGAATTATACTGGGCTTTGTATTGTGTGTAAAAACAGATCTTGCCATACACAGACGTCATCTGCAGCACCTGAAGATCCACTGACTGCATAAGATCTGAGGGAGACAGAAATTTACCCATGCTCAAGAAAGCCAAAAATTCGAGAAAAAGAGCCAACAAAACAAACAGGATATAAAGATTTAGCACAAAGTAGCAAACTGTGATTATGGAAATGATACATTTTCTGCAATGGCTACCTTATTTCAAGTATTGTTACTGCCAAACTTAAAAAAGAATTTTAAAAAAGTTTGTGACATATCTGGGCCTTCAAGTGATTAACTCAATCTATGTCCAAGCTTAGGTTCAACCTGATATTTTTTTGTGTGAATGTAATTTTCCATTGCTCATTCTTGGTGTTCTTTTTTCTAGTTTTGTTTTGGTTTTGGGTAGGGTTTTTTTTTAAATATTTCTTCTTTTTCATAATACTCCTACTGACTATATCCAACTATTCCTTTTCACTAATTCCAGTTCTGTGCCAGTAACATGATCTTTCTTACTGTTCTCCAACTAGGACAAAAATTGAAGAGAACAAAGTCACACAGTACTATCTACAGAAGAAGAAAAAACAAAAAAAAAATAAGCATGTTCATCAGAAGCCTTGCTACAGCTCCCCATAAAACAACTGGAGACAATTCTCTCCATCAGGAATCTGTCTGCAGATTAAAAACATCCATATGCTTCCAATCTTCATTTCAGACCTTGATGAGTTTATGCCTCCTTCTGATATGCTACATAATATTTATCTGTAGGACTGATAGTGGGCATGCAATTGCCCCTCTCAGAAAAGCACTCAGCAACAAAGAGTTAGGCATAGGATTCCTTGGAATACATTAGGACTGGAGCTTACCTAAAAAGAGATCACAAATTAATTTAAAAGTTGATTAATTAAGATTTGATTAATTACAAATATGCTAAAAAAATTGTGATGAAAATGTTAATAGTTTGAACTAAAAACATTTGTTTAAACAAACAGGCAGGAATTAAGGCATACTTAGAACTAATTAATTTCACTAAGGCTGTTAAAGACTCAAGTCTACAATGACTTCATCAAAATAAAGGCTCTACCCAATTATCACCAATCTGGCCCAATAAAATAATCAGCATGATATTTAAATGATTATGAGAGCATGACAACCGAGCAACATTTAGAAGAAGAATGGTTTTTGAAAAAGACCTTTTATTATGTTTATCAACAAGAACTGTAATAGTACAACAAACACAAAATGACCACCAAGGGCAATATTAACTGCAACACGAAAAAAATGTACAGGTTCCATAATTTTAATGTGAACAAGTTGCCATCATTCTTCAAAACTCTTTCCTAATGTAAAGCTAAACAACAAGTTCTGGGTTCTCAGTGGCTCCTCAAAGGCTTCCTGACTAATTTCTGCTTAAAATTTAAAAAATGATTTGTAACACCCAGTGTCATACTCAATTTAAAGCAAAAAATTCAAGCTGTGTTTTTGACTACTGAGTCACCTCAGAAAGTCATTCCTACAAGATGGGTTTCACCTTCATTTTACCTGACTATCCCCTCAGGAAACCAAGTATAATAAAAAGAAAATATGACCATTTAAAGAAAGAGGAGATGAATGAACAGAACAGTAATCATCATTAACCTCACAAAACTAGGACAGCTTTTTTGCAATAAAAAAAAAATTGTAGAAAACCTAGATTTTAATTATTCAATTAAGCCGACATATTGCTGAACATGAATAAAAAATTAGGTCATTTTTATTGAACTGCCTTTTCAAGACTCAGTTGAAGAAATGAAGACCAAGTGGAAGGAACAATGCTTAACAGAAACGACACCTGACTCAAAAGCTTGAAGCAGAAAATAGATGGGAGGCCAGCAATGCCTCAGCAGAAACTACCAAATATTGCTTGCACCTTTTTCAACTCTCCCTTGGCACCAGGTTATATCTATTCTTGGAGAAAAGATACTGGGTGTAAGTCAGAACAAAGGTCCATCTACGTGGCCATTTTTACAAAAATTCCAAAGAAAGAAAAAAAGGAATAAAACTACAGTATTACCCACTAGTGTTTTCTGGTTAGTAAATTAAATTATGAAGTTAAGTAGAATAATTCCTGACATCAAGATTCCTGTGATGTTACTGCTCCACAGGGTAGAGAGGAGAGAAGACAGGATTAATGTAAGCAGGAAATAAGTATGTTTCTAAGAAAACTGAAAAGGTATCATGACACTCTAACTTCCTGCATTTTTTCCTAATTCTGAAATGCAACCCATTTCGAGAAGATGAATAAGACAAAATTGAAAAGGCTTTCGTTTGAAACACAGAATAGAATGCATATTTAGATGGCCAAGTATCTGCAAATGAATAGAAAGATCAACAAAATTACTTGGGCATGTAATTTTGAGGGAAAAGTTGCAAGTACACCTGATTTAATGCACTGAATGTATTACTACTTTCAGACCATAATGACTTGCTAATGGATTGATTACAAGTTTTTCATATACCACAGCTGAAGACTGACTAAATACCCCATGCACAAAGAAACATCTTGGAAATGCCAGGGAGTGGCACCACTTCTGTTATTATGTCTCTGAAAAGCTCAATAATTGCAGTTCTTTCTGGAAAGAAATAAAATGAGCAGAACCAGAATTTTATTTGGAATTAAGTACAAAATGAGATCTGGAAAATGCACCACACAGACTTCAGAAGACTCAGCTACTTCAGAAGGACAATACCCTCTTAAGTTTCACTGACTAGATCAGAATATGAAACATTTTAGTTCAAACGAGTGGAAATAAGCAAACAGAGGAGCCTATCAGAAGAACACCAAACCTTGCAATAAAAGCAGCAGAACCAACCAAAAAAGCTAGACAGTAAGAGGGCTGCAGTTGCTGGATCTGAATCAGCCCACTAGACCCACCCGTGGATGATGCTGCAGCTCTGAAACGCACCTAGCTAAGGAAAAGTCTACATAGAGAAGAAAAAGAGCAGGAAAAAAAAAGCTGAAAGATTTGCTGGCTCACATGTGAAAAATTTATCATATTCTATTCAGGGAATAAAAAGAAAACTATGTTTTAATCTCCGTTATGGATTAAAAAACCCACCATTTCTCTCCCTAAACCCCTATCTACTAGCACCTTCCTACAATTCACAAAACCTACACACTTCAAAACTAGTAAATAGGAGAGACAAGAACTATGAAAATGCTTGAAAATTTACATCCTTAAATTCCATAAAGAAGATACCAACATTAGCCTGGAACAAAAATCCTGCTTATCCTCTAGTGCAAAGGCCACAACACTTAACAGAACTACTTGTCCTTCCTCTTCTCACATTTATTTTCCAGAGAAACTTTTTTTTCTTCCAGTGATAGGTTCTGAATGTTTAGTCTGTGGCCACGGACATTTTACATATCAAGGACATCAAATAAAGACTAACAGAACAGTATCTTAATTTTTTGTTCTCTTGGATTTATACATAACCCACCTCCTCTCTGACCACAGTAGTCTGCAGCTGTGCAGGGAACAGCCAAATACGACAGTAAAGTAGATGAAATGTATCTCTGCTACTGGAAAAATGAGTATTCCCCTCTTCCTGGCTTGACACTGCTGTCCTCGTTCTGTGCACTTGCTCTGGCACTCATCTGGCCACACAATAAGAGAATTCAATTTGCTAATCCAAGGGAGGAAGGGGGGAAAAAAGAGCAAAACAAAAAGAAAAGAAATAGTGCTCTCCTAGGTTAGTGGAGTGAATTAACTTCTCATGCACTTCGAGAACTATCAGAGTCATTGCAACAAAGCAGTGCAGCCATGCTGTACCAAATCTAAAGAAGAGGGAGTAACTGGGAATACTCCATACAGAGGCATTAAGATATGAGAATGACTATTCAGCCTCTTTAATATCCACCCACTCTCTTACTTCTCACCCACAATCTAAGTGCCGGCAGGACACACTTCAATTTCAGTGATGCAGCACTAAGTACATTCCCAAACATAGGTATCCCCATCTGAAATCTATTAATGTCAACAATCTACTAAAATATAATTGTGGCTTTTATTTGAAACCTCCAGGACAAGCTGGTTTTGACATAATATATGATAAAGAATGACATATACTAATTTAAAATATAAGGGGTTTTTGAAGGTCAAACACAATTTTAACTAAAAAGATCATTCTACCTACAAATACACCTGCAGAATAAAAACAGCCTCCTAGCTTTTTGGCGGTAGAATAAGAGAAACTAAACTACAAGACAGAGCTAGGCATTTGCAATTTATTTTAGTATTTTTTAATATTTTTATGAATGTGTAACTGCACAACAGACATACATGAAGTCGTTTAAACAACTCCCTTCCTACCCTTATTTGCATGCATTATGTTACAGCTGAAGTCACCTAATCACATACTACTTTTCCTCCTGACACCTGCCCTATTCAGCGCCCTAGCTGGACTGTGATCAAGGGAAACATTAGCGTTGCTGCTCTCAGTAGCCCAGTCCCTCGCAAATGCGTGGGTACGTGAGGATCAAAACTAGAACGGAAGACAAGTAGGCGTTTGGTGAGAGCATCATAAACCTAACAATGAGAGGCCTGACAATGAAAGGCCCCCACAGGCTCAATTAGCGCAGTGAAGATGGGCACCTTAGAGGAGATGCACACATCTAACCCCAGCTCCCAGCTAGCAGACTTGAAGTTCCATTCCTCAGTCACAAAAAACTTCCTTTTCTCAAACTGCAGTCTCTTGGTCACAGCAGAAGCAATTTTTACTACATTATGTAGCATATTGTTCAGAGAGGGGGAAGTGCCATTGTGTCCTTTTGCAATTTCGGAAGTGCTAGACACAGATAGAATTTACCTGTAGAAAACCTCCAATCTGCATGTATTCCATATCTGACTCCCAGTTCTAAAGGAAAACCAAAATTTCACAGCTTTTCTTTGCTTCCTAGCTAAAGTAAAACCAATCTATTCTATCTCAGTTCCATTCTGCCTGCAAAGCTAAGAAAAGAAGTGCTAACATGGAAATTGTCCTGTTAGGAGACTCAAGGAGACACTATGGTATCAATATACACTAAACACCTTCTCCCTGTAATTGCAAGAACTGGAAACAATATTGCAAAATCCATTTCCGCAACTACTCATGCATCGGGTTTCACTTCAGGCATTTAAGGAACCTTTCAAGCTCTCATCTACAACCAAACATAGACTTCTCCAGTTCATTTTCATAACCTGGATCTTCTCTGGCTTGTATGTTATCACCAGAATTTTTAGAGAAATTTGCCTGCCAAGTCCATTACAGCACATGAAACACCTTACTGTTTTTTTCCAAAAGTCAGATTAGATATGGGAAATAGCCATATGTCAAAACCACCTCCCAAACAATGCACTGTCGTGCCAAAGTTTGGTAACAACTTATAAGTCAGAAGGTTTCTCTTCAAAAGAATTAAAGAAGGCATTTTTATGTGATGCATTACAAATAACTTCTAGATTCTTGAAATTTTGACAAAATTCTTTGTATCCCCAGCTGCATTACTCTCTCTATTCAGCCAGCCTTCCTGACCTCCATCAGACAAAGAAAAAAAAAAAGCCAACAAGAACAGACCATTTACATGAAGGTGACAAAGTGTTTAAAAAAGTGGTAATCAAAGAGTGAAGGGAGATTCTTTGCAGTGTTTATGTCTAACTTTTTCCCTGTTAAATAAAATTTAAAGTTGAGGAGCTTCCATATCAGCAGAGTTCTGCAAGACAGACTTTCTCAGCATCTGGACATAAAATAAATCCCAGAGGAAATTAATCATAGGAAATCACAGCATATTTAATCACATCTCCGTTCAGTTTACAAAAACTGTCCCATCCCACATACCATTTTACAGACGCAAGCCCAGGGCCAAGAACGCTGTCACAATGCTTTGAATGGCATTCCAAAGGAGAAAAGATGATCATCGAAGTGCTAGAACAGCCTTTATTCTATCAAAGTACTTAAATATTTTATGAGTACCTTTGCTTCCACAGGGAAGGAAATAATTTCCTCCAAGCGCAGATCAGTGGATGCTATCTAATCTCTTGTCACAAGAACGCAATCCTTACGTATCCGCAACTCATCAGCATAGCATCTACATCTCATTTTTCTTCCACCAAGCCGTGAGCACTGATGGGCTAATTGTCGGCTTATGTTAAAAAAGCGCTCTGAACACGGCGGCAAGCGCTGGCAGGCAGCGCACGCCGTGCCCGCCCGGGTCCCGGCTCGCACGGCCCCGCTGCCCGGCGGCTGCGGGGCGCAGGGGGGCTCGGGGAGCGCCCCTGCCCCGCCCCTCCCGCCGCTTCCTCCGCTGCGACGCCGCTTTCTGCTCGAAAATCGCCATCGGGTTTTTGTTAGCGCAGTAACCCGTTCGTCCCCACGGCGGGCACACAGAGTGGGCCCGGGCTGCTCCTCGCCACCGGGGGACAAAACCCCTGATTTCATGTTTTCCCCGGAAAGCGCCTCGAAAGAGGAAAAGCTCACGCCTTCGGGAGGATATTTTCGGAAGCAGGGAACCTGACTCGTCGAGTGGAAGTACGCAATATGAGAAAAGGAGAAACCCGCAGATTTTTCTCCATCACCCTTTCACAGAAGGCATTATTTTAAGGAGACGGGGGGGAAACACCGTATCCCAGACGAAGGGCGTCACTGATTTTTAAATCCGGAGAAACACGCCGCCTCCAGCCCCGGGGCAGTCAGTGAAAGAGGGCCACCCGAAAAAATAAAATTAAACCTCTGGAAACGTCTTCGCTGGAATCGCGGAAATCAGCCCGCGGGAGGGGTGGCTGCGCAGCCCCGAGGCTGGGTGGATGGGTGGGTGTGCCGGGGGCGCTCCCCGGGCGGAAAGGGGCAGGGAGACGCGGGAAGCGGGATCCAGCAGCACTAAACGCCAGATGTGGGATGTCGTCCGTGTCCCGCCTGAGGCCATGTCCCCTGGCACCGGCGACCCCCCGCGCTGACGAGGGGAAAGGGAGGCGGGGGCGCGGAGTAACCTACGGGCCCGGCGGGGACGGGGGAGGGGGAGCGGGCTGTGCCCAGACCGTGCTGCCTCCCCCTCCGCCAGCCGCAGCCCGCCCGCGTCCCGGCAGGCGGGCACCTCCTGACACAATAGGCACCGGTCGGCCCCTCGGCGCGACCGCGGCCCCTCTCCCCGCCACGGCTCCCGCCCGACCCGCAGCCCAGGGCGGCGGCGGCATCATCATCCTCACTCACCCCTCCGAGGAGGCTCGCCGCGCCAGGGAGGGGCCGTCGCTAGCGGGTGTTCAGCGAGCCGGCATCCCGCGGGATGCGGGGGCGAGGGCGGAGCGCTCGGTGTCCCTTTGGCAACGGCCCCGGCGTTATTCCCTGCACATAGCGGCGGGTAACGGCACCGCGGCCCCGCGCCGCACTGCGCACGCGCCCGGGCCCAGCGGCGGCGGGGCCGCGCTGCGCCTGCGTCGCCCGCAGACAATACCGCTCCCCGGGCTGCGGGCACTCCCCGCGCGGGCGATGGCGCGAGGTAAACGGCGCTTTCCGCCCCGATCCGCCCCGGCCGTGACGGGACCGGCGCTGAGCCCGCTGCAGGCCCAAGGGCGTAGGCGGACGGGCTGTGCTCTGCGCAGGCGCGACTGCGGCCGCGATCCACAACAAAGGGGAGATGGGTTGCGGCGACCACCCTCCCCCGTTGCCGGGGGTGGGCGGTGGCTCCGCCGCCCGCGGCGCGGTGCGTTTCGGGACTTGTAGTCCTGGCGGCGGCATTCCCGCCTTCGGGAAGCGCGACGGACTCCTGGCGTTGCTAGTCTCAGCTGCGGCGGCCGGCGGCAACGGCCGGCCTTCAGGAGCCGGAGGGATCCCCGCAGGTCGCCTCTCCGAGAGCCCAACGCGGCAAGGCAGAACGGGTGGAACTACTGTCCCCCAGCCTCGCCGCGGGGAGCCCCCGGTTTCGGGGGACAGCGCCGGCTGCTCCCCGGGAGCCAGCGGCGCCCTGATGCGGGCGCCCCGCGGGGAGCGCGCCCTGGAGGAGTCCCTGGAGCGGTACCAGAGGCGCCTCCGAGGTGAGCGGCACCGGCGCGGGGTGAGGGCGGGCCGCCCCAGCCGCCGTCCGGGTGTGCTCGCGGGCTNCGCGGCTCCCGGCGCCGCTGGCGGCAGTGGGAGTCCGCCTGCTTCTCCCCACACCCGATGGCCGGCGCCGTTCTCGCTGTGACACGCGCGCGCCTCACCGTAACTCGCCTCGGGCAGGACCGCCCCTGCTTCGGGTGCGGTTTTGGTTGGTGTGAGGGTTTTGGCCATCCTTGAAAGTGTCGGATTCTAGTCGTGGTAAAGATGAGGGTACAAATGCATACTAATGAGAGTGGTTATTTCCTATGCAATCGAGTGTTTTCATACCTGCTGCTTTGTCCAAGAAGCGTATATAGCCTGACAGAGAGCACCTGAATCTGTCAGCCGTGACACCTGGGTTTTACCAGCCTTCCGACTGACACTGCGCAAAATAAATGTCCGATTTGTGAAGAAAGCCAGTGGAGAGTCTGTGGGTATGCGAACCTATTGATGCGAAAAGTTGTGTTCTGAGCACAGCACCCCCACATGGCCTATTGTGATGTTTCCTGTGTCACAGGAAACAATATTGCCCAAGAAAAGAAGTATAAAACAATGGAAATATTTTCAAATAGCTACCTGATACTTAATTCTCAGCAAGTGTTTTTATTTCTTTCTCAAAAGAGCGCCAGTTCTTTACATTAGCGATAGATTTCTTTTGTTCCAGAAGATAGAACTTTGAGGAATAACTTGGCACTTGACACTTGCAGTTAACAGTTGTTGCAGAACTGTTAGGATGACAAATATCAGGGTTTTTAACTGTGTAGGACTGTTAGAGCTGACCATATGTAATGGATACACGGGATACATGTATTCTCTTCATACAACTTATTTTCATTTTATCTTTTTCTGACTGGATCCCCTTGCACTGGATCCATTACGTTTGTTAAATAATTTCATAACCTGAATTTCTGGTGAGCCTTTCCCCTTTAAATTCTTGGAAACAAGAATTTTCTTTTCATGCAATGCCAAGGTAATTTTGATTTCATACATCTGGGGGTGTCTCTGTGTAGAAGTCAATATGGTGATGCATGAACAGCCCCAATACAGGGCAATATAACCTAAGTTCCATTATATTTCTCAAAGAACCTCTTTATTTCTCAGTGATGTACAATTTTTAGCTCCTTTGCACTATATAGCATTTTTTACATCATTACTACCAGTGTTAGGAATTCAGTGTAGGACTAACAGGTCATCATTACTCTCAAAATTGTCAAATCTAATGCTTTACCTGTTTCTCTTATATAGTTACACAGCTTGAGATTTTTCTCCCTCTTGGGTTCATTCCTGCCATCTGGGTTCATTTTAGGTGGCACGCTTTGGGCATTATTTGATGGTTTTGAAATAAAGCATTTTTAACCTGCATGTAATGCTTGATATCTGGATGCAGGCTGGGCTCATGGCAACAGGTTTTCACCACACATGCTGGACACCAGAAGAATCACTTTACAGCTTTAGTCAGTTTGATGGAAGGGTGGATAAGCTCTCAAAGAGTGACTGATTATTTCAGTGCAGTGGCCTTTGTTGCAAAGGGAAATCCCTCAGAAGACAGGGAGCCTGAGTGCTCAGTCAACTGAGTCTGGTGGCCAGAGGGCAGAAAGCTGGACCAAAAAACCTCATTGAGGCCTAACTGGTCTTAGAGCCCAACAGACAGTCTTTGATAAAATAACAAAGGTTCTATAATGTAGCTTTTCCTGACCTTGTATAATGAAAGTCTGTAAAGCTGTGTGTAGTACTGAGTTAGGAGGGTGGTGTTTGTACTGTTGGGGTTCTTAGGTTACTGTGTAAACTTTCACATAATTGGGACCATTTCAAATGAACCTTAAAAACTTGAGGAGATAATAATATATCTAATAAGAAGTTCTTCTCAAGGGAGTAGAGGTATTTTGTAAAGGAGTATAAGTGGTGTGCTACTGTATTCATATTAATAGCTGAAAATTGACAGTTATAATGTGAATGTCCAATGGGCCTTCTACTAACACCACTGCCAAGAGCAGAGTGTGATGCCTTCCCGTGACTTTCCCCTTTTCTCCTAACAGCAGTAAATTGAGAAGACTATTTAGAGTCCAGTTCTTTGTTTCTAGCATGTTTCTGGTTTCTTGAACAGAGAACAATTAGCTTAATTTTTATGTTGAGTTTTCTGCCTCTTGAGTAAAGAGCACTGGCTCACTGTTGGACCTGAGACAGTCTAAGAGCCGGAGCAAAGGAGGGGAAAACCATCCTTTTTAGGTACTGAGCCTGAGACAGACATCTTGTCTGCCTCAAGCCTATCCTAGGAAATTGTGGAAATTACATTCTGTATTCCACTGCATTGCTGAGTGCTGTGTCCTACACAATTTCAGAGAATGGAGATGCAAACTCTAAGAGAAACAGATGAAAATATAAGACTTCTACAAATAAAGTTTCATTTTGTGGCTGTTTTATGTGGTTCCAAAAATAAAACAGGAGAGATGGGAAGTCAAAGCCATCTTCAGAAAAATGAGTATGTGGCCCAGTTTCCATCACTACAAGTTAGCTGTGACACTGAAGCAGCTAAGAACTACATTCTAAATGGGTTTTTTTGCTTAGGCTTTTTATTTTTATTTGGCAGTTGTTTCTAGGTCTTCTTCTGAACGTAAGATGTTCTTTTTAGGGTGGAGAATCTGTCAAAAGGAACTGGGCAATGTGGTTTTCACATGTGAGGGTTTCTACACCTGAGGCAACTGCTTTATGCACTGCAGGAAGGGCTGGTTTAGGAACTCATGACAATGAGTGCTGCAGCTCCAGAGAATGCTGTGCTTTTAAAGATGATAGCTTGGTAGAAGTTGTGCTGAAAACTACCTATTTCTCATATAATTCAAAGCAGCAATAGAGACCAAGAAACCAAATCAAAAGGATTCGTTATTTTGAAACAGCTGAGCATTTCACACATCTTGGGATTTTTTGAGGCCTGACTAATGAACAGCTTGGTATTGCTCATTGCTGCATGTGAAATCCTAGCAGCACAGGTAGTGATAGTTAGGATACCTTTAGTCTCAAACCTGAAAATACTGTGTTACTTCCACGGTAGCATACCTGTGTTCGGCAGCCAATAAAGAAGAATAACTGCATGTCAGAATGGCAAGTAAGTTCCAAGATGTGCTAAACACAAAAAATCTTATAACCAAATTCTCAGTTTCAGTATTTTTCAGCAGTTACTTGATATAATGCTATCCCAGAAGAGGTATATGATATAATATTTTAGATTTTGTCAGTAGAAGCAAATGTTGATTTAATTTTGGACAGAAAAGTTTTCTTTAAAGGGACATAATCTTTCTGTTTTCACTAGCATGTCTAATTGTCTGTTCTGTCAGTTACTGTCTCACAAAAATTCTACAGTGGTTTGATTTGGGTTTTTTTAAGACCTAAAGAATCAGTGTAATTCCTTCTCTAACCTTCTAAGGCCATTTGCTGATTGTGAACCATGATATATCAGAAAGTGATGCTGTTTGTTGAATTTATAGCTAGAAACTTAATGTTCTTGTAGACATTATTAGAACCGGACTGTTTCGGTGACAGACTTACAGCAACTTTTTCGTAGAGTTGTCATTTGTTTTCTTCAATTTGTGCTGCTTAATGACTCCACCAGCTGGAGTTATTTTCCATGTCCTTTAGGCAATTCTGTTGTTTTGGATGATTAGTTCTTTTGCTCCCAGAGTATTTTCTATGGCATTTCTGAGTCCGTGAATGAGGTAGCTTTGGTGTTTTCATTTAAAGGAGTACTCCTTTTCAAGAGTTGTGTGCAGTGCCTGAAAAAAACATCTCTTGTATAGGCAATGCTAACCGGTTCAATGTCTTCTAGTTTTTGTTTCTGTTCTGACTTAAATAGCAAATTGTTCTTACACTGATTTTTTTTTTTTTTAATGTATTGTGTTTGATCCGTCAGGTTTGGGTGCTAGCTTGTCATTTTTCATAATCATCTCAGATCCTTTAAACACTGAAAACCAAAGAGCTTAGTAGTGAGTAAGTTTTGTTTTTTGAAGTTTCAGTCCACGTGAGTCCAATTTCAATTACATCGGCAGCTGTTCAGATAGGAAATAGCACTTCAGTGGTGTTTTATCATAGAACAAGAATACACATTTGGATTTTATTCGAAGAGTCTTGTTAAACATAGAAAACAAAGAAGCTGATTGATTTTGATATGCAAATCATAGTGCTGCATGTGAGCAGTTTTTGCCGTATGTTTTGACTGAGGCCATGTTTCTATAAAATGTACTATTACAGGAGTAGCTTAACTGAAAAAGTTAGATTGAATGGGGGAGCACTTAGAAATTAATTGCTTCTGAATTAATTAAAAAAACTAATCATGTTGTCTTTAAGCAAAGGTTCTTTGGTGTCCAGTAGTTTGCATCCACAATGGTTTTTTTCAAACCATATTTTTTTCAATTTCTTTCATATTTAAAAAGAATACTTTTACATTGGCAGAAACAACAATCTTTCCACTCACTGGTGCACTGTTTTTTGTCTTAATGCCCAAAATTATATTCCTTACTTTGGTAAAAAGAAATGCTATAATGTACTTATTTCCTTTTAGGCATCCAGTTCAACTCTTACTGAAGTAAGTATTGGTTCTTTTTTATCTGATGAATGTAAAGCCACACCACTGGGACCTCCTAATTCCCAGTTTCCCAGTGGTGAGTGTTTTGCCTATGGCAGCAACATTAGTAATTTGGAAATAGGCAAGCTTTTAAGAAATTTAAACAAATACTTGATGACACTTTCAAGAATGTGTTGACATTATTTCAGATGCAGGAAAGGATAGTCAAAAAAAATAGGCATCAGTGTGCCATTGATAATGGTTTTAATGTGTTTCACTACTGCTGCCCTGTATGTTTGTAGGAAAAGAGGACAGAGTGTAAAAAGACCTATCTTATCTTTATGGATGAAGTAGTAGCTTGGAGTTCAAATGCAGTAATACTACAAAGAGAGAAATTCTGGGAAAATGAGTATATATGAGCTTGGTTGGTCATGGTTTGGTTTGCTTTGTTGTTTGTCCCTTGGCTAGGGAGCAAATACTGATACTCCGGGTTCTCCGGCAGACATCTACAGGGAAAGGGGAAGTGAAGGAACTTTGTTGCTATCAGATGACACAGTACATGATAACTTAAATTACATTAAACACTTCTTGGCAACAAATAGTTGCAACATAGTTTGCTACATACCTAAGCCATTGCATCAGTGAGACACCTCTGCAACTTCTCAATTAGCTCTTACACCCTCATAGCATCCTGGAATGCTCAAGAAAGAATGAAGAGCAGAAGTATGCCAAAAGTAAAATATTTGACCTAAACCCTTCTTTTTTGAGTCACTGCCTTGTGAACTGTACTTGGGTTGGTTTTACTAAATTATGAACTTTCAAAATTTGCTATTTATGTCTTCTTTTACATTAAATTCATTAAAGGGTGGAGTAGCCAGAAATGGTGATATGAGTCATAAGATGACTGGACTTTAAAAGTAAGTGCTGAGAGAAGATTAATAGGTCAGAAATGGGTCAGGTTATTATTAAAAATTAGCATTGCTATAAAGAAAGTGACGGCATACTGGACCGAGAAGATGTTCTTAAATATAATGCTTTTTGAGGGGTTATTTATATTTTATAAGCTATTGGTAAGTTACAACCAAGTAGAGAAGACTGGAAAAATGGTGACAACCATTACAGTGGGGAAAAAAATTAATTTCCAAGCTTCAGTAAAGATGATGTAAACGCTTATCTAGCTTTTGTTTTCTGACTTGAATTGCTATTTACCTTTCTGTTTGGAAGAAAAGAGCTATTAACTTTTTTACAGCAACCTATACTCTGGGGCATATCTTCTGAATTCTACCTAGCAAATGCTTAACTGTGATTATTATTTGGAGGCTTTTTTGCCAGTGACAAGAAATATTTTTAGTTATTTATGCATCATATCAATTTAGAAATTATAAGCATGTAAAAATTAATTAAGGACATGTGTTGGAAAGGCTGCAATTTTTCTAATTGTAGCAGTTACTCCAATAGAGGATGTTTCCTTGTAAGCTTGGCTCACAAGAGTGAAATTGTTGTTCTGTGGGCAGTTATAACTAAAAGAAGTAATAAGTGAGTTGTCTGAGGTGCAGTCATGCAAACTAGATGTATCCTTATTTAAAACCAAGCCCACATTTCATGATTTCCAATTCAGTTGTCATGTCTTAGCTGCAAATCTCTCAAATTTCTTTCTTGGCATATTGAAAATATTCAGCTTTATCAGAGTGATATGGGATTTATGATTGTCATTTATGATTTTTGTGAAGTCAGCTGAACTAAGTAAAAAAACTGAAAAAGGAATACAAGGAAAAAATATATTGAGCATTAGACAAGACCTCTACTGTGTCATCTGTCAGTAAATCAGTTCTTGAAAATATTTTTATTTATCTGGATAGAGGTTTTCTGCTATGTTTGGGTTTTTTTTCCTAGAATAATGTGTGTTGTTATTTATTTTTCACCCTTGTTCAGAAGTCGTTGGTCTTTTTTAAATAACTGTTTCATGTTGGCTCGGTTTGCTGAGGTATTACTTCATTTACTCAGGTATTTGTTTCGTTGTGTGATACATTGCTTTGTAATGTGTGGTGGCATCACTAAGATGCAACAATATTGTTCTTGGTTTCCAGTCCTGCATACTGCACAAAATGTAATTAGCTTTAGGTTCATTGAAAAGTATGGAAGGTTCATATGCTGGGAAATATTTTAGGGTCAAGTATATTATTACTTGTGCTGCTGCTGAATCCTAATGTATTGAGGGGCTAAGATGCTGTTTATAGCTCTTCTCTGCAAAATTAGTATTTAGTAAACATTTTGCAAATACAGTAGTTGTTTTGGCTGTTTGCATTAGATAATTGCCTCCAGTGCCTGAGTTGAGGTCAAGTAGTCAAGCTAGACACGTGCTGAATGCTTGTAGTTCTCTCATGTTTTTTCCCATTTAAAATATCAGCCAGTAAATTCTTTTATGTTGTTTATTGTGGCTAATGATGTGGTTGGGTTTTTTTAGAACGTGCCAGTGAAAGCATCTCTCAACTGAAATGTGCCTTGGCAAAGGGTGAGAATGGCACTGGATTTGACCAATCCTCTGTGGATGAGGGCGAAGACGATGCAGACAGGGCCAATGATGACTCTGGGAATGCAGACAGTCAGGAACTGCAGCACAGTCATGCAGGTAAGATTACTCTGAAAGAAAATGGTTTAAACTTTTTTAGAAATGATACTAATTTCAATGAGAAAGTGATTATTTATTGGTTATAATGGTTTTTATCTCTTCCTAGTTAACCAACTTAAAATTTTGTTGCAACACCAAGAAAGAATGGAAAGTGAAGAGTCTCCCTCAAGAAGGAAGAAGTCATTCCATGTATGTTTCTTAAGGTTTCATTTGTATTGTTAGAAAGAATGGCATGCATGTTGATTTTACAGTATACAGAGAAAAAAAGAAACATTGCATCATTTTTACAGTCTTAAATATGGGAGCTGGCGATGGCCAGAACTTGATATGCTTATGACCATAATGGAAGAAAAAAGAATCTTTAATACAGGGTTTAGACTTTTCTCCTCTCTTTGTTGACTATGCAGTGTGGTCGTCCATCCTTTTTATTTTGAAAACACTTGGGATAGACAACAAGGAAAAATTTCTGAAAAAGCAGCCTCTGTTTTTCTTTGACTGTACCTTAAGGATTCACAGTGTCCTTCTTATCCTTTAACTATGCTTTTTCTTGAAAGAGTTAAAGACATTCATGCAAAAGCAGGTTTTGTAGTTCTCTGCCAAAATGCAGTGATCTGTCAGTTTGTTTATGCCCTTACATGAGCTTCTCAGATGCTGCTTCATTGAAGCAGAGCCTGCACCTAAGTACATGCAATTCACTTACAGAGCAGCTGCTACTTGCTAGAATCTCTATAGAAAAATAACTCAAAGGCACTATTGCAGTTTTATCTTTTGATGGCCTATACTGAATATTTTTGGTTTATACTAAGCAAGACAAGCAGCTCTTTGCTGTCAAAGTTAACAGCAGAGTAATCTAAAGCCTGTACTCCTGCTGTGTTGCTTTCAGCCTGTGTAATGAGTGTAGCTCTACTGTTCTGACGTTAAGGAATTTTATTTAAAGTTAACTTTTTTGAGTGTTCTAAGATCCACGAGTTTAGCATGGTTGTCCTGCCAGGTATTTTGCCTCATAATGGCATAGGAAAGAGTTAGTGTTTTGTAGCTCAAGGGATCGATGCATCATTGGTTGACTTTGGCATGACATGAATCGGTATCAGTTTGTATTTAGCCTTGGAGGGGAGGGAAAGAATCTTTTATTCCATCTTTGATTAAGTTTTCTACTTATATTGGGAAGTTTTAGTAGACTGGAAAATTTAGCAAATGGAATACTTTTATCTAAGGAACTTGGGATGGTGCTTTCAGGGAGTGGATCAAAGCATGGAGGAATAAACAGAGAAAAAATGGGAATTTACTGTATTGGTACAGCATTGTCCCATTTTTTCCTCTTGAAGTTTCCAGTGAGAGACATTCTGTGAAGTGGTGGCTTTATTCTCCTTTGCAGCTGTCCTCCATCTGCTTGAGGATATGAAAGTGTTTTGAAGGCAGACCATGTGTAAACCTCAAAAAAATGTTGAACTGCAAAAGTGCACACACACCAAAAAAAAGCACAAACCCTCATAAAACATGAACTTGTCTGGTGATTTACTGGACACTGCAGAAATGCTTCTTTTATAAGAAGAACCCAATTTTCCAAAGGTCAAGGAAAGCAAACTTAGATTATGAGTAACCTTAACCTTTTGCTTTGAGTGATGCTGAAATATCTGATGCCTGCTGAATAGTAAATGACTGCAGGATCTATAGTTAAATATAATATTTCACAAAAACTATACTCTTTAGTAACCTTTACCACACTTCATACATTTAAATAATATTGTCGCAACAAAGTTCCCTTTTATTGCCCGTTGATTGAAGTTGCAATGGATATTAAATAAGCACATCCTTTCTTTGATTTCACTCAGATGGTTGGGCAGAAAGTTTCCTTCTGCTCTACACTTCATCACCTGAGGTCAAGGCCCAGCAAGATTGCTTCATATAACAATTGCAGTTCTGCAAGCTGGGTTTTGGCTAACCTAGCTGCACCCAGCCTCTGTTCCTGACACTGTTGTTGCAGCTGGAGATGTGATGGATTCCTGTTGTTTCCTGCCAGTTTATAGGGTGGCAGAGTTTCTCTAATTCTGTGGTTTAGATGCTTGAAATCTGAGGCACTCTGGAAAAGTGCAAGGTGGACCAAATGATTTGTGATGTTAGCAAAACTGTCACCATGTAGAATGCTGGCATCTAAAGCTGATAACCATTTATATTTTATAAATCCTTTTTAGTATTAACTATTTGAATGTGAACAGCATTTCTGAGACGTGGGGATAATTGTTTGGTAATTCATACTGATCAGATGTGTCTTTCAGTTCTAATTTTAATATTTGGCCTAATTTAAATGCATGCCTCCCCTGACCTCTGTTCTTAAACCCTGTTACACGTTATATTGTGAGAACATTAATTAAAAAATCCCAAATTAATTTATAATCAATTTATAACAATTATGTTGTTAAAAAGGTAAAAAAACCCCAAAAACTCAGAGGTCCTCTGTTCTTTTTGTGTTGAGAAAATACACTAAATGTTATTTTATTTTTAGTGAAAAATCCTTACCACTATGGTTTGCATTACAGTGATGTTTGTCAGGTTAAACATTAGAACTGTTTCTCAGTGAAAAATAATTTGAATAGAAATTGAGTTTTTCCACATTTTCTAACACTGCTGTGGTGTAATCTTTTCAGGGAGGCAGCTGGAGGTCTCAGCTGCAAGGTGTTCATTATGCTTTCAGAGAAGAGGGGTGGATGAATAGGAGCCAGAGAAACAGATGACTTACAAATATTGTCAAGGCTATATTATATATATTTTAACAAGTGTGATTCCTTTTTTTTTTAATTTATGAAGTAGTTAGGATTAAGAATTTAAATCAAGGTGAATTCTGAGTCAATAGAACATGGGGTTTATGTGTACTGAGCTAGGCAGAATATGTTGCAAATCTGGAATTCCTTCTCTTAAGGGATGTTTTTTCAGATGGTTCTGGATATCCTCCATTTGTCTCTGCAATCCTGATTCCAGATATCTCAAGAGCATTCCCCTCTTTAAAATAGTCAATACATATATTTGGTATAATTTGACTGTAAGGTTTTTGTTGCTGGAAACTTTCACCTCATCCTAATTGAAGGATTAAACTTTTATAAAGATTGGACAAGGAATTTTAATGCGTTATTGGCACAACCTGTAGATAAGACGGCTCATAGATGTAATAGCTAGCCATTAGTAGCTTGGTCTGCTTTTTTTTTATATTTTGTTTGGGGGGTTTTTTGGGGTTTTTTTTTTTGGAATGTTGAATAATTCAAAAATAATATTTAAAAATAAGGATGTAGGTTTCTGAAACTTTGATCTTTTTTAGACTTCAATTATATTTTAAGAAGTATATTGTAGACTATTTTTGCACAAAAAGGTATATTTCTGACTCAAAATCATAAGTGTTAGAATTGTAGGAGTTTCAAAAATAGGTAGGGATCAGCATAAAGATGCTTGTTTTCCTCCAGAGTCATGAACTAGTGCTAGAAATGTACCTGTTGTTCCTCTGAGAAGACTCCATTAACAACTCTACGTGCATTTTGAATCCTTACCAGAAAACTGTAGCTTGTATTCTGTGTGCAAGCAACATCTTACCACAATGTAAAACCAGAATGTAACACATGCTATTCTTTACTTCCTTCAGAAACCCCCACAAGCAGTGCCTGGAGACCTACCAGCCCTTTCTGATCTTGTTCCTATAATCAGTGATCAATCACAGTACATTAACCATTTGGAAGCAGAAGTGAAGTTTTACAAGGTATCAGACAACATATTTAATCTATTAAAACCCATGTCTCCCAACTGTGAAGAAAAAGCAGCTTACACTTAGACTTGAGATTGATTGCTGTAATGATCAAAACTGAGCCAAGTGCAGTTCAGTAGATCTCTTACCCTTTGTCTTGGTATCTAGTGTTTAAGGGTCTTTAAAGACATTTTTACATCCTGTCACAAGTACAAATAAGCATTTTTTTAAAAAGAAGTTTTATGGGAATTTAAACTGCAAAAATACAAAGTCTCTCTGAGTATTCTTAGTCTCTCTAAAAGGGTTAAAATATTTGAGAATGTTAGTCTAGACTCTGGGTCTCAAGATGCATTTCAATATTGATAGCCATCTTAAGAAGCCTTTTAAATGCAATTTATCCTATAGGAGGAGTTGTGTGGGGTGAAAGATCGAGAACAGGCAGTTCTACTTGAAAATGAGGATCTCCATCAGAAGCTGAAATTCTTAACTGCAGAATATACGTTGGGAGAACAGACTCTTCTAGATGCCCCAGTAAGGTTTTATTTTTTGTTGCTTTAATCAGTGCTCAAGGATCTGGCCAGATTATTTTTATGGAAGGGTATATGAATGGTTGTCTGCAAACAGAATTTTAGTCAAAATTTAATGAGAGCTTGTAAGCATGGATTTCCTTGGGTAACATCATTATCATAGGTTGCTAACCTCATTAACTTGTTTATTGATTCTTATATTCTACTGAAGGTTATAATATTCAGTACTTAAGTAAGTACCAGCCTACATAATCATAACTGAAGCATTAATACTTTTATTTTAGGCAAATACTCAGAATTCCTGGCCTGTAGGTGGTAAAGACTGTCGCACACACCAGCCTGTCACCTCATCACCAGCACATAACAAAGATCAGACTTTTGTTACAGCCGCTTCTGGAGACAGAACAAAATGGCCTGTAGAACTGGTTGGTATTAACCTTTCTTCACAGAGTCCTTCCTTTGCAAAACTGTTCAGTGCTTTGTTGTTCCAGTTCTGATGATTAACTTTGTAACAAACACAGGAGAAATTTTAGCTGACTGAATCTTAATCTGAGCTCAAATTTTACTCTCTTAAACCTCATCTTCTCATTATACCCTAATTAATACTATTGTGCAGTTAGACACAGATGGCAGGTTGTATCTGCAGACGATGACTTCCCAGAAACAATTCTTGTTTAAAGATGATTGCTTCACTGTACTTTGGAGATTCTTAGGAGTAACACAGTGCCCAAGCAGGTGGAAAGTAGCTGGTGTAATTTATGCAGCCCTCCACACAAGCTCTTTTCGTAATGAGTTGTTCTGCTTCTGGAGCAGCACAGGCTCAGTAAGGTACAAAAGTTGCTTTGTGCAATCTGCTTTCCCTAAGCTGAATTAAACACCTTGTGCTTTTAGAGATACAGAGGAGTCCCGGTAATTTAGACATAACGCTGTCTCTTCCTGTATTTTTAATTTCAGAAGATGCTAATTTTCCTTTTGCTCTGAAGTAGTGGGGTAGTGTTGCTATCTTTTGGGAAAACCTTGGCTAATTGAGAAGTTTTGATATATTTTATCCATGTGCATTTGTGTACTGTGGAATTTATATGGAATTTATATTCTTTAATTATATGGGATTTGGGTTTTTTTCATAGAAAAATATAGTTTTGGGCCTTTTGTGCTATTACTTTAGAGCTGAAGACCTCAGTGGTTGCTGATGCCTGCAGTTGTTTGAAAGTTGTTTTTTACAGTAATTGCTTCTTGCTTCATCTGCCACATGTAAAGCAGGAGAATCACATTGATTGTAACGTCTTTTTAAGCATCATAATGAGCTAAATTTGTAGTGCATTATCTGGGTTTGTTATCACCATTGTATTTAATATGGGTGTGGTTGATTCATATACCTAATTCTTCGCCAGGTAATAAGAGTAGCTCATTGTATTATAAATTAATAGCTTGTGTACTTGAGGTTCTTTGTAATTATGTATTAATATCTGCTGACTTGTGGGAGAGCAAGAGCAAATTCAAGACATGATCATCAGTTTTTGTGAATCATTGTAGAGAACTGAGGACTGCAGTTGGAACTGAAACAATTTACCATATGAGGATCTGGCAAAAAACCTTATTTAGAAACAAAAACTTTTTAAACTTTCAGAAACGTGAAATATTTACGTTTCTCTGCCACTAGTATTTCAACAGGTTTATGTCCTCAGGGGAAAAGAATGTGGGTAAAGTCTAGGTTTATTTGTAAAGACTGTCATGAAGAAAGCAAGACATATCTTTTCTACCATCTTTTCTAAAGGAGAATCTCAAACTTCTTTATCAAGAAAAAGTCAATATCCTTGATGCTCAAATACAGTCTCTAAGGTAAAGTGAATTTTTTTTTCTTAAAATGATCCTTTATAAATTGTCACTACATGACAGCATGAATCACTCTTAATCTGAATTTAACTAAGAGAATGCCTGAATGTCTGAATGTTGTGTCTTCTGATAGTGTCCCTGAACTGACTTTCTCTTAAGTTCTGTCAAATATAAATGTAGCAAAATTGGATATACTGCTACTTTATAGAGACAGTAGCAATATAAGACATCTTTTTTTACCCTCTTGCCTCTAAGAAAGGTCATGTAAGATAGACCAGTCAAAGAAAAAAGAGAAGTTACGATTTTAATGTGTGTGATAACTTCCATAATTAGCTACCTTCTACTAATATTTTATATTGCATATTTTAGAACTGTTAAGCACCAAACTATTTAGGTCACATAACAATTTTGGAGCAGGAAAACATTGTTTTTAAGAATACATTTCTAGCCAGATCTGCATATCATTAAACACAAAAATATTTGAAAGTAAGTCCTCATGTACTCCTCAAAATATTCAAGGTTTGAATAGTTAGCAAACTATGGAAAAACAGAGGAAGAGGCAACCACTTTAAGATTTGGTTTCCAGGACTGAACGTCCCTCTGTACACATTCATTAATAATACTGCTGCTGAATCTGTTTAATTATGTTTTTCCCTAAATAAATCGTTGTTTCATATATTTGAAAGTGCTAGACTGTTCTGTGTGTAAAAAGAGTTACTGGCAGGGAGACAAGTTTAAATAATGCTCTCTGCAATGGTGTAACCTAAAATGTGCAAAGCCAGTTCTGTTAGTGAATGTAAAGGAGGACCTTTCATTTCAGCTGTATAATCAATTTTTTTTTCTTTCCCTTTGGCCTCAAGTGTTATATTTACTCAAAAATAATTGTCGGAGGCTAAGGTTGTCTCAGAAGTTCCTCAAGTATATTATTCAGCCTCTGATTTCTCCTAAGAGGCATTATCTTGCAAACAGGAAGTTCTACAAAGCTATATGTTATTGAAGTGAGAAATTATATTGCTTTCAGTGGTACTACCTTTCCTTTTAACTTCAAGGATGAATGTGCACAGAACTTGCTGATTCCTGTCCAAGGCTTTCCAACAATAGGTTTGTTGCTCTATGACTGTCTAAGGATATATGCAGAGCAAATTCTGTTCAGGTTATAGTGGGTTATATGTAAAAACCAAGTACTAAAATTGGAAAAAGTGCACAGAAGATTTTCCAGATGGAAATAAGAATGCATGCAGTGTATATATCATGTGCACAGTAAATCCGATGCAACCAGAATGTGTCAGACTTCCTATGTGTGTGCTGCCCAGATGGCCTGCATAACAAACCCAAAGCTTTGGATTCATTGCACAATTTGTCAAATTGATCTATATGTGCACAGTGTGCATTTGTCTGGAACTTCCTGATGTTAACATTCCTATTGCTTGCGATCTCCCCAGCCTGACACATGCTTGGAAATTCTGGAGAAAATTCTTCAGAGCACCTGGTAAAAATTTTGGAGACAAGTAAAAAAACTCAGCCTGTTTTTCTGCACATGTTTGACCTCAAGTTGTGTATATTGCTGTATCTGAGTGAATGTGCTGATTACATCTGGATTCTTGTCTAGGGAGTAGAGAATAAATATGAAGTTAGTGATATTATTAATAAAAACAACAGAAAATAGAGTACTGAAATATTTATACAGCTGACAGTGTTTTTTGCTAATCAATATTGCACTCTGTTCAGAAAAAAAATG
>WEKY01033248.1:272-12992 GCA_013390045.1 Picathartes gymnocephalus
TTGAGGTGACCTCTCTACCAGTGCTCAGCTTTGTTACCAATCTCCATTGGCTGAGAAAGAAGAAACTGGGAAATTCAATTATAAAATGCCCATATGTTGGTTGCTGACTCATTCATTCAAAATGATGTTTTGTTCAATCAGTCCAATTATTAGGAGACTACATGAGTGAGTACTCAAAGAGTTAATCTTCCTGAGATCCATGGGCTTCGTAGGCAGCTTGAGTAAAAGTGAGTTGTCTCTCGAAAGAGCTTTTCCAAGCTTNGGAACAAAAAAAAAAGTAATAAGGGACAACCAGAAGGAAAAAGGAAAAAAAAAAAAAAAAGGGAGTGAGTTCAGTGCAGGCAAAGGCACAGGCATGGGGACAGTGTGGGGTGGGAAGGAGTGCCAGCCAGCCTGTGACTCTGGTGACAAACAGAGCCAGCCCTGTGCTGTTGATACATCTTGATTCCAGAGAAAGGCAAGGAAAAGTGCTTCAGAAAAGCCTCTCTTCCATATGAGAGTTCCTCCTACCACTTCTCCTGAGGTGGGACATCATCCTGCCCTGTGCTAGGGCGGATTATCTACACAGATTGGAGGGGAAAGAATGGACAGACAGAATAGCTGTCAAACCAGCCTGAGAAAAACTGGTGGAGTTCAGTAAGTGCCTTCTAATTTTGGTCCTTCAGAAAAACAGATCCAAAGGAGAAGGTTTTCAAAAGCCACGAGTTTCAGTCTAGCTTTGGTCTCACTGCAGCCAGCAGGAATTTTACTCCTGATTACCAACGGGAACAGAATAAAGCCAGGAGTGAGCAAACCCCACCTTTACAGAGCAGCATTGTTCCTTCCCTCCAGAGCTGAGCAGAGGCATGTTTCTGATGATCAGCAGAAAACCTGCATTTAATGTCAGCCAAAGTGGGGAGAGTGTTCTAAACCTCACAGACACCCTGGGATGTCACAGTGAAACAGGAGGCTGGGCTGAGCTGTGGATGAAAAGATAAACGGGGCAAAGGCAGCGCTCACACGGACTCTGACAAAGGCAGAAGGAGGGAAAGAGAGAGCAGGAAAACTCAGGGAACAAAAGGATGGGCTCTGCTCCTTCCCAGGCTGAAACAAACGCTGCTGCAGTTTGTGATAGTGTACCTCCCCCGGGAGGATGGGAACACTTGCCTTTTTTTTGTTTATCACAGGTGAATGTAAAACAAAGCAGGTGTGCGGGCCTGGGCAAATCCTGGGTGCAGAAAATAAGAAAAGAGGAAATTAAACCCATTATCAAACAAAAAGGCTGACTTCAGTAAGACCAAATTGTCCACAGCCTGAAACAACAGTGGCACTGCCTGTCTGACTTCACCTCTGTTGCCATAAGGTGCCCACAATCATCATCCTTTAGATCGCTACCCCAAAACTAACACTGAACCGTGATTTAAATAAATAAATTCTGGAGAAGGAAAAGCATTGCTTGCCTCTTTCTTCTATATTTGTAGTGGTGAATGGACCTCTAGTGGCAACAGCAAAAATCTCCAATCAAGTAGAAATAAGTTTTGGTTAAGGGAATATGGTGTAGGTAGAAACCATCTGAACAAGGTTCAGAATGAAGAACAGATACCTTGAGTAATCAGACATAAGACTTTAACTTGTGAATAGCAAGGCCATAATTATCTCCGTGTGCTGTTAACTGTGCAGTGGTCTTTGCTGGTTTTGCCAGAGCAAATAATAGTGTTAGCTGTGAAAACAATAAAAATGTTCCTCCTCATAGCTGCAATTTATTTTGAATGATTTTTAAACTAAGCCCTGCATTAGTTTTTTTTTTGGTTGGTTGGTTGGTTGGTTGGGGGTTTTTTCTTTGTTTTTTATGCAGTTGCTTTTCTTCTTGAAGCCTCAACTTTTACCTTTGAATATGAAAGAGTCTGGAGCAGTGCAGATCAGTAAAGATTCAAGTAATTCACAACAGTGGGACAGCAGTGCAGATTTGCCCAGCTGAAAGATGTTATGTGCTTTATAAACTCAGATGAATTAAGAGGGGAAAATCTAGATTAAAACACTTTTTCCTCCAGCTAGTTTTCTTGCCTATCATTGCAGTTACCCATGAGCTTCTCATTAGGAATGGGATTGGCCCATGAAATCACGGCATTTTGAAGATATGCAGTTTGTGTGTCCTATACAAAAGAGAATTAGAAATTTAATATCCTAAATCCTAGTAATTTTCAATGAATAATTAGGTTTCCAAGAGGTTAAGTTAGATTTGAAAATGCCAGTGGGGCAGCTGAGGTTTTCTGGTTCAACCTCCAACCCTCAGAATTCACCATTTTGCAAGAGTAGAAGAAACACAAGTGTTAAAAAACCACTGCTGCAGCAAGGGCTTGTGGGGACAGGGAACGGAAGAGAGAATGAGAAGCAAATACAAAGGAAAGATGGAGAAAGATAACTTAATAGAAATGTAAATAGAACTCTATATACGCACACATACTCTAAATAAAGTGTTCATTTGTAGGCCGAGGCACATTGGCCATCACTAATATGAATCACAGACTTCAGTTTTGCTTAAAAAACTGCGTTTTGGGGTCAGGTCACATTACCAATGAAAACCTTGAGCATGGGGCTCTCTGACCCTTAGTGATGTCTTCAAAAGTGGCTTGAACCTGTCCCTCCACCCTGCTTATTAATGGCACTGGTGCAAAGTGGACCAAGGACTTGGGTCCCCAGGGCTTTATAGGCAACAGAACAGAACGGTTTGAGCCACTGTTCCTCCAGATTCCCTTCCTCAACGCCCCTGCCTGGGTTTCTGGCATCTTCTTCTCTTTGTCTACAAAGTCTTTGATTGTCAGAGGTTTTATTTCTGGTATTGACCTCAAAAACCAGATCCCTGCCTGAAATAAGACTCCTTTGTGCTCCCAGAGAAGGATGGGCCCAGCTGAGTAAATGAGATGTAGTGAGGGGTCCTATTGCAGCTCAGTACAGCACAACACTGCTCTGCCTGCACAGCAGGATCTGAGTACCTCACACTTTCATTCTTTCATTTTTGTCAGAATGGGGAAGGGCCAATATTCCTTTTCTTTTCAGATGAGGAACTGCTGGAGCAAAGAACCAACCAACCTTTTGTGAAACAGCCACTGGTGGAGCAAAGAGCTGAGCTGAGCTGTTGGGTTTGCCCTGCTTCCCCACTGCCACCATCCCGTCCATCCCTCACCCCAGGAGGAGACAGACAGGTGTCACCCACCTGCAGTGTCACCACTTCCCCTTGCAGCAGGATTGCACAATCACCTACAGTCCCTCAAGCCAGTGAGTGGCTTTTGGGACCATAATTTGCATGCTTGGATTGCAGACAGAGTGCTGCAGAGCATCCTTTCACAGGAGTGGAGCTTTGATGGTGGTGCCTCTGTCCATGCCTGATGCAGTGCCTGAGCTGGGTCTCTCTTGGCATGCCTGATGCAGCACTGAAAGTGTCCAAGTGTCCAGCTCTCCAAGTGCTATGAGTTCACTTTATCAGGCTGTAGACACGAGGAGTCAGTCTACACTTTTATTTCATGTTGTCTTTGCTGCTCACACATGATGTCCTCCTCACTGATGTCCCCTCCCAGGGAACATTCTGGAGGCAGAGAGAGCAGTACCAAAGAGCAGGCACCCCAGCTCAACTCCAGCAACACTCTGCTCCTCTCTTAGGCTTGGATTTCCCTTATTTTTGGCCTTTTTTCAGTACTCACGAAGGGGTGGGAGTGGAGCATGGCTGCCCTGCTGTTAAACACGGGACTTCCCGTGTGCCAAAGTTCCACATCTTCCTCATCTCTCCCACCCCATCTATGAAAACAAAAAACCTGTTCAACAAGAACAACTGAAAATGGAACTCACTAGGAAAGAACTTTTTCAGGAGGAAGAGAGAGAGCTCAAGCAGCAGGAAGCCTACTTTTGGTCCACTACTGCTTAAACATCACATTGTCAATTCTTGCTTCAAAGTGAAGTCTCTTACCAAACTCTTCCTGCTTATGTGTGTACTTTTAAAACTCAAGGCTCATCTGAATATAGATGTTTTTGTTCAAGCCTAAAGATTTTTTTTTTTTACTCTAAAGGAATTATTTTTCCCACTACTTTTGTTTTCTATGGGAAAAACCAGGGGGAAAAAAAAGACTAAAATAATTGTAAAGACCTATTTTTCACAAAGTTCCAGGCTTATTAATCTGTAATACAGGTAAGACACTGCAAATTCCAGCATCTCCTGTCCTCTCCCTGTATTTCACTACGTGTCTTATTGGCACATACTAAAATACACACGGGAGAGATGCAGATTCAACAGCACCAAAGCAAGGGAGGAGGATAAGCCCCGCAGAATGTCAATGGCAGCTTAGAAACCAAAGCCTTCCTCAGTGGTTTTTTTTTAACTCAATTAAAATCTGCAACTACCTGGCTAAATGTAATTTGTAAAGTTTATGTGGCCCTCCACGCTTCAGGAATGCAGGTGTAACAAAATGAAGTAATTACCCCTTCTCTTTTCCGTGTGAAATTTGTCTTTTCCTCAGTGCATGTCAGACATCCCTGTTGGGGTGGTGGTGTCAGATACATCACCAGATGCATTCCAACACCCAAATTAGGCTTCTGAGGCCTGCCCATGTTCTATCCATGTTCTTCAGACATGTTATAAGGAAATTATCAAAGAGGTCACCAAAATCCTGACACAAAACGTCCTGTTTTGTATCTGTTTGCTGATAGAAGTTTGCTAAACCCTCTGGTGTTAATAAGCTATTAAAGACTATGTTTGCACTGTAAAAATAATTAAAATATCACCAGTGTGAATCTGACCCTATGTGTACAAATCCTCGTATGACAATTAATGTAGTGGGGAGATGTGCTCCTAAAAACAATTAAGATATAATTGGATGTGTTGATCAAGAAAACATATGGTTTATTTATAAAGAGGCAGAGGTGGAAGAAGCAGCCACTTTCAACACGGCACAAATTAGAGCATGAGAAGACGCTACACTGTGGCACTCTAATTAACTGAGCTATTTAACGCCTATATTTAATTTAGTTTTTATCACGGGGAGAAAACCGCCTGATTACATGATTTCACAGCCTCATTTTCACCTTCACAACTCCTCATGTGGTCAGGCGATGTCATTCCCAAAGAGATGGCAAAGCAACCCTTCATTTGTTGAGTGCAAGGATGCCCCCACTGCCTCCTTGCTCTTCGTGTGGCTTTGTTTGCCGGTTTTTTTACTGTTGTTTTTGTGGGGTTGGGTTCTCCTGTCTCTGAAATGACTTAACACAGGTCAGAGCTCATCACATGGTGGCAGGGGTATGGTTTGGCAGCACACAGGAGCTGTTGGAGATCACACAAAAGATGCCTGGGGGACATCCAGCTACTGGAGCACGCACTAAGCCTTCCTCCCCTCTGCCTGGCCAAAAGTTGTCTCCAAAAAGCTGGCAGAAGAACAGCGTGGGGATTAACCTGCTCTTCTGGGGGAGAACCCATTTCATCTCCTTAGCTCTGCTGTAGGCATCCCTCCTGACCCAGGGCTGGGCTCACTGACTGCCTCCTGCACTGCCTGTTGGCTGTAAAGTGAGATGGCCATGAAATCCAGAGCTGGGATAGTATCTGTCTCACCCAGGTCCATGATGAGTGTTTATTATTTGTGAAATAGAAGGCAAAGCATTTCCTTCTTCCCATCAGTTCCTGAGGTTTAAAAAAAAAAAAAAAGAAAAATTGAAAGAAAGCTCATAATGTGCACTAACTCCACCATAGAAGCACAGTAAGGATGTGGTAAGTAAAGTCTCCAAGAGGCCTTAGATAATTTGAGGATTGAATATATCCTGGAGGAATGGGAAGGAGGTCCAATGGAAACACCTGTAGTTCCAGTGCTGGGAGGTGCCTGACATGGTGCAGAGTGGAAAGTACTGATCTTAAAAACCTCCCAGCTGTGTTTGGACCTCTTGGAGTTAAGAACAGTCTTTTCTTTTGGGCCTGCACGTTATACGAAATAGAGCAACACCCTTAACACTGTAAGAGCCCTTGCAAGAGAACCAGCAACCAAACAACACCCAAAATCCCACAGCAAAAGTGGGCTGGAAAGTAACGACAGCACTTGCTGAGAAGTACAGGATGAGCTCAAAACACCTGGAGAAATCACTGTTTTCATTATGGGCAGAAAAACACCTGATTTCAAACAAATCCCTTCCCCTTTGACATCCTCTCCCGTAGCAGGAAAATAAACTGGAACCACGATCAGCCCTGGTGTGGTGGGGTGGTGGCCTCCACCCCAGCCAGGATGTGCCAGCAGTGCTCTGTGCTGGAAACCACTGTAAGAGGCAAAGCTTCACCCAGAGCCTGCTGATTTTGGCTGCCTGGTGTCTCCTGACACCTGACTGGGTATCAGGGGAGCAGCCAGAGGTGTGGACAGTGCTGCATTTCCCTCCTGGGCACGCCAGCTTCTCCTCCAGGAATCCCAGGCAGCTTTCCCTTCAGGAGCAGCACGTCCTGTCTCAGTCCTCAGGAAAACTTTGTATTACTGCAAACAAAATGTTAGATAGGGTCTGTTTGTCCCTCCTGTATCTTTAGCCACTTCTTCCAGCTGCACTGGGTGTGATATAGGGAAGTTATGCAGATTTAGCCATGCTGGCATCGAACAGGTTCCTGAGAAACAACACAGTGCAGTTTTTCCCAGCCTGGATTGCTAAAAAGGACAGAAATCTTGCCTACATGCTTTTCAAGGGTGGCTCTGTACAATTACAATTTACAATTCCAGCATACACCAAAACTGGGATTCTTGAAACACACCTGAATGTATGCAAAGTGCTCTTAATTAAGTCAGTATCCCGTTGGAAATCACTTAACTGCTTAAGGGGCTTAACTGCTGTTTCATGAGGAAGAAAATTCTAGAATGAAATATATACCTTGGAGCTGAATCAGACACACATTTTCAAATTGGCAGGGCAAGCTGTATTTACAACTTGGTTCATTCTGTTAAAAAGGTGAGATAAAACATAGGTACCACAGCTAAAGAAGTTCTGAACCTGAGTAAACTTATTTCAAGTCCTGAAAAAGTGGGGAGTTTTCTTATATAACAAAGCAGCAGCTAAAGGAATCAGTAATAAATAGGTGTCTTAGCCCATATCTTTGGCTGGTGGAACATGCAGACACATCCATTATCACCTTTTCTCTTTTTATATGAGCCCTTCCACCTCTGGCTGTTGCAACAAGAATGGATTCAAGAATCAGAGGAATTCACAGGAGCTGCTGGGAACACAGAACCCTGCATTTCGCATAGGAAATACCCGTGGCAACAGATAGTCTTGGGCAGTCTGTGTAATTGCTGGAGAGTGTTATAGGAAGTATTGGACCGCTGTCAAGCAGTAAAAGAAAGTGAAGGAATAATACTTTTAGAAGTTTTGTCCCTTTTCAATGCCGAGGAGTGAGTCATTGTAATCTGGCAGCCTGTGAAAGTCACATTCCTGGTTATACTGCTTGGTGAAGAAGAGATTCCTGATGTCTTTCCCGAGTTTGGTGAGACCCAAAGCCAGCATGGAACCTCAGCCATAAATCAGAACTGCCTCCAAACTCTGCCTCCTTTCCCTACACATATCTCTGATGCCTCAAATTGCATTTTCCTGCATGAGGCAAATACGAGACTTTTCTGTGTTCTTCCTTTTAGGGAGACATTATTCAGTGAAGCAGAGATTACCTGGGCATAATAAAAACTCAATTTGCAACAATGTTCAGATAAAGACCACTTTCAACATTTTTTATTCAGTATTTTTATTGATTTGAGCGACTTGAAAGTCTGTTCATTAGTTTGTAGATTGTAAGTGAGAGGGACTGTGAGCTTTGAAAAACAGGCTGAGGAATTCAATCTGATCTTGACAGAGTAGGAAATTAACCTGGGGAAAGGATTAAGAAAGTAAATAAAGTGTCAAAAAAAAAAAAAGACAATCTGGAAGGAATAATTAATTGTACAAATACAGCATAAAGATAACTGGGAGTTATAGCTGGTACAAATTACATGTAAACCAAGAGTGAGAGACACAATTTATGTCTGGATGCAGGAATACAGCAGTTATGTCTAAGACATCTGAAGTCATCCCTCTGCTTCTTCACACATAGGTTTTGCATGTAATATACCTATTTGGTCATTTTGGAGTATCAGATTTCAGGAAAAATGTGGGTCTATTGCAGCAAATGCAGAGGAGAGTGACAATGGGATTGAGAACCTGGAAATCCTGACCTGCAAAGACAGAAAAACCTTGGTGGTTGTCCAGCTCAGAGGACAGCAAAGGGAGGTAAGAGAGGTGTCCTCAGCTGTTCCTTCGCTGCTCTGAGGAAGAAGGGAATAACCTGCTTCCCATTTCCATTGCAGATGGACACAAAATTATGCTGTCAATTGCAGGAAAAGGTCATTAGCTCCAGCCTCAGGAAACAAAACATCCAGGCAGCAGGAACAGCTGAGCCCCAGGGCATCGGTATCACACCTCCACCTCTGGGGAGATTGAAGAAGAGATTAGACAAATATCCATTTTGAATAACTCGAACCAGCCTTGGGGCATGGCCGTGGAGGAGATATCTCTTCCAGGCCTGTTCTCTGGTTTCCTGTTTACCAATTGACTTTTTAAATAAAGCACCTCCATCAGAGGATTATTTTACTCCTCTGCTGTGTGAATGGGTTGCTGATGCTTGAACTGACTCCTTCCATTTTCCTCAGGCTCCTTTGTGGATTTGACATTGCAGAGAGCCACAGAGCAGGGTTTTCTGGCTGCCTGACCACGGTGAGTGTGTCCCTTGTTTGTCCCTGAGTTACCACAGCCCAGCTGGTACCAGGTGTCTCCTCCAGCCATGGCCCCATGGCTTGAGCCCCAACCATCCTCCCCAACTCTGCTTACTCATAAAGAACCTGAAAATCTTGGAGAAAAAATACACTTTTGGAAAGATCACCCTCCTCTCAGCCCTATTGGTATTGAAGGCCTACATGGAAGCAGAGCCCTTAATTCCACTTATATTACTTTCTAATTAATGAGCCCTTAATTCCCCTCCCTAAATACCCTCACATAATTCAACGCCTAGTCCAAGTTCTTGTGAATTTAGTAACTGGCAGTCCAAAATCAGGGCCTTGCTTGCCAATTGCAGGGAGATATTGTGAAATCAACAGTTTGAAGCCCTGTGGTTTGTGTTCCTCTCTGCTGGGCCTTCAGATGCAAGACCACAAAAGCCAATTTAGATAAGAAGGAACTTTGCAGCAGTTGTGATAAAAGGATACAGAAACCAGGGCTGGGGAGACAAGAAGAGAGTTAGAAGAAGGAGGGGGTAGGGGGAATTTCCTGTTTTACACACACAAAACAATATAGCACAAGAACCCGTGAAACCCACAAAACCCTGTGTCTTACCCCAAAGCTGATAATCACTTTTTCTGCACTTTGAGCAACAGGAGGAGGCACAGACACATTATATGGAAGGATGGCAAACCATCACCCTGTCCAAAGACACTGCTGTTAACAGAATGACACCTGTCCACCTCAGTAGTAGCGGTGTTTTTAAGGACTTTATTGGAATTGTTGGATAGGAAAACTTCTGTTCTGTCCATCAGTCCAGGTGGATAAGGGCCCACATCCTCAGCTGCTGTCCAAAACCAGGATTGTCTACACAGATATGCTCCCCCAAAACAAAGCTTAGCTGCCTGCCAGAAAAGTTCCTTCACTCTAATTTTGGACTGGAGATAGGAGAAACATTCCCAACAATGTTGCTGTGGCACTTGGATCAAAATCATTGTTATCAGGGGGAGTGGAGCAAGGACTTAAACAGGGTTTTTTTCCCTGGCATTTTTTCTTTCCTCTTATCTCTGACTCACAGCCTGAAAAAAGTTGTAGTTAGAATATCCTTGAGTCTGTTATAGTTTGGGATTTTTTAAGAAAAAGATAGGCAGGGGAAAAAAAACTCCAAACAACTGACCTGGAAATCACAGCAAACCTTCTGCTTTGGGATTTTCCTCAGGAAAAAGGGTTTGCAGGAAACCACCTTACTCAGTTCAAAAAAGCATGCAGCAGCTCCTGCTTTCCCTTCAACTACAGCATTTCTCATGGCAAATTGTTGTCACACCTAAAACAGCTACCAAGGACGACCCCAAAAGTGTTATTTTTTTTTCCCTAGGGGTTTCAAGGCTTTGAGGTTCTCCTTACACCACGTTTGATAGGATCACTGTTACTTCACTTCTGTGGGAATAGCACATAGCAACCTCAATCATTTTGGCAGATGTTATGCAAACACACAGGTCCATTTGCACTGCTCTGCATGTCAGCCCCTGAGCTCTTCTGTTATTGCTGGGACTTATTTGCATAGCTGGTGAGTGTCACAGTGCTACCTGCCTTTCAAACACCCTTGTCTCAGCCAGATCTCTCAGAGAGCTTCTCTCAGTGTAAGCAAGCCAAGGTTTGGTGGAATGTCTCCCTTCAAACTGTCATACTCCCTGAGAGAATGTTTTTGGTTTTATTTTTATTTTCCTTGCCTCTGGGCTGCCCCTTTTCAGAACTGGAGGCACCAGTATAGATGAGGAGAGTTCAGTTCTTTCTGAGCACTTGCCCATCAGCGTGTCGTTTATATTCCCCTCACTTTTAGAAACCCTTCTCAGGGCTTTGTTTGCTTTTCAACTGCTGCCAAACATTGTCCAGATGGTCTTAATGTCACATCACTGTAGGTCTTTTATTTTCTAGTCTGTGCCCTGTTTTGTCCTTCCTTCCAAGCCAATGTCTCTAAGACTATTTTTGGCCCCTTACTTCATTTCCCTTCCCTTCTGTCCATCAAGCTGGGTGAGTCACACTCATCTGTCCAGGAAACCTCATCTATTACCCCAATTGTTCTGGACTGAAAGGAGGAGAAGAACAGTCATCTCCAGATGACATTGTTTATGCCACCCCAAAGGAGCTCACCAAGGGCTTAGGTACTTAATACCAAGCAGTTACTCCACACACACACACAAAAGGCTGCCTTAGCAGCGCTGACTGAACCTTCAGGAATGTGCTTTGGAGGGGGAGCATCCTGCCAGGAGCCTGCAGTTATCACATGCCAGTGTGTTTTATAGCAGCACCAGGAGATCCAATTCTCACCTATACGTGCATGCAGGAGGAACCCACGTGTGCCAGCAGGGATGTCCAAGCACAAACATTGGGCTGAGATTCAGCTCCTCGTGCAGGGTGGGTAAGGAAAGATGCACACGGTCCGTGGGTCTTAAATTCAGACAAATGGATGCTTTTCCTCAGCATTTTCCTCACCAACATGATCATCAGAAACCTTCATTTCCCTCCTGAGCTTTTTGCTTGTATTTCAAGTAACTATCTGCCCTGAGTTTAACTCCATCACAATGAACCCTTCTCCATTCCCTCAGCCCCATTCTGAGGGATGAAAGCTTTTCTGACTTCTACTGCTTCCTTCCAAATTCTCAGGAAATTTTCCCAAGGCTATTGGTTTCATCATTGTCCTTAGTTTTGATGCTCTCCTGCCTGCTCTATTTTAAAATCGAATCCTGGCCAAACACCACATTCCTCCAGAACAGGCAGCTCTTTCTCTGCAATGTAGCCATCAAAATCAGCAAATGTGAAGGAAAAGAAATTATCTAAGCCTCAAGGAACAGCTACTCCTGCCCTTCAGGGGCAGAGTTTGGGTTTTGGAAACAAGGCCGTGCATGGTGGCAACGTAAAGCTGCAGAACCCTTTGCAACCTTTAGTTTAACACCACTCATTGGTGAAAGGAGTGGGAACGATTTCTGATTTTAAAAAGAAAAGAAAAAAAAAAAGCCTAACCCCACCCATGTCATAAGGAGCTTTATCAAGGGACTTGAAAATTTCATAAATAAAGGACTTGACTGACAGCATCCAAGAGTCTCCACATGTTCAATCCATCAAACTTTGCAAGATATGGAGCCAAATTCTCACACTGCTTACCTGCCAGTGCAGATAAAATCCCTTCTAATGCCAGAGAAATAACTCTGGAACCACACACTGGCAGTTTCTAGGAGGTGAACTTGGTGTTTTCTCTCCCATCCTGTTCCAGGTTATGAAAGCACTGCAGAACTTTCTGTGGGGGGCCTTTGTGTTCTTACCAACCTGTGCAGCAAAAAGTGCTGCAACCAGCAAGTTAACAAGGCAGCAAGGTGCTGAAGGTCATAAGGTCTGCACAGAAATTAATTTGGGGAAGGAAGGAAGTTTTCTTTTTCCATTGGAAAAAAAAAAAAGAAAAGAAGAAATCTAGCTCACAGAAACTCCAGGTTGACCTCATTTTTTTTTTTTCCTAAAAGCACACAATTCCAAAAAGTCAAAAGCACCTGCAATCATTCAACACCTCTGTGAAATCAGGGCAAATCTTGGGCTTTTCTTATTTTCCAGAGTAATATAATACAGCAAGTTCAAACCAAAAGATCCTTCCCAGCCTGGCTAGTAATCTCCTGAGAGCCATCCCATGCATCCTAACACAATGCTGTCAGTTGGATGATGGGATTAAATAGCATCCAGGTTAAAGCCAATGCAATCCAGAGAACAATAATTTCAAACTCAGCAGTCTAGGAAGTGGAATGTATGGTGTTCCTCCCTTTTTATTTTGTGCCTTCAGGAACATTCTTCCATGCTGAGAAAATGAGAGTGAAACTCTCAAAGGTCACCCTGCCTGCCCACCAACACGAAGATCTGGGTGGGATGTAACAGGAGTGATGTCAGGAGTCATTCAAGACCATATTTAAAACAGAGATGTATTTTACAAGACTTTAATTAAAGAACACACAA
>WEKY01033273.1:4062-26935 GCA_013390045.1 Picathartes gymnocephalus
TGTTTGGTTTTTGTTTTTTTAATGTGGTCTCATTTCCCACAGAGTAAGGATTTACCTGCTTATTTAATTTATTTAATGAAGTTTATGAAATCCAGGTTCATTAAAACTAGATTGAGATCACAAAAAATACCATGACAATCAATAAAGACCAAACTGGTATCACTTTCATGTAGCTTGAGAATTATAAGCACTATATGATACCTTTCACAAAAAACGGTCTTATTAAAAACCAGATCATTTCTGAACAGGACCAATTAAACTCACCAGACACCTATTCTGCACATATGGTCCTTAACAAGTTAATGACTCTAAAAAGTGCTTAAATTAGCTTATAAAGACAAATTTAATATTCCATAGCCAAAAAAATTTATTTCCGGTATTTTTGAGTGGATCATTTCCCAATAAATTAAAACCACAAACTGAGTGGAAATTGGTCTACCTCCTCTGAATTCATTAACAACAGGAGTTACACCACATGAAAGTTCAGCAAATCAGTCTATAAATATATCCATAAAACTCTTCTGGTTCTTGCTGTTTTTTTCAATACATTTAAGTGTATTTACAGAAAGATGATGAACTCATTAAACCAATTTAAATTCTTATTTTCTTCAGCTACACCCTTCCCAAGTGAATCTTATCTCTAGGCTATTATTTCACTTCATAGCTGTTGGTAGGATGGTTAGGAAATGGTTAATTCGGCAAGATTATGTCTTCCATATGCAACTACCATTCAGCATCCCACCCGAAGGGTACAATCACACCAATCAAGGCTTTGTTCTGATTATGAAATGCATATATTTCATATCCCACTTGAGAGCTCTGTTGGATGTAAAGACAGCTATAGCCTAGTGACTTCGCAAATAAGATGATGTAATATTTCTTTGGAAGTAACAAAACATCTGAGCATGCTCACTGTAAACCACAGAATTTAGAAGCCCAAGCACTTTTCAGTCTGAACCACTCAGCTGCTCAAGAGCTGTAGCCCCCCTTTATGGTTTGCTTGCTCTGTAGCACTTAAAAACGTTCTGACACCAAGAATAGAATCACAATTTTCTTCCAAGCTAGTCACACAAGAAAACACACAGAGTAACCCAACTACATTTGAATTTACAGGTTCTCAAAAAATGGAATAAAATTCTCTCCCAAATTGCCTCTATGAACAAGAAAGAAAAAATGTTTTCTTTAAGTTACTTTAAGAAATGCATATGACCAAAAGGCAGGAGCCAAAAGAACACCTAAGAGATCTGTGCAACTCCTAAGAGAGAAATTATATGTGGAATTCCAGCTTGTATCAATATACCCATAGCTTAAAAGTTATGAAGGTGTTTAACTTAGGATTTGCATTCCAATGTTGCACATGAACACATTCCCAGTACGTTCATTGTTCATCAAAGCAGAAACAGTAAGAGCCTATAAATGTAATAAAACCATGCAAGAAACCATACACTGTAAAAGGACTGTCACCTGATGAGGTTTTAGACATAGCAGCTTTCATAGGTCAACGAAGAAGCATTTTTTAAAAGAGAAGAAAAGTTTAGTGAAAGTAAAATATTCAAATATTCACCAGAAAAATGATACAACAAAACAACAAGATTCTATTATCAGCTGAGTAAAATCACTGTCACTTAAGAAATTACTATGGATACTGAGAGAGATAGAACAATGTCAGGGTCAGAAGAATGAAGACAGATAAAAAAATCAAACCCAAAGTTTCACCAGAAAACAAAGTGAACATTTTTCTTCATTACAAAAGATGTGACTATTTTCTCTGTCCTCAATACCATGCAACTGACAGTATCAAGTTGGCCCTATTTGAAACACAAGATTTCTAAGATAAGTCCATGCAGAAATGCAACACCCAGACATTTTCCTTCCTAAACTCAGATTAATGTCAAAGTGAAAGGCATGCATTTGTGATTCTGTGTGGATTACTTCCCGACTCTGGACCTCTTCCCTTTCCCATTGACCTCCCTCAGGGAATAAAAGTGCAATCAATGAGCCTCCCTACATTCCAGTACAAATGCTAAAAATACCTCTAACCATTCCTTTCCAGTCATTCCATTGGACATTGGCATCCTCACAGCGTCCTCCCTCCACCTTCCAATAATCCACTAATGGATTTTACTCTTCCAACATGACAAAGTGGAACCTCACCTGACAAATGTTAGCCTCTTTTATTGCTTTTGGCTCCTAGATGCACATTAAAAACAGAGAGATGCGCAGAACAGCATAAGAAAAGAAGAGAAAAAACTTGTTAATAGCTGGTACAGTAGTTAAAGAAAAAAAATCCCAAACAAACAACTTCACAAGGTGATTGCAGATTATCCTGCAGTTATGAAAAGAAACAAAAAATTATACTTGCAAAAGGATCCACAAATATGATTCCCCATTTCTTTTTATATTACTTATATTAATGCTATTCCCTGAAGCCTGTAGGAGTCCACTAACAAAAATGAGCAGCTTTGCTGCTTTTGGTAAGTACCTAAAATAGAGAAAATGCTTCCAAGAAAGCCCAGTATTGAAGCAAAAGTAATCAGTCCAAGTTTGACTAAATGACCCAAATTCTGTGACATCAATACATGTGGAACACAGACCAGGACATCATTTAAAGCTAAGGTATCACAAACTGCCCTCAGTCACTCATTCTAAATATTAACTAGCTGAAAGAAGTCCAAATCCATTGGAACCATCGTTCATTGAAGTTCAGACACACCCAGACCTCCTCTGTGTAAAACTGCATAAACTTTTCAGAGTGATTCCCAACAGAACTTGAGGCACTTCAGAATTCCCTCCAACTCAGACCCTGCTCTCCACAAGCAAAGCCACTGATAAGGGTTTCCCCAAGCCTCTGAGCTATGTGTGTTTCTGCTCCAGGGATACCTATGCCTACCATAACTGCTCCAAGAACTGCAACCATCTG
The DNA here is from genome assembly GCA_013390045.1 of Picathartes gymnocephalus. Lineage (NCBI taxonomy): Eukaryota > Metazoa > Chordata > Aves > Passeriformes > Picathartidae > Picathartes > Picathartes gymnocephalus. Next base: position 6,983 of record WEKY01033273.1, read on the forward strand.
TCACACTGACCACTAGAGAAAAATATACTCAGCAACATTTTTGGGCATGACTTGCTTTGATTTACATACAGACAGATAGCTAAAAGTTAAGGCTCCACTTAGGTTCCCAAGCCCCAAGGTCAAAGTAATTTTATAGCTCTCAAAGTGTTTATTCTTGTCAAGCTCTGTATAACCTTATGTCACTCTGGACACATCTTAAGCTTCTAGCAAAATAACTCCTATTTTGGTAGTGCTGGATTCAGGTATGCTCCTCTTTACTCAGCAGCAAGATCATGTGATGATTTGTTCTATGTGAGAACAGCCTCTGCCCATCTACTACAGAAATTTGAAATAAAAGCAATTACAATCAGAACAGTAGAGTAAAACAGAAAAGAAGTAACAAACTTCATGTGTTCCAAACTTGAATCAAGCTAAGAGGTCATGCACAACTGGATCTCATTTAACCGATACAACATACATTAGGAATTCAAAAATACACTTATTCTTTTGCAGGTTGCTAGTTCTAGGCCTCTGTTTATTATAAATGCAATCAAGACATTTATGTATCATTTTAAAAGTTAAACACAAAAAGGCTACAAGCACTATCATAAGTACTGCATTACAATAACTAGAACCACTTTTCTCCCTCTGTCCTTGCTACTGGTTAGAGTTATGCACAAATAATTATCTATGCATACAGTTCTGTGTTTATTGGAGAGGGGGCAGGTGGGTAAACAACCCAAAGATAAACAAATTTACAGTGCTTAAATCTTTGTTCTGTACAATCACCTAAAAGTACTAAGGTCTATGTTCTTTCGTTGAAGTCATTTAAGAAACCAGCTTATTTTTTTCTTGAGGAATATTACAGTCTCATTATAAAATAAACTATTAGCAATTGTCAAATGGACTATGAGATTTCACAGCAGAATATGTCACTTCAGATTTCACTTACAAGAAACTGTATCACTACAAGAAATAACCCAATACATTGCTCTCTTTAATCAATTCTACACACTTCATTCTGACCACACGCTTTATATGGACTGTAACTACCTTTCATCTAATTAATATTAATCTTCGTATTAGAAGTTCCCGAGTTCACTGGCCTGAGCAAATAGAAGCCAGAAATCACACTCCATCAAAACGCTTTCAACCAAGGTACCCAGGGGAAATAATGTTAAAAGGTAAAGAAGCTTCATCCTTACAACTAAAAATAGGTAACTGAACAAAACAGGTTAAAAATAAAGAACTCGACAACTAAAAAAACTCCACAAAATAAAGCAAACTATAAAGCAGTGGGAAAGGCTGAAGGGAAGACTGTTTAAAGAGCATAGGATTTCTGGGACTAAAAGAAAATTTTGCCTTTCCTTCAGGTGCTTAAAGAGAATTTCCTCAAACCATATTTTTGTGCTTTCATTCAGTTTTCAAACATGAAGCAACCTATTCAAGCAATTAGTTCATCCCCTAAACGACTTTCTTAGTAATAGTCCATCCTGTTGACATAACACCCGGAGACATGAGATCAATAAAAGTGTTCCCAGATAATGACACAACTTCAGTATTGCTGAGTTGAAAGTAATGGTTCTTAAGGCTGATACGTCTCATGCCAGCTGCTGTAAAAAAGCCAAATTAATACCCTTTTGTATTTGTTCCCCTTCCTCACTCCAGGGTTTTGTAAAATTTTTGTTGCAGACTCTGGAGCTGTGGAGTGTCTGAGTCTGTTAAATACATTTCCCCAAGCCCAAGAGACTACTTGAACAGTACCTGCTGTGGGCAAGACTAACATAGAGCTACATGTGACTACACCCTAGGAGATCAAGAAATTCTGTAAATACTTTTCCAGACCAGAGGACTGAACCGCACAACTAAATCACATTTCTAAACTATGAATCCATCAGATAGCTCAGCAATTCTGAATCCCAAAGGGATCAAAGTTTTACGAGTTACATTACATCCCTAGGAATCCGCAATCTAAAACAGCCTGTATAGGATACATTTGCCTCTGCATTATTTCAACACATACTCCTTGAACAGGTACCAAAATTACCAGTAACTTGAAGCACTGTGCTTTAAACAGGAACTAACATATAGCTACTGAAGTTACAGAGAATAAGAAAAGCCTTTTTGAATGCATTTCTTATCAGGAATCCTAAGGGGTGAGGATTTATCAAGGCAGAAAATATGTCTGCTATTACATCGATTTTGTAACATAAATGCAGCATCTAGAGACCCAAAGAAGCACCTCTGGGCCCAAGAGCATGTTTGTGTTTTACTCTGCTAATGCAGGCAGCCCAACAAAAAAACACTTTCTCTCCTTGCAAATTTTTCCTTTCTTAGCATCCATATTCATTCTTCTACAGCCTTACTCCCTTTCAGAAAAGCTCAATAAGCTCTGTTTTCACTGGGTTAATCAGTAGGAGGCAAGAGAAGCCTGTTCAACAGAATTATAACAATGACATGTAGGCTTCATTATACATTTTAATTCTGGATTCTCTGCACTAAACCATCAAAAAAGAAAAAAAAGCATGACAGCTTTGTACTCCACTTTGCATAACATCAATGGCACCAAAGATCTTTCTTCCAGTTCTGATGTTGCATTCAAGCCCGCATTCACCTAAGAGTGTGCCTGACAAGCTTGTGCTCCCAAAGTAGCCAATGGCCTCAGCAGGTTCCCGTAACCTTGCAGGCTGCAAGAAATGCATTGAATGGCAAATCCCTTCTACCTGGGTGCTGGGCTTTGCTCTCCAAGCTGTCGGTGAAACATCAGCACCCAGCAAAAAGTGCAGGAAAAACAGACATGAAGGGAAAAGCACAAGGGAAGAGATGGTGCATGATATGGAGGAGCTGAAAGAGCCTGCAATAAACCTGATCTACTTTTTCACCTCATATCATCAAAGCTTTGAAAGAAACATCCTCCACTGGCACCATGTACAATTCATGGCAGTGTGAAAAGCTGACTCAACAAACCTGTGCAGTTTTTATTCAAACAAGATTTATACTGCTCTGAAAGGGAGTTGATCACTTTGAATAAAATGACTGAACTCACAGCTTAGATTAATACATTAAAAAAAGACAGGGATTCATGTGGAGTCAGATTTGAAGCTCAAAATGTTTCAGCCGCACCACTTGCCTACAGTTCTACAAAAAGAATCTTGCTTTGACTGAATTCAAAGGAAAGGGATTAAGAAAAGTAGTACATAGTGTCACATTTTTACTGCAGTCTAATGACTAAAGACAGACTTTAATTTAAAGTATGTTCTACTTCCAAGCATGGACCCGAGCACCTTCCAAAGCCCCAAGTCTTCACAGGATTACAACCCACTTTTGCTATTGCATTAATACTGAAATGGCTGTCATGCCTCCGGAAATTGCCCAACTAGACAGGCACACTTGTGGGTGGGGGTAGGCTGATAAAAAAGTCTCACTGCAGAACCCATCACAAACAAAACAAACCTCCAATCCCAAACTTCTTCTTAAAATACATTCTTGTACAGAGCTTTCATGATCTAAAGAACATTATCTCATTTCATCACAGAGAAAAGATTACTTGGCTACATATGGTTTATATAGAGTAGGGGAAGGCATACAAATTAAATTCTATCCATCCTTGTTCATGGTAAACTCTGCCATGCAAAAAAATGTATTTTTCATTAAAAATAACCTTGGTCCCATATACAAGATGAAACCATCTCAGAAGCAGATATGAAGCACTTGCAAGTTCTCCTTATATGCCATTAGTAGTTGAGAGGTGCAGTCATCAACTTCCCAATACAGCACCCAACATAAAGGGATCTAATTATCCTTAATATTTGGCTAGGAATTTTATTTGTATCTGCCAAAAAAAAGGGAGAATAATGGAATCTGCAAACAATAGGAGAGGTTGAAAAAATATTTCTCCCGGCTGCCAAAAAAATTAAAAACACAGAGTAATGGAGATATTAATCTCTTTCTGCCCATGGTCCATAGTAAAAGACACATGAATCTGAAGAATGTTATCTTTAGAACTTTCCCCTGCTTCTGCCCCTTGCCTTCCACATGCATTTATCAGTTGTCAGTACATTTCAGACTGTAAATAAGCCATTATAACCTCCATATTTCTCTTTGCAATATTTAGAGATTAATCTGTACATTAGGATATGAAATCCTAAAACTTTACTGATGAATTCTAAGACATCATCAAACACAATGCTAGGAGAAATAAAGATAAATTAGAAAATTTTTGAAGGATCTCTTAATCTAAGAAATAATTAGTCTTCTTCCACTGAGTAATGTCCAAACTCCCACAGATTTCAGAGACAAGGCTGAGCACACAGTGGAGAAACATCCTTGAAGTCATATGAGTTATTAAAACATTAAATATCAGATCCCATTTATGCAAGGCAACAAAATTCAACTTCTCAATTCTACATGTTTCAGTTCTCCGGTTATCACATGCAAAACTTAAGCAGATTACCTCCAAAAAAGTGAACAGTTTTAATTAATGTAAAATACTAATAAAATCTTTGACAGTACTTGTACTTCAGTAGATGTTTATTTCTGGAATATGGAAGTACCCAAAAGATTTAGACTCCGGGGGAATTTCAAAAGCCCAAGCTTCAACAATATCTACATGAAGTAAATGTGACCAAGAGCCTGATTCAGCCAAGCATTTCAATGTATCATTAAAATCAGACTTCTGCTGAAGTCCTTTCCTTTTTCAACAAAAATACACAGAGCTATGTTTTAAGTGCTTTGTTGAACTGAGGCCCAAGTTCTAATTTCCTTTATTTATCTTAGATACAAAATGGCCAAAGGTAGGGGTCAAATGCTGCAATACATAGGTTATGCGTTTAAGGACACTGGAGCTGCTGCTGTGAAGTGCCTTGGGAAGAAAAAGGGAAGAGAAGTAGTTTAAAGATGGAAGTAATGGGAGGAATTCAGATAGTTTAAGATAAAGTCTAAACAACTGCCTCAAAGTCTTTTTGCTTATTTGTCCTATCTTCTCCTTGCCTCATATAATCTTCCATCTTCCCAGCTTCTATTATTCTAAAGCAAAATTCTGAAAGAATGTGGGCACAAATAACACTACAAAACGATAAGCAGAGATTAGACAAAAGTCACTGCAAGCAGCTGCAGAAAGCAGCACTGCACTGACAGGAGATGCAGCAATGATTTAATAAGATTTTCTTTTGGTCTCCAATTTCTACAAATACACAGCTCCGTTTGCTGTCACAAAACTTGCAAATGCACCAATTCTGTGCAAAACTATGTGTGGTAACTACAGAAACCAAATTCATTTTCAGCGAGCAACAGAGAATGAGACAGGCATAGCTGCCTATCCAAAGGTTTTTGTTTTTTTTTCCCGTCTTTGGTGTAGTTCACAAGTGCCAGGATTCCACCCATAGACTGAAAGAAACTAAAAATGCAGTAAAGGAAGGCTTCTTTCAACTCAATTCATTGCCTCAGATAAAAATAAGCTTTTCATGTTATAGTAGTCCAGAACTTGGAACTTTCAATAATATAGTTCCTTAACAGGGCTTGGATTAGCATTGCACTATGTCCTTTAAATCATAGGAATATAAGAGAAGGAAGTCAGGTCATTATACACTCAGCTGATGTGCTTTGATAAAGCTAGTTTGCAGAAGATCACAGATGTGCACACTTGCATTGCAGAGAACAATTAATTGAGAAATTAGGAGCTTGTATTTTGGCCATCCCCAGATGTAAACACAGATTTATAAACAGAAGGACTTGCATTCCCTATTCCCTGTTCCCACACTACGAGTAAGCTTATCATCAGCATTATCTGAGCTGTGTTCCTTGAAACTCCAGAACAGAACTAGATTGTGAGGATGAATTTTTCATTACCAGTTTTTGAGAAGTTCTCTTCTTCAAAGCTGCTTATGGCCTAAAACAACTGTTTCATGTGGGAGAACAAAAACGCAGGCAATTTTCCTATAGACTACAGAAATAGGGTGTGGGCAGGTGAACGGAAAGTTGGAGCAAAACAAAACAATTGCAAAGGGAAGGGAAGAAAAAAACCAAACCCAGGACAGAAACAGCAGTTCTCACCCCTAAGGATATTTGCATACGCACCTACATACATACATACATACATGCAAAAAAAGAATGCATTCACATCTAAATCCTACCTACCTTCCACTCAATAACTTCCCTGCCTCCCCCTGCAAATCAGAACTGGATACAGCAGTACCTCCACAGCCTACTCTAAGACACTGCCTTGCACCTGCAGTTGTCCTGTCCTTTCAAACAGAGTCCCAGCAGAAAGGTTGAGTTTGTACTGAAGGTATTTCCCATACCAAGGTCACCTGGATGAGCTTGCATTTCAAATGATTCATATTGGCATAATACTTTTGAGAAAAACTAGACAAACTGTTAGCTTCCAAAAACATTAGCCAAGGAACTGAATAGGTCAATATCAGCATAAGGACAGGTTACCTTGTTTTTGTTTGGATTTGATTATTAACTCTTCCTAGAATAGCAAATTAAATATTATCCTGGTCTGTCCATTGGTACGTTCAAATAAGATGTTTTCTAGCTCCAAAACCACTTGGGAAGGGTTAGTATTAAATAATTTGAAAGTTTCCTGATGAGGCACCCAAATCTGAACTTTGTCAGAAACTTAAAAAGAGGACACAGCAGGATCACCCATACAAACAAGCAGCAGAGTTCTGAGGAAGTATCCATGCAAGGGGTTGCCTGGAGTTTTCTGACTAAAGAGTAAGTACCTTTTTCAGGTGACACTCAGGGTAAATATAAGCAAGATAGCTAGAAGATGTCTGTCTTGTTACTGAAATGCAAACATCTTAATCACCACTTGTCTTCTCACCTATAGACAACAACCCCAAATAAGTAAACTGCTTTCTGTTAGTTAGCATTATGTTCAACATGATGAAACACACAAAGCAGGCAGAGAACAGCTTAAGCTATAGAGATAAATACTAAAATTCAAATGCTGCAAATAAATGAATGGTGGATGCATCTACTTTAACACTCTACACTTTAATAGGGTGGAATGCCTTTCAGAGGTCTAATCTACCCATCAACATAAAGGCGGTTCATTTCACTGGCTCCCGTTAACCCTTAGTGGATTCTCAGTAACAAATTTTGCGCCTATTTCCAGTATTTCTTCCTTCTGTTCTCAATGTTTATTCAGGGTGTACACTAAAGGATGGGGAATACAAGAGATACATTTTAAATTCTTCAATCTAAATCCTACTTTTTGGCTTTCTGCCTCTTTCCTAAATATTAAAACAAACGACTCATTTCTTCAAGACCTTACTAAAAATAGTTGGTTGGACTGCTTAATTGTGTTAGCTGAAACACAAACATACGAAAAAGGAAAGGGGTTTGTAGAAAAAACACTGAAGAGAAAAAAAAAAAATCAGATTTCATCTGGCCTTCCCATCATCACTTAAGAGAATTGTTTTGTAGTTACATCATCAGGAAATAAAATACTATCCTCCAAGGACCCCGACTCTTTACAGAAGGGAAAAAAAAGGAAGGCTCAAAGTTCATATCCCCCTCAGAGGAGTTCAGCTAAACTCGCATTTTTTCTCATAATAAAATTAAAAGAAAAAAAAAAAAAGAAAAAAGAAAAACAAAAAAAGCACCCTTAGAACAACTAATTAAACGAGATGACTTGGAATTTAGTTTTTCCGTTTTCGAACTCTAGGCTGCGGGACTAAGTGGAATACATTGTACCTAATCAGTAACAACTTCTAACGACTTTACTATCAGTGCTAAAGGGGAACTGCCCTAACCCAAACCTTCCGCACATTCTTCCTGGCCCTGAGCTGATGGACAAACACAGTGTTTCACACAGTGCTGGGCTCAGCCGGAGCCAGCACCCGGTGCCGAGCTGCCAGAGGGTGCCGAGCTGTCCAAAGGGGGTCGGGCTGATCAGGGCCGAGATGTACACAGTGCGAGCCGAGCTGCCCTGAGGGAGCCGAGCTGCCCAGAACGGGCCGGGCTGCCCAGAAGGGACCGGGCTGCCCAGAAGGGACCGGGCTGCCCAGGGCCGCCCGAGGTGCCCGGGCAGCGGCCGCCGGCCGAGAGCAGCGGGCAGCGCAGCGGGGCCGCACCGCGCCTTATATGGCAAGGCGCTGACGTAATGGTGCATAGGCTCGGCCGCCCGCGCGCCCATCCCTCATTGTTCCGCGGGAGCGCTGGAATGCTCGCTCGCAGCAGCCCCGATGCCACCGCGCAGCGCCCGCGCCCCGCAGCACCGGCTCACCCGGGATTGCTATAGTCCGCCAGCGCAAGGTAAGGCAGAGGGTGGGAAGCAAGCTTCTTCTGGCAAGCACTGGCTCTTCTGGCTTTTCCTGCTGAGATACCTTTTTTTAAAAAAAAGTTACTTCCAAAAAAAAGAGGGGTGAGGACTGAGGAACAATGAAATACCCCGAAACAGCACCAGGAGATCTGGAAGATGTCTGGTGAATCATATAGAGGGTGACTATTTCAAGTGTTAAAAAACTGTCTTTAAAACAATTCCTATAGAGGCAACAGACGAGGAATTAACGAAAGATTAAAGAAGGAGAGAGTTATGAATTACACACACTTTCCAAATGGTCGGATAAAATCATGACTGCATTTAAAGTTGCGGAAGGAGTCCAACAGTATTGTAATATATTAGGTAGAGCTACTGCCTCTCTGCTGCATTTACATACATATGCTATATATTAGTAGACATGTACACACACGTCTCTAAGCATTTACTATACTTCTGAACAACTTCTACTGCAGTTTTCAGAGCGATGCATAAATTGCCACAAACATTACTTTGCAATAAGATTAGGCTATGTCTAAAAGAAAGAATTGCAACTAGTTTAATTACTAACAAACTTTTCAACTTCAACACACTGCTTCCCTCTTCTGTGTCTTGCGTGCAAGTGACAAATCACAAGAGTGCAGAACTGTCAGATTTTGATGAAAAAAGCTTTAAATCCCGGTAAAGCACATGATGAGTGTGAGAATCAGAAAACACTGCTCTCTTCAAGGCTTATTCTGCAAGATGTTCGACAGTATAGCAACTAACTCCAGAAAACAGGGAATGAAAAACAGTTCTGACGAGGCACAAAGCACCTTGAAAGATTAGACTTCAGTGTGTTTATAACTCACACCTGCGTAGTATGCAAAATTACACTGTCCTCTCCGTTAATTAAGGGCCAAACCCTGTCAAATCTTTGTTCATAGGAACAACTGTAATTAAGTCAATTGTACTGTCCTACTTGCAAATTGGAACTACCGAGCACTGCTCTTCAGAGTCTTATGTGCAGTTTAAAATGTTAGAAAAGTTAGAGTTTAAGAACTTTCGATTCAAACTCTTCTTACAGGTAAAACATGTTTTTGTGATATGTTTTCCTTAATACGAAAATAAATCAGCACGCAATTTTAGGAGAGAAGTAAGGGTTCTTTTTCCCTTTATTTGATGTTTTAAAACCTGCAAAATCCTAGTTCAATTGCATATTTAGGAAAAATCAAAGCTGATACAAACACATGCATTGTTCTAGTATCATGCATACATGGATTTAGAGGCTTAGCCAAAATATCATGCGTGAAATTTCTCATAACTTTTTTTTGGTTTTAAACATGAAGAAAATATGAAGCAGTTACTTTCAACATGTTTCCAAAAATGTAAATATAAAGAGACATTTCATTTCAAAGATAATTCAGGTATTTGTGTATTATTAACCTGGCAATTAGATGAAAGTCACATCCATGTTTCCAACATAATCTTTTTTGTAACAAGCAAAATTTATACCTCTGTTGAGAGAATCAGGGAAGACGGCACTGTATAGTATATCTAGAATGAAAAGAATCCTAGCAACCAGAACAAATGTAATTTCACAGTAGAAAAACAATACCCCATATCAGTATCCTGAGCCCCTTACAAAAGTCTTCTGCTCGCTATTCTGTCGTATCTGCAGAGTCCTGGCAGTTTTAGAATGATTACTTAGTTTTGTAAATATCCAGTGTCAAGATATAAAGCAGAAAACTTAGCTATGCTATGAACACATGTGCTGGGAACCAAAGTTAAGAACAGTCCTCAAAATGTATCTGAGTAGCAAGGATGAGCTGAAGAAGTCAAAAGAAAAATATTAACAGGAATGCTACACATGCAATAAATTTGATAAAAGCACTAAGCAGAAAAAGAAAAAAAGTGTCCCCATAGGAAAGAGACAATATCAGCTGCTCCAAATCTCACAAAGAAGGGTAACTTCTATCACTAATTACTGCTTTAGCAGTATCTAAAGTACTATCTGTACTGTAAATACTACTAGCCTAAAAAAAAATCCTAACATTATCAAAAGCCAGAACTCTACTTCTCATAGTCTTCCTCAGATTAAAAGGGAAAACATTCTTCACTTCAAACTTACAGGACCAATTTTGCCCTCATTTATACTGGTAAAACTGGTAAAAAAAGTAGTTAGATGAAGGTATAATGATTAAACTGTCTCACTGCTGTTTTTCCCCCCTACCACCTCTGTATTACATTCCTCTGTTATATCAGATTTCTTAACATGTTTTGGGTATTAATTGATTGGTATTCCTTATTTTAAGTGATTAAAGTACTAGCTTCTGTTACTTAAAAGGAGACAGTGAAAATAATCATGTCACTCAGTCTTAAACAATTGTATTTCTTCATCTAAATTTCTTTTTTATAGTAATTTTTTGCAACATCCAATGTGAAAACATTTTAAGAACAAATATATCCTTCAAAATGAAAGTCAACTTCCCATCAAACGGCATTGACCCTTTGTTCCTTTCCCGTCACTTCCCTTTCCTCCACTGAAAAAAATCTGCTGATAGCAGAATTTTTAGACATTTGATCCAGAAGACAAGGGATCTAACTTAAACTAAGTTGCTATTTCCCATCAGTATTAGTAAAATCAAATTATTTCTGGATTTGTGCCGAGCAACAGAATTTTCATACTATTTACCTAACACTGTGATGAATTACTAATTTTGCCCTTGTCATGGGATCAAAAAAAAAGCCTGGTTTCACTCTTGGTGAGTTTCCCCTGCGGCAGATCTTAAAAGACTGCTACTTTTCTTCAGGAAAAATTCTTTACCACACGTAGGTTGGCATGGGCAACCTTTCCTACAAGCAGCTGTTCTCAAATCCTGGGTTTGGTACTACCTGAATACAGTTAATTAAAAAAGCAATTAAGATATCTAACTCAGAGAATCCTAAGGAGTTTACAGTGTAGGAAGACATATCTTTAAAAACCATTGTATAAAACTGTAGTTCTGTCTCATTAATTGTTTCCCTCAACACTTTATCTTGTCCTCAACTTGATCTGAACTTAGAAATTGTCTTATCAATAATTTTTAATTGCTTAGGGTTTTTCTTTCATACTGAATGGATTCTGCCATGGCACCCTCAGGGTTTAGGTTGATAATTTTTATCTAGCTGAAAGCTTGGTTAGTTCAACCATTCACTAAACTGTATTACTCAGCTCCAAGAAGGTAAAAATTACTGCTGAATAATTCTAAGTATAGTGCCCAGTATTGTGATTTAAGTGAAGTAATGGACACTTTGATGCTTAACATCTCACACTACATTATGCTGATTTTGAGGTTTGTTGGTTTTTCTGTCAGCAAGACAAAAATTGCTTTGATTGCATGTCCAGGGCACCATGTTGTTTCTGGAGTTCAGTAGCTGCACTCACACTAATGCACCAATGGAGCACTCTCAGCCAGCTACAGCTCACTTCTCCAGAGTGTTCACAATTTGTAGCAGAATGTATATGAAGATTTTCTGAGGCAGTCTGTAGCCACCAGTTAAAAACAGTACGAAAAACACCTCCCAAAGCAATTGTTCCTCACTAGAGCTGATAAGAGGTGAATGCTCATGCAAACAGTTAATGCTGGCTGAAGCAGCAACATCACAGTGTAACCCTCCTTTAACAGCAATATGGAAATATTGGGGGTGAAAGTTCAACCCAACCTTGCTACGTAACATTTCCACACAACTCAAAACCATACCCTTGGTCATTCAAGCTGATAAATGCATGTACTTTCTGCCTGTTCAGAAGTCACCCCTGCTGCTGCAGCTCATCATGCACATGATGATGATGATGTAAACACAGTTAACTGACTTCAGCCTCAGGCTGGGCAGGTGACCACCAGAGAGTGGCTGCTGAGGCACAGCAGCAGAACTTGAGCCATTCTGCTTCACCCTGCTTGCTCAAAGGAGCTGAGAAACGAGCCCACAACCACCTAACTGCTCATGCCCAAACTTCCCAAAGCTTTACAGATGTACATTAGTGGGGTACACAAAGATCTAGTGAATGTGACTGAAAACGTGGATGAGAGAAAAACCACTCTTGACAAGAAAAACACTCATCTTGCATACATGCCAGGGATGTGAAACAATACATCAGACTTCATTATCCTTTATACATTTCCAAAGGCTGGGGAAGGAACACAACAATTGCACTTAAATGAGGGATAGAGTTCTTTAAATCTGCCTTAAACCTAATATTCAAATCATTTTCTTTCAAATTCATTGCAGACAGCTGATTTAAAACTTTGTCTATTTTTATTAGAGGCACAAAGCTTATCTAGTGTTTACATAGCAACTATCGCAATGACAGAGTAGCAAAATGAGGAAAAATTTTAAAAACTGAAATGAAGCAGTATGATGCTACTACCGTAAAAAAAACTCATAAAACTGGCTGCTTAAAAATGGAAAGTAATGCACTCATAATACTTACATTTTAATTACACATTGAATTTTATCAAATGGACAAAACTATTTGAGTTACGTTTAAGCTGACTGAATTCTGTCAGCTTTCAATGTATTGAATCTTTTTTTTTCTGTACAATTTATAGAGTTTTCCGTCATTAAGTCTAATTATGAAGAAAATTAGGAACTTTTAACACATATAAGTTTGTCCTACCTGAAGCTAATGTCACCTGTCACATTCCCAAACATGATTGCATTCTACTTAGCCACAAAGAGGTTTCTCAGAAGAAGCCTAATGAATGCCACAGTTGTTTCTGTTTTCAATTTCAAAATCCTACCCCCTGGTCAAGCACACTGTACACCTCAGTAGAGTCAGAGTCTGTTACAGATTTATACCAAGAAAAAAGGAAAGCGATTTATATTGGTCACTTGAACCTGAGGGTATAATAACGCCACATTTGGGGCAGCCAATCCCCAATCTAAATATCTGAAATCCAGTACTGAACACACTAACCTGGATGTAGGAAGGTGTGGAAAAAAAGTGCATTACCCAAGTATTAATACTTAAAGATGAAACATTTCTCTTAACTTGCAAAATACTACTATATACTCTTTCATGTAAAGAGAAAAGTCTTTTAATTAGCAGCCCATTATCATTCCCAAACTAAATACTGAACGCTTTCAGTGAAAAGGTCACCAGGAACCTTGGCAGGCCTGAAACCTCTAAAATCTGTGTTTGTAAAGACATATCTAATATATAAATGAGCATGTTCATTTGTATGCATAACAGTAAAAAGCAGAGCAGGGGGATAAAAGCTTGTGCAGCGAAGTCAGCAAGTATAGCTTCACTACAGGCCAATTCCAGATGACAAATAGCTGCCTCCGAGGGTGGTGCGGGGACGACACCAACCGGTGGAGAATGCTTAGGCTTGTGCTGGGAGATGCACTCATCAGTTCCCTTTAGGGAAAGCAGCAGACAACAGCTGACAGGAATAGTCAAGCTCACATACGTTGCTAACCCATATAAAGGAGGAGTAAGGAAAATGTACCCTGGTATACAAAGGAGCAGCCACTTTGGAAAGGGTCTTCTTGCCCCTGCTTTTGTTCCCACCCACCACTTAGGGCTCAATAGGATTACTGTCATCTCTGTAAATAGCAAAATTTCCCTATTTCAATCAGGATTAACTGGGTGGGAGGAGTCAGAAATTGACATGGGTAACATTTTATAACTTGTAAATGACCCTGTCATATATCTAGATTAAAGCAGGTAACTAAGCAACTTGCAAGTTCTGTCTAGAGAGAACTGTTTTACTTTCAGCATTTGAAACCACATCATAAATTAATAATAAAAGCTCAAATGTATTACATCAGAAACATACTGTACATGAAAGCATGCTACAGCTCCTACATTTTCGGTGACATCTGAAACAAGAAACTATAACCTGAATACCACAGACCATCAGCCAAGAGGCAAGGAAAGAGATCAAGTAGGGCATGTAGCCAAATGTCACATAATGATACTGAGTTATACACCAGTTTGGGGTACACTAACAAGGCACAGAATCTTTAACTGAATTCACAGTTCCTTAAAGAACAGGGAACACAAAGTCTTCATATGAAGGCACAAGGGCAGCATACATGCACGTGACCCTCCTCTTTCCTAAAAAAGCCTGTTCCTATAACAGTTTTCGAAAGGCAAAGAACACTGGAAAACATTTAAAGATGGAAAAAGTAAGTATCTCTCTTGGGTTTAGGAAGACTGCTCAGACTAATTTTAAAGGAGTTTAAGAAATCATTGATCACAGAAATGCTAGAACTAGTTAAATCCACTTTTTTCATCCCAACAATTTAGGAGTTTTTTTTTCCCCTAGGAAATAGAGAAACATTTCTTTTACAAGGCAAGCAAGTTACTCCAGCTGCTGAACACACATGCAAGTAGCTAAAAAACCCGAAAAACCAAAATCACCACAAACACTGTTATTGGCACTCTGAGTGGACATATAGCTAAAGGATCCAGTTTATTTTACTCTTAAGGAGGGTATTTGATCTTTAACACAGTGAACAACCAAGGGTGCACAAAAATGGAAACTTCAACACAGCATGATTAATAGAGCTGAGAGTACAAGTTTTTTTTCAATTAAACAGTTCATCACAGATGAAGAAACTACTTAAACTATCATTTGCTATTGAACTATGTGAATTAAATCTGTGAAGTAAATCTTGGTTAGAACTATAACCATTTTAAAAATTCTCAAGCTATCATCTTTAGGTCTCCAGTGTAGCTTCTTGCCCTGTAGTCTAAAACAATGGGTTAGTCCTCTTTGATGAGGATCAGTTTAGAGAAACAATGTAAACTTAAATGCTGAACCAGAGCACCTTCACTCAGGATTAACATGTTTTAGACAAAACATGCATTGACTTTGCACCTTTAGGTAATTCACCAAGTGCTCCCAGGTCTATGTGGCCAGAGGCCTACTGGGAGAAGAGAAAATATGACTTCCAAACGTTTAGCAGGTTTACAACAGATAGCAAGAAAATGAATTATCTGCCAGGTCGCTAAGTCACCAGAGCTACAGAGGTTCAGTAGCTAGAACTGTACCCAGAAGCAATTTGTAATGCAGCAGAAATAGCTCCAGTACAATTTTCAAAGGTCACAGAGAGCAAACCAGGAAACTAGCAGGACTGTTCATCACTTGTAGCTTCAAAGCCACGTTTAGTTAGTTAATCCCGACACAATGCATTGCTACCATGTCTCTCACCTGTGCCTCCAACATGAAGTGCTGGCCAAGCCTATCTTGGAGAAAATGGACAACCTCACATTATCATGTCTATGAGGAAAAGATGCATATTTAGCTTCAAAATGAAACTTCTGTTTCATATTAACACTACAGCTGTTAACATTATTACTTACAGTCTGGGCTACCAGAAAAAGCTGCAACTGTATTAACAAACATGATAAAAGCCTCAAGTGCACTGCTTCATGCAACCTAGCATCAAGGAAATTTAAATACCTCAAGCTAAATTTGCAGTAACAACTAAGATTTATGTTTTCTGACAAAAAAGAAGGAATGGGGTGCCACCCAAGACCATTTCAAACACTCAGAGTTTATTAAACACATACACAGAGCTTCTTCAGGAAATAAGCACACCAGAAAAAGTGCTTACTTTTGTCTTTGGATATATGTATATAATAAAGATTTTATGGGTATGAATAGAACAGAACCCTCAAGAAGCCATGGAATTTGAATCCTCCTGCAAAGCAGTGACACCACCCCTGTAATTTCTGAGGAATGTTTGTCTAATTGTTTATAAACAGCCTCATTCCTCCAAATAATGGCAAACTCTCAGTCTTCCCTGACAGTGCCATTCAGTACTAAAGTGTCTCTATGTAACTTATCATGTTTAATCTATATGGCTTAAATCACAACTTCAGCACATAATTTCTTGTCTCGTACACTGAGCATGAATAGTGCATAATAAAGTTTGCAGACAAGTTCCACCTGTCTAGAATTCTGCAAATGACCACTGAGCAGCTTATCCACGGCTGGTAGCATGAGCAGGATGCCTTCAATTCAAAAGAAATGTGCATGGCAGTATGGGAAGCTCTAAATTTTACCACTGCTGATGACTGATAATATAAGGCCATGGTTAGCATAAGAGATAGGCACAGTGCCTACTCTGCCCATGGATGAAAATGCAGCCCCAGACATTTATTTTTATAAAAAATGCATGTTAAAATTGTTCTAGAGAACATCCAGTTCCTGCAAATGTTATGGGAAAATGACATTTATGACTAACCGGTCTCCTCTGAGTAACATGATGTGTTATTGTTGGCTGAGTGCCATTTTCTGTCATACCAAAAATATTAACTAATTGAAGTTTAAAAAAGTTTGTATAAATTAGATCCTTGCACAATTATGCCCAGTTCTGGTCAAGACAGCAGCACCAGCACTGCCTCAGGTGAATCATATACCAGAACAGCACCTATTTTCCACCTGTGACCCTCCAAAAACCATTCCATAAAAGAGGTCCACCTTGAACTTACACAGTATGATGTTAAATACAGAACAAAAAAAAAAAAATTCACTGTATTTATCTATAGAATTTGCTTAAAGAAAACTCAGACTATTCTCTTAATATAAAATATCATTACATTGAAGTGTAAAAATATGACTTAAGGGTTACAAACTTAAACTGAGTTGACGCAACTCGTTCAGAGAATCAGAACTTCTGCAAACTGAAGGATGCAGACTAAATAGCCAAGACAAAACCTCAGACCATCAAGTATTACTCTTCCATCAATAGTAAACACAGCATGGCAGTGATAGCAAAGTAGTATTTGCCTTACACAAACCAAAGACACTTGGTTGGGATCATCAATCCAGTAGCAGCCTCACCAGAACTATCCACAATTTGGGCAAGCTGCACTCCCTTGTTTGTGCCTAATCTTTCCATGGGGAGTGGGGTGAAGCCAGGCAGGGCTCCAAAGGACAGTTTTCAGGGGCTAAGTTAACTCCTGGAACAGTTTTCCACTTGGTAAATCCTAGCTGGAGGCTGCAATGGTATCAATTCCTAGTACTGACACTCTGAACAGAAAATGCAAACCCATCCACCTGCCCACAGGGTAAGGGGTGGATTAAGCCCTGTCCTGTTTATTTCTGCAGTATTGAGTGTTTATAACACTGGTGATTTAAAAAACAGCTCAGTAACTGTGGTCAAGCAATCACGTTCTATTAGGAATAATGCCTAAAAGAAAACACAGGTTCATAAAGAGACAATTTCTCTCATCAATTTAACTTGTTACCATGTAATATCAAATATCAAATGTACTCACTTCAATGACGCTGTTGTTTAAAAATCACAAATTATAAAAAACAGTAGTTGTTTTATTTTGTGTAATTACTGCACTTAAAACCCATTTGGATTAATAATAATTCTCAAAATCTGTTACAGTAAGTTAACACTGCTTTTCCATTTGAGGATCAGGCACAAAATTGCACTTGTTAAAGATGAAGACAATACAGAAGCAGGACCTGGATTAGTAACTGAGAAGTTCTGCCTCAGTCTTGTTGCTTTGACCCTTTGACCACATCTCTTGTGGTTCATCTTTCCATTTCCTTCAGAAAGCTTTCCATCTGCAAAACTATAATTTGCTGGCTGACGTAAATTTGAAGAGTTCCAAATTCTGGTGTTGCATCTGAAATTACTGGCTTTATTTCTGACTTTACAGACAGTGTGGTGGGAGACATTGATATGGGGTAGGAAGGGGAAGCTGGTGAATGTGCACTATGGTAATATTAAAAAAAAATCCCGGATTACTACCAAAACCCTGTGAGCTGGTTACCTTATTGAGGTATTTAGATTCAGAACAGAAGAGGATTAAGTCATGCTGCATGCACAATCATGTAGCATTGGAACGTCAACAAGTAATAGATACTGACTTCAAGGAATACCTGAAACAGCTGTTGAATCTAGAAAGGGGAAAGAAGAAAGCAGAGTGCATCTCAAAAGCAGTGACACATCAGAGTCCATCTTATAATTCATTGTGCCATGTTTTCTAATAAGCTGAATACTGGGACCCAAAGTTTTTAAGGCTAACTTCAAGTAAAGCTCATTAATATTGTGATCTTCTCAGGTTAGTGTTCATTTAAAATGTTTTCAGCATAAGCAGTCAAGTCAAAAAACAAACCAAACCAAAAACTTGCCAACAATTTAATAGGACAGCACCTTCTTCACACCCGCCTAAAAATCCCACTCCCACCCTCCTATCATAATCTCAGACACTGCAGATGGCTGCCATTAGAAGATGAGAAATGAATATCAGAATTAATAATTATCACATTGACATTCAAATCCTTACTGCCACAGAAAGTATTAATGCTTTTTACACAAGATTGATGTTTTGATAGATGACTTCCAAGAACATCTACATGCGGAAAAAATGTAATTCAAGATAGACATATTTTTTCTTAAACTGAGGTTTCATAATAAAAAAAACCTGAATTTTAGTGGTGAAGTAAAATTACTTGAACTGGAAGTTAATCTGGTCTTCAATCTTAAATTAACCAATATAAATTTGTTATTAGTTTCTCACACCATTTACTGTCACTGAATCTACCGAGGATTTCATAACATTAATGAGTGCAAATATCCCTATATCACCAGTAAGAATTTTCAGCAGCTTAGCATTTGTGAAATCATGGTCACAAACAACATCAGTGTTCCAGAATAATTAATTGTTAAAAAGCATGTATTATCTGTGTATGTTTACTCAGCATCACAGCTAAATACATCTGGGTATCCATGTGAAATTTTGCCTGTCAACCCAGAACTGGCAATACCATTCATCTTCTATGACTTTTATTAAGACTTGTAAAGCAAGTCAGCATTTTAAGTATCAGATAAAACGATAATTAATTTGTGATAGTCTATGGAGTAATAAGAACTCACACCCCCCTCATTTAAAGTTCTCATTTTATAAAATAAATTTCCTTATTGGGAAATTTGCCTTACAGTCTCTTGCAGTTGAGACACTCTTTGTGGAAGTTTGCATCCTAGCAAAAACGAATTCTTTGAAATTTACAGATGTAAATTAATGTAACGGAAAACAAATTTTAAAATAAGTATTCGTATTCTGTTGGGAAGTGCTGACTGATTCAGATGAAGCCAGCAGATTACACAACAGCTATGGTATGTTGTTGCTGCTGTAATTTCAAAGGCTTTTGACTTTCTTTATGACAGGGGAAAAAAGAAGCATGAATAAAGATAATAGTCATAAAAAAAAGCTATAACATATGTCTTCATAAAGACTGCACATCAATAAATAGAACTGTAGGCAAAGGAACAGAAAAAATTTAAAAATTGCATAGCCACCCCAAGACCAGAAATACTTGAACAAACCACAATTTTGTTTCAATGAACTGTGTAAAGCACAGACTGGCTTTCTTACAAAAATAAATATTTAACTGCACTGGTGTCAAAAAATTACAACAACTTGTAAGATTTACCAGAAATTATGAAGCATGTTTCTTGTCTTATTTAAGGCCAGACCATGTCTTATGGCTAACTGGGAAGAGTGCCTCAAAAGAAGAGGCATGACTTCATCCACATTTAAAAGCTTTCAGCTTAAAGCTTTTATTTGCTTTGTACCAGAGGAAATTCAAGCATGTGTCCAAAAACTTTAGAAGCAAGTCTCCCTTGTGTAATAACCTGTAGAACATCTCGTAAGCCACGTCTTTCATCTGGGGAAGGCTGAAGGCATGACCTAGTTAAAAATATGT
>WEKY01033301.1:0-19387 GCA_013390045.1 Picathartes gymnocephalus
TGACATCCTCCTCTCCTGTGTTTCTAGAGCTGGCATTACAGTGCTGTTACATGGACTGGTAGTAAAACGTGTGTACCATAAATTACGCTTTTGAGGCAAAATTTGCATAAGTGGCAGTAAAAGTCTGCTGACTGAGTGCTCATGTGTTCATGCCCATTTCTCCTACAAAGTGAAGACATACGTATTAACTGATGTGTTCTCTGTGAACTGGACTGAATCTGTACTGTAACAAAATAAAGCACTCTTTCATGCAATGAGCTGCAGGTGGTTACTACATATCACATACATGCAATACTTGATTTTTTTTTTTTCATTTGCTCAGTAATTTCCAGTTTTTCCCGAGGCTGCAGCATTGTCCAGTTTGGAAAACAGAATTTTTTTTTAAGGTTTTCATCAAAGCCTTAGCTCTGCCTCAGCTGGGCTTCAAGCACTTCAGACAGCTAAAGTCTGTTATGTCCCAGTTATCCCTATTGTCCATCTGTCTTTCTCTGAGGGGGGGTTTCCATCTTCAGAGAAGTATGAATTTTTTTAAAAACTAATCTATTTTTGAAAATAAATTTTGAAAGAGTAAGTTTATTCTGTGGAAATGCTTCATGCATTTAACAGTTTATTACTTAAGACATGAGGTGCTGTCAGGTGCTTTGTAAGTGTCAAATATAAAGTGGAGTCGCATGTGTGTGTATGGGGTAGCTGCCTTGGGGCAGTGGATGGGGAGGAAGCCTGGTCAAAGTTGCTGTCCTTGTTAATCTCTGAATAAGATCTGG
The DNA here is from genome assembly GCA_013390045.1 of Picathartes gymnocephalus. NCBI lineage: Eukaryota > Metazoa > Chordata > Aves > Passeriformes > Picathartidae > Picathartes > Picathartes gymnocephalus. The sequence continues at coordinate 765 of WEKY01033301.1, forward strand.
AGTTTCCTCACAGTGGGTCTTGCTTTCTCCTGCCCACAGAGCAGAAGCATGAAGCTGATGGTAAGAAATGCCTTCTGATCCAGGAGAAAGCTGCTGTGGGAACACAGGAAAACCTGGGTTGCAGGACAGCACACAAAAATAGGGAAAGAAATGCTGATAAGTGCTGATAAATGCTTTCCTCCTAACCTTCACCTTTCAAGTTGTATGTTCTTCCAGACAATTTGCTGTTTCAACTTTTTTCTCCCCTGACTTTGGGCTCTGGTCTTCTCTGTTTCTTCTCTTGTTGCTTAGTGACTTCAGCAAAAGTGTGGCTGGCAGGACCAGAGCAGCGACTGTCCCGTTGTACTCAGCACTGGTGAGGCCACACCTTGAGTGCTGTGTCCAGTCTGGGCCCCTGAATTCGGTGGGGACATTTGAGGTGCTGAAGCGTGCCCTGAGAAGGACAATGGGGCTGGGGAAGGGTCTGGAATGTAAATTCTATGAGGAGCAGCTGAGGGAGCTCGGGGTGTTTATCCTGGAGAAAAGGAGGTTCAGGGAGGACCTTGTCACCCTCTGCTCCCTGAAAGGAGGTTGCAGCCAGGTGGGGGTTGGGCACTTCTCCCAGGGAACCACTGATAGGACAAGGGGAAATGGCCTCAAGTTGTGCCACGGGAGGTTCAGGACATCAGGAATAATTTTTAATTGAAAGGGTGGTTAAGCACTGGAATGGGCTGTGCAGGGAGGTGGTGGAGTCACTGTTCCTGGAAGTGTTCAGGGACACAACAACTGGATGTGGCACTCAGTCCTGTGTTTTAGGTGATGTTTGAATACAGCACTCCCCCTCGATTTGATTGCCTATCAAAGCTTCAAGGAGCCTCCTCTTTTTCAGCAGATGTGTTTGTCAAAAATAGCTGCCTTGATGGCTGAACTGAAGCAGCTGGGTACCTGCTACAGCTCATAACACCTGGTTTGTTAAGATGGACAAAACCTGGTGCTAATTTACCTTGAAACTTCTCTTTGCCAGCTTCTAAGCAAGTTATTGTCTATGCAGCAGGGAGAACTTGGAGCTGAAGGTGATGATTTTGCCAGTTCTCTAATGTAAGTAGATCTTGTGAGCCAGTGCTTCAAGGACTTGCTATCTCTCACTCAAGCTTTTCCTACAGCGAGAGTATTTTCTATACAAGAGTAATTTTCTCGTTTGGGCTCTCTGCTTGTTAAAAAGAGTTGAGTTTGTGTTGCAGCTCAAAAAAGCATCTCTGGGTATTTATTTTTACAAAAGTGCAGACACATTATTTACAAGGTTTCTTTACTTGTATATTATGTGATTAAAAGGGACGAGTGGGAGAAGAAAGAGTTATAGTTACACTTAATTGTGATTAAATAAGCCATTTTCCTGGCACGATGTACCAAAATGTTTTGGTCTTTCTTTTGTTTTCTTGATTAGCAATCCATCATTCAGTTAATTCTCATCTAGTGTATCTGATGTCTGCTCAAAAAAGGTTCATCATCATCTAATGCACTAGCTCTTCAAGATTTGTATTCTGTTGCCCCTTTCTTTTTTACATTTATTCAAATCTTGGCTTTTTTTCTCTCTTTGACATGGGATTGATCTTGGAAAGTGAATGTTTGAGAAGACTTTGGTGGTTATGAAGTGCAATGACACGCAGTTTATAAGCTTTCTTTGCTACTACCAGGGCATCTTTATGGGTCCTTCTTTGTTTCCTGACTTTCAAATGAAACCAAATCATGTCTCAACCAGCTTTTAAAATCCTGCTTGGACTCCTTAAGGTCCTCAGGACCTCAAACACTTCTGAAAAATACAATATAACTAAGTCATGTATAGGTTTTTCAGTGCTAAACAGAACAATTACTATTAAAAATCTCAGCCCTTGTGTTTTCAGAGAACTAGCAGAAGAAATTTGTCAAAGCCAGATTATTTTTCTGAGCAGGACTCTTATAGTAACCCACCTTAGCAGTGGCAGTAAGCAGAGTCCTTGGCTGAGGAGTCACACTGCTGTTTGAACAAAAACTGGTCCAAGGGAGCCTCCTGTCCTGGAAAGATGTGGGATTCCTCCCTTCATTACCCTTCCTCAGTGTTCCTAATGAAGACCTTGCATGGATACATGCTTCATTTCTCTTCCCTCCCAGTGAAACAGGCGCTGGCTGTGGGCCAGAGGCCGGGAACACTCGGTGCCTCTCAGGTGATGTGGGAGCCGGCCTCCATCTGGGCAGGCCCTGAGCTTCCCATCCGCGGCAGGACCTGAGCACCCTGCCCTGGAGCCCGCTCTCCCAGCGGACCTCTGGCGCTGGGATTTCTCTCTTGAGCGCAGCGGAGGAGGTGGGGGAGCTGTGAAGGGAGAGTCTGGCTGGTGCCCCCCGGTGAAGGCGCTGCAGATGCGTCTGGGGCTGCGCCTGTGCCTGCGTGGGAGGGAGCAGCCGCTGCTCCAAGGCCCCGCTCAGCCCGGAAAGCCGCGCCGTGGGAGCAGGCGGCTCTGCTTGAAACGGGGGAGTGCGTGTGACCTTCCTCGGGCTGGAACGTGTACAAATAGAAGAGGCCTGAAATGCAATGCAATTATAAACACGTAATAACAACTGGAGTCTGTTTGCTGGATGCGTTGCAAACAGGAAATGGAGCTAAATTCGTTGCATTAGTAGATGCCTTGCTGCAAGGATGTGGCTTGATGTTAAGCTCTAGCTATTGAGAGCTTCCTTGTGAGATGCAGCTGAAGATTTGTGCACATTTTAATATACCCAAATCTGAGACACTCGGCCAAAACCATCAGAATGTATGAGCAGTACTGATATGCAAAGAAATTTGCACACAGCATTTATAGACATTTGAACCAGCTTCCAATATTATCTTTTAAGAGGAGACAAAGTTGTCTTTTGATTGTACTGAAGTATCCTTTTTTTAAATTTTATGTTCTTTCTTCTGAGTGGAATGGACAGGACCTACTGCCAAGATCACATATGGCTGACAGCACAAGGGTTAAGGATTTGTGAGCCACAAACAGCAGATACGTCTGGCACATTTTCAATTTCTCTGCACAGCGATAGAGAGAAGCAGTAGCCTTAATTGAAGTATGTCTTCTGAAGGTAATTGCTTCAGAGATAACTAGAGGTACAAGCAGTTTGGTGACTATCCTGGTCTTAGTTGTCTTGCAGGCTCTGTTCATCAGCAGCACAGAAAGGAGCTCAGAAACCCTGTGGGGTTGCAGTAATGAATGAGGTTTGGTTCTGCTTGGTCCTCAGCTCTTCGCTTATACAGTCAAATGAGTCCCAGCTCTCCCACGTCAATGTCTCTGAGCTGCCCAGGGCTCTGCAGATTTGCCACTTGCCTGTTTCAGATCTGCAGCCAACTGTCAAGGCTGCCGTGGGAGCTGCTCTGCTCCCAGGCTCTTCCCCTCTCCAAGGCTAGGAGCCTCTTGTCCCTGAGCTTCCCTCTCTCAGCCTTGGGGATCTATCGGGTTCACGAGGCAGTATCACGTGTGGTGTTCCCAGATGAGGCAGCCCATAGTGAGCACTGTGGGTCTGAAAGTGAGGGAGACAACCCAGTGGCATGAGAGATGAGAAGACGCTGATGCCTGCCAGAGCTCAGGGTGTGCCCCAACAGCTTGGGATGGAGGTGGGCAGCCGGCATCAGGCACTGCTCAGGGAGGCTGGATGTACAGATCCACACAGCTGGATTGGATTCACCCCACGGAGCTGATAGGGATGAACAGATTCAGCTGGGAATAACCACGGTAACTCAGAGAAGGCCGTGGGGATGGGGCCAGTGTTGTGTCTGTCTTTGAGGTGGAGAACAGGACAGTCAGCCTTGTCTCAAATCCTGTGGAGCTGCAGGAAGTGCAGCCTCTTGGGGCCACTCCAAACATGTAACAGGGCAGGAAGGGACTAGGGAATGGTCAAAGATTCATGAAATCCAGCTTGGCCTGACTGACAAAATTGCCTTCTGTGATGAAATGGCTCCTGTGGGGACTGGGGGGCAGTAACAGAGGATGCTTGGCTTCAGGGAGGCTGTCAACATCATCTCATCATTTTTGGGAAAGAAGCTGTGGAAGAGCTTACCAACATTAGCAATACCATGTGAGGTGGGGTTTGAGGTCCCCTGGTTCAGAAGGAGTGTTGAGGAAATAAGGTCCAGCAAAGGACCGTCAGGATGATGCTGGGTTTGGGGACACGGTTACAAGGAGAGGTAGAAAGAGCTGGTATATTGTAATGTAGGGAAGAAAACGGCTAGGAGTCCACAATTGGGGGGGGAATTACAAAACTAGCAGGGATCAACTCCTCTCAGTAGCAGCAGATAATACACCAGCGAATGATAATATCAAACTGCACTTTTGGAGTTCCAAATTGAACTTCAGGAAACTTTCTTCCCTAGGGGTTAGTTAGAGCACTGGAACAGATTAACCAGAGGCACTGTGGTAGCTCCGTCCTTGGAGGTCTTGTGCACTGGTCTAGACAAAGCCACAGCTGACCGGATCCAGTGTTGGCAAAAACCCTTCTCCAAGTGGGAGGTTGAATTGGATGACCTCCAAAGGTCCTTCTCAGCTAATACTTCTGTAATTCTGTGATCAGCTTCTCTACTTGGACTGTGGCTGCTAAGTTGGATACTCCAACAAGCTTCCTGCTCAAAAGGTTGGTCAAGTAGCAGGGAAACAGAGGGTGGTCTGCTTGTTTTCTTTGAGCAGCCAAAATGCAGTCCTCACAATATTATTCAGCTATGTCCTGAATGCCCCAAAATTTCACATGTGCCAGCAACTTTGCTCAGTTCTTTCATGGGACTGGATTTACATGCAGATTTTCAATGTCTAGTTCGACAGATAAACTGGAGTTATTGCCAGCCAAACTGCCAGAATCAATACTTCTTTTGCAAGATGGTGACAACATCAGGCAGATAATGCACCAAGGGTCTCATCCAGGCAGCAAATCCCAAGGAAGGCATGAGGGATGTGAGGAGAGGCAGAAACTCTGCACCTCTACCCCCTACTGTCAGAATTGCATGAGCTGAGAAGTTTTTTTAGATTTTGCAACATCCTTCAAGTCCATGGAGGTTATTTATAGTTATTTTGACTACTTCAAACATTAAGAAGATCCTTGTTGTGGATACTTCTGTTAAACGAAAGGAAGTGAGAAACTGTTTTGCAAAACATTAATTTATGGGATATTTTCAACAAATACATACACCTGCCGCTTTCTTCAAAGACAGGATAGCATATCTGCTCTGGTGAAATACTTGCCTTTCCTAATTAATGCACATTCATTTCTATGAATGAATGTTGAGGAATTTAGTGGTGTAGCATGAACTTGTATTCCCTGCAGGGATTTCTCCTGCTGTACTGCTCTGCACAGTAAGAGGCTCCCTCATTTACAGCATAGCATTCAGCATAGGTTCTTGTAGTCTCCTCTTTTTCAGTTCATCATTTAAGTCCAATAAACAAATTGCCACCTCTGTCCAACCTGCCTCAGGAAGAGAAAAAGGCTAATGCCACTTCAGAAAGTAGCAGCCAGAGCACCTACCCTAAAAAACACTTACTATTTCACCATAAGGAGAAACACCAGCCAGGATCATTTACACAGAACAAACAACAACAACAAAAACGAAGATTCAAAAAGCAAACTCAGCTGAAATTCTGGTTTGCTGAAGAGTTATATCATAAACTGTGGTAATTGTTTTTTAATTAAATTAAATGTGCACATAGCTATATAATTAAAAAATATGTAGGCGTTCCAGATTCCTTTAGAAACTACCCACCATTTTCAGTCTTGCTGTCTGCTTTAAGCCACAGGGGATGTGAACCAACCTTTCTGAATCTTTGGGAAAAGGAAGGGGAAGGTTCAAAACAGGTGCTCCAAGTTATCAGATAGAATGATTTATAGCAGACACTGGAAACTGGATCTCTGGGTACACAGTGGGATGTGCCAGAGACAGGATGGAACAGAAAGGAACGAGTAGAGCTTTGAACTGAACTCACTGAAGGCACAGGCTGACCCCAGTGCCCAGGGAAATCAGTGGCTCTGAAGGCATTTGTTGCCTGTGGAAGACAGTATGTTCTGTGTGATTGTAAAAATGTTACATCATGACAATTCTTGTTCTTGATGCCTGTGTTTATAAGCAAGTGTAAAAATGTTATATTGGTTCAATTCTTGTCCCTGTTGCCTCTGTTTATGTGGATGTGAGGTCTCCAGCTTTTATCTCAGGACAGACCATGTGGGTGTTTCAGGAAGTACCTGACACATTTAAGTTGCTGAGTGCTCTAACGCATGAGCTGGACTTCTCAGGTTTTTACATGAAATGCACCTTACTTAGGTGCCTCTTACTTGTGGGACTGAAGGGACAATTTTTAGTGTCCCCTTTGTGTTTTCTCTAAATGAGCCACTTAGCTTTCTTGTTAGCTTTCCTTCGTGACCTTCTGTATTGCATGGTTCCTAAAAAAACACAACACAAACCAAAGTCAAATGCCTAGTATTCCACACAAGACAAGTATTCCAAGTTGTAAAGAGTCGCTGAGATATTTCTACTTATCTACATCATCACTTGGCATGCTCTGAGATGGATAAGCTTCTCCTTGGAGCTGCAGGAGCTTCTGCTGTGGCTGTTAATGAAGGTGACTTTGAAGGTGAGGAGAGACTGTCAGTAAATCAAGTCCCATCTCCTGACCAAACCCTCTATCTGTTTCCCACTGTGTATAATGGGTTTTGGCTAAAATCAGATTTTCTGGTAAGACATCCTGCCATGATATAAGGAGATGTCAGAAGACTGAGAGCCTTCTTTTTTGTGCTTCACTAACCTCATTTGGATGAGGTTGTTGTGGTGCTGATACTGTGCAAGGGCTCTACATTTCCAAGGCAAGTTCCCTGACTGTAACTTCCAGCCATTATATTGAGATATTTTGCCTCTGAAGATGCATTAACATTGTAATTAAGTCAATTCACAACTTCTTCAAAGACAGACTGAACTGCTTGAACTCCTTAAGAACATGTCAGTACAGAAGAGCACACACATTCTCCTGGCACAATTATACCAGTAAAATAAAGTGCTAGGCACCAACAGAGGCACTGTTGTTTTGGGGTAGAAATAGTCTTTCTTTTTCTTTTCTTTTAAACTCCTTCCAAAGGGATCTTGGAAGCTCTCCCAGTGCTCTCTCCTGCCTGGGGGAGGATTTGGAAGTAGGTGAGGAGCACCTGAGCCTTTGCAGTGGCTTCACCCCAAATGCCACATGTAAATCTGGAGAAGCCCTGGGTCCGTGACCCTCTTGGGTATGGGACATGGATTTTTACAAGGGCTAACAGAAGCTCATGACAGTCCCTGCCACTAGTTATCCTAGAAAAACCCAGAACCCCAAGACCTGCTGAGACTCCACTTTGCCCTCACAGCCCATGAGACACACGAGTTGAACACTTTTACAATGACTTATACAGAAGAGCCATTTCTGATTTAAACTTCAAGGATAGTTGCCTCAGAGGTTGGTTTAGGCTGTAGTTTTTTGTTTGTTTTTTCTTTCCTTGTAAGTTTTGTAAGAACAACAGGAATATAGAGGCATGAAAGTTCACTGGAGCCTGTTTCAGCCTGTAAGTGGGTCACAAGACACTGGAGCGCTGAGTGAAATAACACCCACACAAATCAAATAAAAGAGTAGCTAACCTGTATTTAAAAAGAATAATCTTTCTGGATGCCTTAGTCATACATGTCTTACCCATGAAAAATTCAACACACCAAGCACTTACTGGAGAACCAGCCACAGAGTATGCCTCCAAACCCAGGTACAAAATTATCAGACTGACATTAGTAGTTAAATCACCTCCTCTCAATGCTCCAGGGACCTGGGATGCATGCAGTTTCCACCAGAAATAATGAAATTCATGAGTGTGAACCTTGGAAGCGGTGTCTAGTGAGAGCTAGAAAATGGGAGAAAATGTTACCAAAGAATCTCATTTGGAAGTTGGCCTCAAAAGAGAAAAAAAAAAAAAAATTCAACGGACAGAAAAGCTGAAGGATGGATGAGCAGGTAGCCCTGCATGAAACCCCGCACGGACACCAGCTGCCATTGCTGCAGAGAGCGCTGAGCTGAGCGGGGTTATCCCCCGAACAGCTTTGAGAGCCTGCACGGAAGGTTTCATCTCTGCTGCTGGCAATTACAGCACAGGCCCAACCAGCACCACGGTTTGCCTGTAATTCCCACGGAAGTTTTACTCGTCCCGGTGGCTGTATCTGACTGCTGGGAGGCTGCAGGCACTCAGAGAGCCGCGGGTGTGCGGGGCTGGGCAGCGCTGGAGGGACGGGCTTTGTCTCGGAGCTGGTCCGCCTGCAGGAGCCGGGGGCAGGCGTGAGGAGGCTGCCTGGCAAGGGAGGCACGGGAGCAGCATCCCAAATGCCTGGAGGGGCTGGCTAGTAAGCTAGCAGAGCCCTCCAACAGCCTTCTCCTTGCTGGGCAACGCTGGCGTGTGTGGCCCAGCCCCGTGCGTGCGGGTGCTGTCCCTCCTGTGGGTGTGCCTGCGGACGCCTTCGGTGTTTTCCCCAGCCACGCCGCCGAGGGCGAGGGGGCTGCCGGCCTCCCGCTGCTCCGTGTCCTCACAGCTGCTGGGCTGGGGCTCCCCTGGGTTACTGCTCTGAGATTTGACCGGCAGAGACCAGACCGTGCCCCAGTCTCTGCCTGCCACCCCGGCCTGGGGTGAGCTGCCCTGCCTGAGCGGTCTGGGTTTCGCTGGGCAGATCCGCCCAGCCCCTGTTTGCCCGTGCGGCAGTGGGATGGATGAAGGGCAGCGGCAGCGGGACGTGAATCAGAGCCATGAGTCACTCGGTTTTAACTTACCTCTGCTTCTCTGCTGGGAAACGGAGATAACTGGAGATAATGCAGTTACTCTCCAGCTCTGGACTTGCCCTGTCATCGTCCTGTGCTTTCATAGTGAAAGGGAAGAGCGCAGGGCATCTCTCCTCCTGCACAATTACATGGTACCTGGATGTGTCTACAGACTTCTGGGTGTTCTGTCCTCCCATCAGCAATACCTCTGTTTTTTTGTTGGTTTTTGTTTTTGTTTTTGTTTTTGTTTTTGTTTTTGTTTTTTAATTGACACTAAGGATCAGAATGGGATAATTTCCCAGCGAAAATGGTAACAGCTCACATATAAGACGGCAGGGGTGTAAGGCTGTTTGCACCTATCATAATGTTCTGCGTGCAGTGCCCTGGCAGCAGAAGTGGACCTTCCTCAGACAGGTGGTTTCCCACTATCTATTTCAGCCTGAGTTTCAATGTGCCTGGATACAGCAGCCCATGAGCAAACCAAGGGTGAGGGCCCCCATCCCTGCAGCATCAAATCCAAACCCCCATACACTGATGGTATAAATTACCAGGTGACAGACTGGTTAAGGTGGAGGATGCTTTGTAGCCAAATTCTGGGGGACCAGAGAGAAATCGAACAGCACATCACAGAAATGTTTTCTGTATTTGTCAAAATAGCCTCATGTTTGCCATCAGCTTACAGTCAATGCTTTCGTGATCCCACAGTTCACAAAGGATGGGTGACTCTGAAAGTGCAATTCGTGGGGCTTTTCTTGTCAAGCTATGGTTCAGATCTTTTTGGATGATGATGAGAACAAAAAATACTTTTATTGTCCACAAATACAGACCCTGAAAACTGTGGCATGTTCCCTTTACTGGTTGAAAACCCACTTTAGGAAGAAAACTAAAACTCTTGACCTTGAAATAGCTTCTAGATTCTAAAAGCAGCACATCTAGCTGCCTGTTACAGACATTAATCACTGCTGTATTTTTCACAGCATGTAAAATGTAAGTAATAGAATCACTGTCCCCATTGCCATCCTTGCAACTAAAAGCTGATAAATAGAAGCACTGACCTCAGCTGGTTGATTTAACCTGATGAGTCATGGTCTTCGGGCCATATATGCTTCCTCTGCTAATATTCTTGTTCCTATTTATTTTTTTAAAGTGTGCTGGCATGCTGCGTACCACAGAATAGCTTCTCTAATGGGCAATTCCAGAAATAGAAATATCCCACTGGTTCCCTCTCCTTTGTCAGGGCTTCACAGTCCCCACTTAGTCTACACAGAGCTGCAGCAGCTCAAAGAGATGTCAGGACACACAGAGGATGGGCAGAGCTCGGCTGTCGAGCAGTGAATTCCTCTTGAAGTTCTCTGTCTAAGAAGCAACCCGGCATATTCTTCCTTTTTTGCATTACAGGGAGCTCAGCTGTAGGGAAAAGTGAAGCAGATGTGGGCTCCCCCACTTCAGCTGCTCTGGGAAGCCTTTTACACTTTGGTGTTGTTCTCAATGAGATTTTTTTTCTGCAAAAGTCTTACTTTTTCATCACAGCTGAACAAGAGTTCTGAATCACAGTCGGGTTGGCATTTCAGTCAGGGAGGTGCTCTGCAGGAGGCTTCTTGCCTTGGACTAGGGTCCTCCTAGCCTGGGCACCATACAGAAATACAGAGTGAAAAAACCCTTCTTGATCTCCTAGACAGATGTGATTTGCAACACAGGAACTTTGAAAGTTTACATTCATAATAATTAATATTTAGTGACTGGACGTGGCACTTTTTGCTAGAGTTTGCTTGGCCTGGTGGTGTTTGTCAAAGGCTGGCTCTGATGATGTTGGGGGTCTTTTCCTACCCTAATGATTCTGTGACTCTGTGAATGAATGCCAGCTGTCCCCATCGCTGTACCTGTGTTGATCTAAGCTGGTGAGTCAGGGTCCTGGGGCCCTGTGTACTTTCTCCTCCACCATCCAGGTGGCTACAGGCAGGGGTGACTGTAGAGGATGAGATGAGGCTGGGCAGAGATGTGTGCTCAGCACCCCCAGTCACACAGGTGCCCCACAGCAGACAGGATGCCAGGCCAAGAGGGGATGTGAAGGAGGACTATGGAACTTTGCAGCTTGGGCTGGGGAGAAATGTAAAAGTGACTGATGGAAGTTGTCAGAAGTAGGTCTACCAGTATGTAATCTGGCACCACCAGAAATGGCATTTGCTCAATGACCTTACACCAGCCCTGTAATTACAACCTCGAAAAGACTGCGATCAATATAATTTTCAAAAGTTGTATCTGTACCCAGACATGGCCCATGGCCCAGTGGCCTCCATGCAGGCAGGAACCTGTCTGGTTTGTAAGACAGAGACTTGCAGAGTCCAGGCCGTCACACAGACCACAGAGGCCATGGCTTTCACAGCCTGTAGGTGCTCCTAAGCAGGCCTGGGCCCTTGCAATAAAGACCTGATGGGAACTATTTCTCTGCTGGCCTCCAACTGGGAGACCGAGTGAGAGGCAGGAGGTGCCTGTGCCTCTGCCCCATTCCCAGCTTGCAAACTGGGTACATAGGACGTAACTTGGGACTTAGCAACCCACTGCTGTGCTGCCTTTTCCTCTTCTGTGGGCAGATCTGTGGTGCTGCAGCTCCCTAAAGGAGTGGAGCAGAAGCAGCTGCTCCCTGAGCTGTGTTGTGCAGGTGGGGAGTGATGGGTTTGCACCTGGATGTCCCTGCATCCCTTTGGCACCTGATACTTGTTCAGATTGACATTGGCAAGGAAGTCTTAAAAAAAAAATAGAAATAAGCTGATGCAAAAGCCTTTGGCTGCCTGCATAACAGCCACTTGGATCACACAAGTGTCACTTAGACCCCTTTGATACTCATGGTGTTTATGGCACTTAGGCTCCTTTGCTCCAAGCAAATTAACTCAAAATCAGACTAGGCCTTCCATTAAACGTGACAGATTCATGATAAGGAGAAGGCTTGTTCATTTCCCACACTCAGGAAGAAATAGGTATATAAACATTTTTTCTGATCATTCACTTCCATGTGGGAATTCACCAGGCTGTAGAGCTCAATGCGCTGCTGATTCTGGCCCACAGCTGGACCCATCTCTCTTCAGGCATATCTTCCCTTCTCTGGATGATAATTCTCTGCCTTCTGGCTCTTTAATGTCACTGAAATGGGATTTGTATGGGGGATATTTAGCAATATTGCATTAGTATTTGACATTTCATCTCTTGGAAGTTTTTTGATGATGTTATTTGCAAGGACATTTTTCATCGCTGTAAATTGCAGTCCTTCAGGAGCAGTGTAGCAGTTTAATTTTCTAGATCTGTCTCTTTGTCTCTTCTTCTCTATCAGGATTTCTGGTGATTTATTTGATTCATGGGTCCTTTGGATTTCTTATGCTTGTTACAACACACCTATGTCTCAATGGCACAGAAAAACGTTTATTTGAAGCAACAGCTCTGGCTTGCAGTGCTGTGGCTATGATACAAAAATAGAACTGTGTAGAAAACCTTTTTTATTAACTTTTTTCAGAATTCTATACCTCAGGTAGTTCAAGCTGAATAACAACATGTTTTACCAAAAAAAAAAGGAAACCAAATATTGGTTGCTAGGAATGACCACTGAGGGAAGATCTGGGAGCTCTTACGATAAATTTTTGCTGCTTCACAAGTCTCCATACCACATGCTCTGAGGACGACAGAATTCAAGCATGCAGTTTTTTTCCATTAGCCAATTAGTATTTTACTAGCCTTGGATCTCTCTTTTTCCCCCCCATGTTTGTTTTTGGGGATTTTTCTTGCTTGTTTGTTTTTAATGATGATGTAGTAGAAATACAAAAGCAAATATTACAGTGCAAATGCCTCAATGAAAAGATGTTCAGACAGGTTGCTGTGTCTGTGCAATGGGAGTCTGATAAATATTAACTGCAGTCCAGGCAGTTAGTGATATACTTGTTCTTCTGCTTGTTTTTTATTTTGTTTGTTTTCCCTGAAAAGTCTTGTGATGAAGGATTTCCAACTGTAACAGATGAAATTTGGGGAGAAACCTGTAGGAACAAAAAATAATAATAAAAAAGGATGCTGTATACACTATACTGTTAAAAACTGACAGATTTAACTAAAAAGTCTCTCCTGAATACAGAATGTCTTTATGCACTATTACAGGGACCTTCCTGACCACTAAGACATTTTGACAGTGCACATAATTTCTGCCTTTCCCTCATTTAACACGGTGATTTTTCCTTTCTTTACATCTGAGATTCCAAATGCCTTGGACAGGCATCTGCCATATGCACCATGGATAGATGAAGATGTAATTTTTTGTCCTTATTTGACATGGTAGAATATGAAGACATAGAGTTATGAAGAACTCAAAAACCTGTTGAGTGAGAGCTGCCTTTGGAAACGGTACATCCCTTTCAGAGCTGCTTGAATTTCCAAAAAATCACTGCTGTTATGAGCAAAAGCTTTAAAATATCTCTTCCTTTCTTATTTTTTTCCAAGTTTAGAAAAATAGTTACTGGCAGATGGCCTGCAGTGCTCAGCATTAATTCAAACAGCATTGAAGTATTAGGAATTTCTATCCATGTGTCCAGGCACACAGAGGCCCACATGCACAAGCAGAGACAATTCTAGGCTGGGTTTTAGCGTGATATTTCAAATCAAAGCATACTTGGAGGCAGATGTCAGACCAGATTCAAGCTAAATTTGTAGGCTGAGCTCATCAGATGAATGGTACTATCTGACTGCACAGGATTATAATGATGAACATGTGTGACAAGCATTTTATTGAACAACGAGTAGACTGTTTAAGGGATTTGTCTGTAGCAAGTGCTTCCTGCAAGGAGAGGACATCAGACTGGTTGTTTGGGTTATGGAATCAGGCTGATCCCTTTGGTTCTGGTGGACTGTAGCCCGTGTTGGATAAAGCAGAGGGAAAGCAGGAGCAGTGCCAGCACCAAGGAACAGGGGAGTGCTGGCAGCTGGGTAGCCTTGGGGCAGTGCTTCTCCAGAACTCCCTAATCTGTTAAAACACTTCTCTTTGCACAGCCCCTGATTAATGTGATACTGACTAGGCACTACCTCTGCTATTTGTGCATTAAGGCTGTGGACATTCCCTGCTGACAGATTGCTTTGGCAATGTTTAAGCAAGGCTTGGTATCTATTGCACAGTTATTTGGTAACTCCTTGGTGCCAGTTCTCTGCAGAAGGGGTTCAGTCAGAGCTTTTCTTATCATCCTGTCGAGACAGCACACACTCAACTATTGTAAATAAAACATTCTGGTTTCTCCTATAGGTATGAGCAGATAAAGATTTTTGTGCAAAGATAAAGGTCAAATTGAAGAAGGTGTTTTTGAAATGGTAAATGACTATATATGTGACCACATATTTAACAATGAAATCTAATAAATTCTAAGACACACAGAGGCACTGCTGTAGGCAAAGGGAGGAATTGATTACCTAATAACCGAAATAAAAGAAAAACAAACACAGTGTCAGAGCAGGCTTGATAAACACTGCACAATATAAAGAGGGGGATGACTAATTTGCTAAAGATATTAGCAAAAATTCTTACCTTGATGAGAAGCTCTAAGATCTTTAGTGACTGATTTATTTTAACCTTAGGATTTAGCTATCTATTTCTTTGGTCTCTTGTCTACAGTAAAGTTCATCCAGTGGGTGAATTTGTCCTCTGATATATTATATCATGGAAACAGAAACAAGTGTTGATCGTGGAATTCCATGAAAGAGGGTATTTAGAGAACTGTGTCTTATGTACACCAAAATAATCTAAGACTTTTACCCTCAGGATCTTGGAAAATTATTTTTTAATGGAGAGCTGTAGCTGAGTGTTTGAATCTGAGACTCTTTGACTTGTAATATTGACTTTGGTCTTTTATAGAATTTATATAGAATACGTATCTTAGACTTTTGCAGCACATGACAATCTAAAGTGTGATATCCACAAATAATATCTAGCACATTTATCTAAATGTATATTTTCTCATTTTAAATTTTAGATCTTGTTGATAATGGCCCTTTTGCTTCCTGTCTTTACCTCTCTACCTTGTATGTTCCAGGCAGTTATGCTTTTGTTTCATGCTAATTTTCATGATAATTCAGACTAAATACTTCTGAAGGGTTGGACACTTTTGTGCTCTGAGGGAAACCCACTGCATCTAGGGAACTTTACATGCTAGTTAGGCTTGTGGTTATTCTATGGAAATCCAGGAGAGGCATAAACGGGGAGAAATCTCTGCTGATAGATTCATAGCTCTTCATTTGTTTTTCCCCCTCGCTGTAAAGATGTAGTAGGGTTTCAGAAAGGAGTGAAAAAATATTGGATCGAAATCATTTTTTTTCATTATTGCTGCTCCCGTTTGTGGTTGATGATCCAAATTAAAGCTGGAACAAAGTGGTGTGTCACTGTGACAGTGGCTCCGAGCCTGGCGTAACTCTTCACTCTCTGTGCAAGGCTCCATCCAACAAGATTTCTCTTTTTCAGCCCTTTTAGTCTCATATTTACTGCAGCACATTATGGAGGAGACATATGTAATGTGTTCCCTCTCTTGGGCTTTGCTTATGCAAAGAAAATCACTGTCACTGCTGCTGCAGTGGAAGCAGCATGGATACATTCCTTCAAAGTAAGACAGCGTCCTGGAAAAATTGCTCTGCTTTTGAAGTAATTATTTCCAAATAAAATTGGAACAGTGTGCCCACCTGAGGACCATAATAATTCTGGGTTATTACTGTGATCATGCTGGTTAATTTTTCCGCATAGAATAGTTCATTTTAGCATCCTTGTGAATGGAATTTATAATAGCACAGCCAGTGGTGGCTTGCCCTTGGTCTGTTTTATACCAGCTATGTCCATGGGGGAGTCTGTGTAAAGGGCAGATATAAGCTGAGAGGGAAGATTATTATATCGTAATAAAAATAAAGGGTACCAGTCTGGTTCCATAAACACAGCAAAGCACAAGTGTTGCCAGTGGACTCACAATGTGTCAGGACTCACACTGCAGTTTTTAAATCACAGCCTGAAATCTGGAAGCTGCTGGGGGAAAGCCATAATTCAGGTTAATCAGTCCCAGATACTTATTGCCCCACTTTTTGCTGAGCAGTGATGGCAGCATTCTGTGCACCCTACCCGGATATGATGGTGTCGTGCTTTTTCATTTACACTTTATTTGGTACCTACTGCTAGACAGTCTGTCCCCAAGCCACTAAAAAAAGACCCATCAACTCAGCTACAGGAAAACTCCAGAATAATATAAACCCCCCACATCTGGGGATTTCAGAGAGAGCTGAGGGCAGGTCACAGCTCAGCAGATCTGCCTGAATTGCTGGATGCTGTCCAGTCATCCTCAGAGCTCAGCAGAAGATGGACACTGCCAGGGTGGCATGGGTCAGAGCAGAAAATCTGCTTGCTCTTGGAAAATGTGACAAAATTACAGATTGCTGAAGATGGCATTGGGATAAAACATTGTTAGGATGACTAAATTCTGCTGTGTAGCAACTCTGAAAGTACTCCATGTTTCCGAAAATGTGCTACTGAAGTTTAGGCTCACTGATACAGCCACACAAAGTTACTTGATCTCAGGAGCATTTGGATCTCAAAAGATGAATATTATTCCATTGGCCTAATCTGATCTTTCTCTCTGCTTTCCGGTTTCTCTCTTTTTCCTTGGGCTCTAGAACTTCTTCAAGGTTCCTCTGGGGTCCAGATAACCTGTTTAGCTTCAGCATTCTTCCCTTATCTAAAGCTATACAAAATGAGACTTTGGGTACCCTCTGAAGTATGAAAGACATTAAGAGATATATTTAATCTGTACTCAGCTGGTGTCTGAGGAAAACACAGAATGCTACTGATGCTATCAACATCTGACCAGGCTGCAAAATACACATACTACAATTCCTAAATATCAGTGTTGGGAGATCCATACTCCCAAAACCCCATTTAATTAGGATTTTGATGCTCATACTGCATAAGAGGTGCATAACCTTCAGGAAGAGCAGCAGGAAAAGCACTGTTTCTCAGATATGTAACAGAATGTAAAATGTTGCTGTCAGCCACCAGAATGACTGATTCTTGTTGTAGATAAAGCTGACCTTTCCATAGAGATCTGCAGAACAAACCCAACACATATAGCACAGTATCTTTTCCACCTTTTGGCCCGAAATAAGAAGATATAAGCAGTGATTGATTTACATCACAAAGCCAAATGCGAACAGCTGCCTGTGAAAGCTTAGTAAAAGACATTGTTTATGAGCATCAGCTTTGACTCCAGTGTGTAATCCTGCCAGAGACCAAACACCCTGCAGCAGGAGCACCCAGCCCTCGGTGCTTTATATTGTTATCTTGCAATAGATGCAAAAAATGGGGAAAACGGACACAACTGACTTTAGAGAGATTTAAATGATACTGTTATATGGGATGAAAGAAAGATAAAGCAGTCCCTTTCCATGCCACTTCTGTGTTGGTATAACCCCTGAAATGAACAGAATTTCTCTGATTTGGATAAGAAGTGATTCACGCATAATCTGCTCTTTTGCCTTAGTGAGCTGTACAAATAGGCTGGACTTGTGGACGTTTAAAAATTAAGATAAGGGGTCCTCAGAAGTTAGTGCATGTATATATTGGTGATTCTGATCCATACACTGTCACTAAAGTTATTATCTGCATGGCTATAGGATATTATTTCACAGCAGAACTCATCACAAGGAAGAGTTATGCCCTGAAATAAGGGGTCAGCACTCTGGCTGCCACGGGCCCTCTGGGAATTTTTCATGCCCCACTGGGATATAATCATGGTTTTGAACTGGGGAGTCAAAGGGTATAATTCTCAGAGTTATCCTGCTTCACCCCATCATCCATCTTGCTGTTGTGAGCAAGCATCATTTCCAGAGACCTACCTGGCAGCACAGAGGAGTGATTTGCAAGTATGTCTGTTATCATGGGGATAAATAATGAATTCAAAGGCAGGTTCCTAGAAACAGGGGGGAAATGTCAGGAATGGGGCTGAATTAGTTTGATATTGCAGTGATTTTAGAGAGGCCTTGGTACGATGTGACTTTGCACCGGGAGGGGCACAGGGCAGCATTAGCCGCATGGTGAGTGGTGGCAGAATTGTTGCACCCCCAAATTTGTTGCCATTGACATTTCATTGAATTTTGTGCTGCGTTAACCATGGCCCTGCAGGGAACCACCGAACAGGCTCACACCTTAGAGTGAAGACTCAGGGGAAAACCAGGGTGGGACAGGTCCTCCTGAGCACTGTGGCTTAATGGGGTCTGGGGAGGTCTCAGTGAGTTTGCCGGCAGTGCTGGTGGGAAAACGTCCCCTGGCTGGGAGCTGCTCTCCCGCCAGTCCCAGCTACTACGGCTTGGTCCGTGTGCCTGGGATTCCCTCACGGAATCACACACCTGGTTTTTTGCACCTCACCCTGGAGTTCATGAGTGTGAAAGGGGTTGGGTTTCTTTTCTCGTTGCTTGCCCTGGCCTGGCCGACTCTGGGCAAACCTCGCTGCTCTGCACGAAGGGTGGTGTGCTCTGCAGTACTGTTCTGCTTGCATGGGAGCATTATGCATTCACAGAACAATTCAGCTCTGCTCACAGCATCCTTCCTGTGATGAAGAGTCCTAAGGCACTGCCTGGTACCTCGTGGCCAGCCTGTCACTGCAACAAGTGCCTGTAGACAGCCCTCTGCTCTCAACACTGAGCTTGATTTCGTTACCAGCACAGACATTGCCATCACGAGCAATCATCTTCAAAGAAGTGATAGGCAGAGCATCTGAGCCAAATGGTAACGTGATTACCTGACAGAGTCTTTAATGAAGACAATACTTTAGAGACACTTTGGTTGATCTGAAT
>WEKY01033348.1:345-14814 GCA_013390045.1 Picathartes gymnocephalus
TGACAGAAAAGCTGTTATACCTTTGGCAGACTATCATTCATGAGATCAATATTAATCCAGTTTTTAATAGAGCAATCAAAAGGCCAAATATCAGAGATAGTGTAATTTCTATTAGCTTGAACTGAGCTGAATATAGAAGCCGTGAGAATGAGGAACATTTTATTTTTAAATTTGTTAGAATGACATAGCTGAACACGTTCCTCCATCTGTGGCCCTCTGCATAAAGTATGCTCATAAATGACATGTTAACTCAAAAACCAGGTATTTTACAGAAAAGAAAGCAAATTGCTCTTGTTTGAGTCTCTCATTGTGTCCTGAGAAGTTCAAATTAATGAATTTGCACTGTAAGTGAGTTAAAGCAAATGAATAACATGGTATTTCTCACCTTCAGCACATATTCTAAGGGAAGAGTTTTAATTTTTCTGTCTGTTTTTCTTGGCTACTTACAACTTCTTTGGAGAAAATAAGGCAGCTTTTATCATATCAGTGATACCAGGGACTTCTTGAAGGTATAATTGCTCTTGTTCTTCCTCATCAGGAGTTGTTCCCCAGAGTAAGGAAGGTACTAGAATTTTATGTGCCTCCTGCCATGCAGGAATTGCTCTTATTAATGGGCTAAGGCCAACCTTACTAAAAGATGCTGACATCTGGGATGCCTCTCCCTATCCAGCTCGCCAGCAGGAGCTTCTACTCTAGTGATGGTTTCAGAACAGGCTTGAAAAAAAAAAGGAATCTTTTATGTGCAAGGACCTGTAAAGTCTTCCCAGGACTATGCTGGGTTGCAAAAGGTTTGATCAATTGTGATTACGTGACACGAAAGTTTTACAGATCTCTGATTAATGCTTTTACTGTGCTTTATTCCAAGCATTAAATCACTGTTGCCCATGCTTGGGAATACACATTATTGTTGTTTCAGGTCCCACTGACATGCACCACCCAAATGTGCTGCAGTTTTACTGAATAACGTTGACTGAGCCTGAGCTTTACCAAGCCAAAGGAAAAGGAGCTGTTTGCTTAGAAACTGCACTGTGGTAGGGTTTAGATGAGGTACGATTTTGGTTTTATAAGCTTTAAAAGTTATTTTGGATTAGGAGAAATTGAGACAGCCTTAACAATTTACCTTTGATGCCACAACTACTTAGCTCATTTTTATCCATCATGATATATGGAGCATGCGATTTTTCTTATGGGGTTCATTAACAATAAACAGTTCTGATACAGCTGTTTGTTAACTATATGTACAGCTTAGACAGAATAAAGTCTGATAGGCCTGAAACAAAATAGGCAATGAAAATTCATACCTACTATTTAAAATACATTTTCTTTCCCTATCCACTGTTTTCTTCAATTATTGTTTGAAATTAAAGGTTCTGTATTTCTGGTGCTGAACACAAGCACACGATGAAGCTCAGGCTGCCCAAGCAGCTGTGAGTCCAACCAGGGGATTCTCCACTCTGCATTCCCAGAATGGAGAGGGACAGCAACTCGACAGCAGTACTGGTGAAATAAACAGGCACCGCTGCCACAAAGGGTTGCAAAACTGGACACGAAACGCCTGGGAATAATTATGACACACAGTCAGACCGTAACTGCCACCTTCCTGCATCTTTTGGTTACCTTAGTGTTGCCTCAGGGGTGAAAGTAGCAGACCCTTGGGTGAAAAATAATTTGGGTACTGGGGCTTTTTGTTTAGTTTTTTTTTGTTTATGTTGGGTTTGTGATGGGTTTTTGGTTTTGTTTTTTTTTTAGTGACCATAGTGCTTGAAGGAAGAGCTGAGGATATTGTTATTCCATTCCCCAGAGTTCAGAAATTTTCTTGCTTTGATACTCAACGTTCAAGTGGGGAGGGGAAAGCTCCAGAACTATGAGTTTCCTTCCATCAGCAGAGAGAAGCCCTGTTTTCCATCCTATCTGAGCTAATGATTTAGCTACCCACTTATCTGTCTTCCTGATTTTGGTGCCTGAAGGCAGATTGTGTGAAGCCACTTTCTGCACCAGTGTTTTGCTCTGTTCTAACAAACTAGTGATTAGAGTTTCACTGCGTACTGTTAAATGAGCTGCAGAGTGTGCAGCAGCTGAGTTTGACTTTTGGGTATAACTTTATGACAGTATTTATGGAAGTGGCATTAGTGGAAATCAGCTTTTAGAGACTACAGTCCAGAAGGATCTTTATCACTATCATTTGCTATAAAAGATGTCCACATTTTGCTTTTTGAAAGAATTAATTGGCTAAGAATGTCTTTTGTCATTCAGTTTTTCTCATAACTTTTATCTTTCTCTGGACATACAGGACCGTATTATTAGAATGCCTTGTCAGTAGTAGGTTATTTGGTTAGTATTTGAAAATACAGGAAGATAATGAGAATAAGAGCAAGAAAATGGAAATAGGTTAAACAGAAAAATGTTGAGAATTGGTTTTAATAGGAATACTGACAAAAGCCTTGATATAAGACATTTTTCTCAGGAAAGCAGTATGCTCAATAGTGAAAAAATATAGTTAGGGCTTTAAGAGCGCTTTTCAGAGCACGCATCCAAACAGAGATGAGGCTCTAAACAGATGCTGGGAGCAGCAATGAGGGTCCACTATGCACTGAGATAAGCTGACATAAGAGTTTTAGAACCAGGCTTATAGAGTAGAGCTTCCTAACAGAAGGAGGAGCAAGGTAGCTGTTGTTTTGCAAAGTGTAATTGTCTGTCGTGATTGCTGCTGGAGCACTGCAGCAAAGGGATGATTTACAGGCTATGACCAGCCTGGGCTTATTTTCTCAGTCACGCAGATGATTTCTGTGTCAATTGGTCTCAGCTTCTACTTTCCCAGCTACTAATTAGCTAAAGATCATCAACAAGGAGGGCAAGACCATGAGACAAGATGCCTCTCATGTTCCAGGATAAAAGCTAATTATCTGAGTTCAGGAGATTAAAAAAAAAATCAAACTCATGATGCCGTTTAAGATAATTGCTCAACATACACAACTCTGGAGCAAGTTTTACATGCTTTAAGACTGTTATTCTGTTCTCTAGTCTAAGTGACCCTGATTTTTTCTATTTTTATATAGTGAGTACCAGGGGTTTTATTTTTTTTCTGAACTCTTAGCTTCAAGGTATGGTTTTCTCTGCTTTGGTGTGGCCACCTTGGTGTGGCCACCACTGTTTGGCTTCCTTGTTTTGGAGAAGCAGAGCTTTGCTGATACATTCTCAGACAAATTAATTCGCCTTTTATAGAGCTATTGACTAGTTAATAATTCCTTAAATTAATTTATGCATTTGATTATCCTTACACAAAGAGGTTAACTGTATCACATAAGTGATTTACTTGCTCTTCCTTTCTGATGCTCATTTATCTTTGTCTCTGTGGAAAAGCTTGTGGATGTGTGGATTTGTAGCATGTGTGTGCACACTTTTGGGGAGAAGTCACAGCAAAAGTTCTATCTTAGGGTCAGGAAATTAATGAGAAATATTCTGGAACAACTCACCATTATGTAAGGTCTTCCTCCTTACTGGCTCTTTGTAAAATTAGCTTCTTAAAACTGCCACAATGGGGGGGAATTTGCATGCATCCCATATCTAAAAGGTTTCAAGTGTGGCTTAACTGACCCATTGACTTAAATTGCACCTGTAAAGAGCAAAAACACAAGCCAGCTTTTTCAAGAGGCCCAATTCCTTATAGGACACCTAGAGATGAGATCAGGGTCAAAGATGGGGCTGCCCAGAGAGGCTGTGGAGTCTCCCTGACTGGAGATATCCCAGACCCATCTGGACACAATCCTGTGCCACGTGCTCTGGGATGGCCCTGCTGGAGCAGGGAGGTGGGGCCAGATGACCAACTGTGGTCCCTTCCAAGCTGACCCATCCTGTTGTTCTGTGGCACCTGATGCTAAGAAAATCTGATCTGGTTTGGTTTGCGCCCAGCAGCAATGGTTATAATCTGAAAAGGCTAAGATTCTGGTTGGAAAAAAAGATAAAAGGAAGTACAGTGTAGTGAGTCTGGCAGAGGAGCAGGGACCCAAGGTGGCTCAGGACATTTTCAAGACATGATTGGATACTGTATGATCCTGAGCTGTCAGTCTGAATTTATGTACCTGTGTAAAATGTGGGTGAATTCAGCCAGCTGGTGTTTTCCACCATGACAGGCAATTTGCAAAAACGATCTTGAAAAGTTTTTTGGTGTATTGCCTTTGCCCCCAGAGATACAATGCTGTTTAAAATTTTCCAGCCATGACTGTTGCCTGAACCAAGTGTATACACACCATGCTACACCAAAAACAAATGATGAAGGAAGAAAGTATAGACTAACATTCAATCTGAAAAATGCTTTCCAGACCTTTCAAATAGCAAACACTTCACATAGGGGAGGAATGGACAAGTTTCCAAACTATTTGCTAAACAAAACAGAGGCTAAATTCTTTATGAATAAGATTAATAATTGAATAGTCAGTCAGCTTTAGCTCTAATTTTCCTTCCCCCTGCTGCATTCCTGTGCTTAATAAATCATTTCAGAACACAGGTTCCCAGGTGACCAACTTTTCCCACCCCTGGCAAACCTCTAAAAGTAAGAGGGGACAGGCACATCTCTTTGGAGGTCAGGTTCATTATCTAGCTTATTATAAACAAATTTCCCTACTTTGCTGCTGGAGATGAGGGAGTAAGGTTGAGTGTAGAACAGTTGAACAAGGAAAGGGGGAAAAACAGGTGAAGGGAAGGTAAAAATGAAGTGGTATTTGCAAACAAAAACTTCCTCTGTTTTCAGAATTAATTCAAACACAGGAATGACCACAGTTTTTTGATGGGAAAATATGATGTGAAGAGAACACAAAAAGATGTAGCAGTTAAGAGAAAAGAGATGGTTGCTATATATTTGGATGTCAAAATGAAACAGAAAGAAAAAAAAGCTTTCTTTTGGAAAAGAGGATTTTTTGACAAACAAAAAGGAACAAGGAAACTCTCAATTTCAAAATATAAATGAACGTTGTGGCAGTTAGAATAAATCAATAGTTAGGTAAAATGAACATGCATCTGGGCATGAATTTTCAGGCTATCTCTACATTCTTAGGAGACTGCAAAAGAAAACACCCCAACTGCTGCACAAAATACAAATCAATATTTGCCAGAGATTGGGAATTGGAGGATCAGAGTGGGGAGAGGCAGGGGAATGTTGTCATTGCTGCCCATGAAATCTGTGACAGAGGTATTTTTCTTGGACACATTATACTACGAATAGGCTGAAGGGAGCTGGAATTATTCAAATAACAGAGAAATGTGCCCATTGTTTCCCATTTTATATATTCTTTCCTGTCCCTTCTAAAAGAAGAAATTTTTTAGCCTGTTAATCTGTCTGAATACCTGAATGCCACCCCAGCTATTCTGATTTAGTCAATCTGAGCCAGTCAAGTTATTCCTTTGTCTGAACTCCTCAGTCATTCCCTTTTTTTCTTTTTTTTCTCTTGCACTATGATATTAAAAAAATTTACCTGATTTTATTGCCTTTGGTTCCAGGATTTCTGAATATTCCCATTACACATTTTTGTTCCTCTTTCTTCTGTTCTTCTCCAAACAGCCAGTAGCTGCAGGAACACTCAATGTGCTGAAATGGCAAAATGTTTCCAGCCAGAAACTTTGTTGGCATTATTGCCTGCTCTGGGCTTGGTAGCTGAAATTAAACTGGAGTTTGGCCTTCAGTGCAACAAAATGTTGAGTCAAGGCGAAAGTGCAATCTTTTGCTGGGCTTTGTTTCTTTGACTTCCTGCAAGCCTTTGCTCCTTAGCAAGTAAGATAAATTTTGCTTCTGAATGCTTTTAGTACTACATAATTGTTTTGCAGTTTGTCAGTAACTTTTACAAATTGCATGCTGTCCCTGTGCAGACTTTCATCCAGCCAGAAGAAGCCTTTTACTGTTTTAGCTCTTTCCATTTCATCCTTCTGAAGGAAAGAGAAAAAAAGAAAAAGGTCCTACTGAGTTCCTGCGTGTAGTTATTTGGTATTTTTCCCTGCAATGACAGAAGAATGTTGAGGACGTAGCCTTAATTTTTGAGATAGAGCCTAAATTATGGTAGGAAGCAAAAGGAACGCCCCGAGTCTCCTTTGCTCCTTCCACAAACCAGGATCATGTCACCAAGACTCACTGCAGAAGTGCTCAGAAGACGACTGGGCAACTCCCTGGGCCGATAGTGAAAAGAGGTGACATACTCCAAAAATGCCACACTTTTGGTGCCACAGGGTTTCCCATGATCCACAGCACTGATTTTCCTGCTCACAGCGGTGACTCCTGTGCTGCTGTGTCCAAGGAGCTGGGTTCACACTTGCTGGGGGAATTCCTGCAGGGCTCCAGCCCCGTGAGCGTGTGACCTCATGGCAGGGGAGGACCATCTGTCCCCACAAGGAGGAGGAGCTGGGCAGAGAGGTTGCTGGCTGCTCAGCAGGGTCACCAAAGAGAGGATGTGGCTGCAGCACAGGTGTAGGAGTTCAGCAAAGGGTCAGGTGTCCACTTACAGGTGGCTACTTCTGAAATCATCCCAACAAAATTCTACAGGGCTGTTTTATTATGCCTTGGTATATTATACACAGAGAAGGAGGTAAGAGGGAGGTCTTTAGCAAAAGGAAAAGATTCTTTTTCCCTGAAAAATCTTTCTTGAACATTGTTTCTTGGTGGTATTGCTTCTTCCCACTACCTGCAGATGTTCAGCATATTTGCCATTATCTCATGTACGTGAAAAGGAGGTGGTTTGCAACTATTTTTGGTAATAATAAATCCCATCAGTTCCCTTTTCACTCTATTTTTCCACCAAGAAACTTTGCCCATTCATGTCTTTGGATTATTTCTGAAACTGGAGGAAGTTTTGTTTTGGAAATACCACTTAATTTTTACCTTCCCTTCACTTCTTTTCCCCCCCTTTCTTTGCTCAGCTGTGCTACAATTCCACCTTATTTCCACCTGGGCTGTCAAAGCACATTCATACTGTTGCAGTTTACTACAGGAGCACTAATTATGTCTCCTACAGCACCAGCCAATTTATTGGACTCAATGATCTCAAAGATCTTTTCCAACTTTAGTTTTTGTAATTTGATAACAATTCCTAAATTTTCCTTAGGCTTTGAAAGGGTCCATGTCCTTTAAGGGATGTTCAGGGCAGTGTGTTAAGGTGCCAGAGTTCCACAAGTGACTCCAATTTCCTCCAAACACCGATGGGCTCACCAGCTTCCTGCCTCTGGGCTCAGGGAAATTCAGACTTGCTGTGAAGGGAGTGTTTAGAAGACTGATAAATCAGGCCAGTTTTAAGCTGTATTGAGTTAATTCATTAACAATGCCCCTGCTGCTGATGGCCAGCTCTCACACAACGTTAATCAGCACTCGTTAGACACTGACCCATTAAATTAAACAATTGTATTCTAAATTAGCTGTGGCTTTTACAGTGTTGTGGAGCTGATGCCAAACAGGGAACCCAGAGGGCTGGAGTCTCTCCTTGGTGCTTGCCCTGAAAACAAGGTGAGTAGAACTGGAGAGAGCTTCAGGCAGAAAAATCAGAACTAAGCTGACTTTGATTTCCTTCTTCTCAGGTTCTCCCTCCTCATGCCTGTATTTATGCTGTTGTCCTCCCTGTCCATGGGGGGAAGGTTTCTCTTCTGTTCAGTCTTCCATGTATTTGGAATTTTTCTTCCCCCTCATCTTTCTTGTGTAACTTTACCCACAGTTGCCTTTTGGAATGATCACACCTCTCACATCCTTATCTACAACTGTGCCTGGCTTCCAGGGTGACAGAAACCTTGCATCCTATTGTTATTCCACTTTGGTACACCTACATCCAAGTTCAAGCCAAAATGACATTAATTTTATGCAGATTGGTACTTCTGTGAATTGTAGGTGAGTCTGCTTTGGCTGGAGTGCTGACACACTTGTGAAAATCCACCCCTTCCTCACAGAGCTGGAGGAGTGCAGAGAGGGCAGAAAGATTTCTTCAGAATTCAGAAGTTCATTCCCAAGTAATTTGAAGACAGGAAGCAGTTGGGAAGTCAACTTTTTTTTGCCGTGGGCTGCCCAGGGTCTGTTCCAAACAATTGCATCTGTGCCAAGGAGCTACAGCCGAGCCCCTCAGCCACAGGTGGGGCTGAAGGGAAGTGAGAACCTCTGGATGAGTAAAGCAGTGAGGAAAAGCAAGTACAGGGCAGAAGGGGGAACAGCACAAAGGGGCAGGTGCTGCCAAGCAGCCCGGAGCTGGAGCAGGTGTGCCAGGTCTGGTGAGAGCTGAGAAGAAGGAGCTGCACAGGAGGGGCCTGAGGGTGACCTGTCCCTGCAGGGCTCCAGGTGAGGGGGCTGGGGGGACATCTCGCCCTGGGGTAAAGGTGCTGGGGTGTGTTTTGTCTTTGTTAAAACCTGCATTGGTTTTAACTGGCAATAAATTAAACTTACCTTCACCAAGCTGAGCTGGACTCGCCTGCAGCAGCACCAGGCAGGCAGATTTCCTGCAGCTCTCTGGGCCCACAGGCTCTCCCACCCACTTCCCTTCATCCTGCTGAGGAGAGATGGATGGGTGTTCTCTCACCCTCCGCAGCCTTAAAGCTGCAACCAGCCAGTGTTGGAGGCTCGCTCTTAGAACGTGTCCTGTGAGATGTTCTGCACTGCTGCCTGTGACTGGGAAGAACTGAAATTGGTGGCCCAAGTGAGTGCCTTCTCTCCTGTCTTCCCAGAGGTTTGGGGCATGGCAGCGTGTGAATACCTTGCCTTGGGAGATGGTCTCTTCATGGCACATCACTTGCTCACTAATTGCTTTTCTAGTTAGCCTTGGCACCACTCAGATTCAAGAGAGGATCAGAATATAATTCTTATTTTCCACCAGGAGAGATGAAATAACAGACTGCAAACCCTGCAGAGAAGGGCTGACAGCAGCGGTGTCTCCCACAGAATTGCTGTTGTTGCTAACCTATTTAGTAAGTTGGATTTTGTATCAGTCATAAATCAAAGCATTTCCAGTAGGTGATGCTTGATACTTCATAAATACTTCATCAATTAAATGCTCTTTCTGAGGCTTGCAAGCTCAGATGTTACACTTCACATCATTAGAATCCTCGTTTATGACCTTTGCAGCAGATAAGTCATATCTTCTTTCAACTGATGGATTTTATGATAGATCATTATATGTAAAATTACTGTGGGAAGATGTTTGCTTTACATGGTTCAGAGATATGCAGAGTTATAGACTAAGAGCTTCCATGAGCTCTGACAAGTGTGTCCTTTATTTTCAGGAATTGAGTTCAGTGTGTTGATGGGACACACTGAGAGCAGAGCTGCCACATGGCTGAAAAATGTTTAAATATTGTGTGTGTTTACATCAGAGTGCTTATAAGAACAGGTCAGGTTTGCTTCAGCATCCTAAAGGCTACTGGGTTTTGTTTCCAGCATAATAAAAGGTTCAGTGGCTATGAGAAAACACAGTTGTGTAGCTCAGGTCTATTCAGAGTGGCAGATTTAACGTGAAGTCATTAAGGATAAAAGGGTGTGAGGGAAATCCTCCTTGCTAAAAGCAAAGGGTCAGTGTAGTTTTGAGAATATCAGGATCTGAAATGACATTAAGCAGAAGAACACTGTGGTGTAATGTCTGTGCACTGTACAGAGGCTTCTAGTTTTATTTTACACCTTAAGAGAATATGTTATGAGAGTTATTTGCATTTAACAATGCTCCAGTTTGTCATTCAAAGCTGACTGAAGTCAGGCTACCACAAAGCTACTTTATAACAGGTTCCTTTTATGTAGAGTTCACGGACATGAGTAGTATTTAGAGGCACCATAAATTGTCACAAAAATTATGTAGCAATACCCCTTTGAATGAAATTTTTATTTGTTGTGCTTTCTAATCAGCAAATAAAGGTTAAAAACTGTGCTGACATTGAATGTTATTTTATTGCAGTAGCCCATGAATTTGTGTGGTATAATTAGCTTGCACAAGCTGGAGAAATAAAAGTTATTAGAACGTCACACTTTGCTTTCTAGCAAAGAGCAGCGGCCTGGGGTTTGGGAGCTTCAGTGTGAAGGAGAACAGGGTTGTTCCTTGCTGTGCCAGGTGTGTTACCGAGTGCTGCTCACACACATTGAAGTGAGGTGTCTCACACATCACAGCGTGCTGTGAGGGAGGACTTTTGCAGGGGTTCCTTCTGAAAGTGCTCTTCTGAATCCATGGACACCCACTGTAAGGGCACAAGAAAATCCCACTTGCTTTCCCACGTCTTCTACCTAAGTAGTCCCTGCCCTTTCTGCCAGGCTCTCTCTTCAGTGTTTTCAGATCTGATTTTAGAATAGCACATACGTTTTGGTTTTTTTTCTCCTGAGCCGTTCCTTTAAAAAATGCCACTCCCCGTGCAGTGATCTGAACAGCTGAGTTTGTGTTTTTATCCACCAAATGAGGAACACACTGCAGAGACTGTTACAGCTGATGAGGCACAGCCCCACTATAGGACTGTCTTCTTCAAATTCACATTAGCAGCTGGATATGGGCTGGCATCGTTCCATGGACTTAATATTTTCATAGATTTTAGGGACAGAAGGGGCCATTATTGCAATCAGCATACCTCTCTTCCCATGTAAAATGGACCTCAGAATTTCAGCAGATGATTCCTGTGTCAAGCCTGATGACTTTTACTGGAACTGGAGCATATGTTACAGAAAAATACCTGTTCTTTTTTCAAAGGATCAGGCAATGGGGTACTCTCAATGGCCATTCCACCTAGCTAGTTGTTCTAGTGGTTGATACACTTTTCTGAAAAAAGATGTGTATGATAAGCAGCTTAAATTTTCAGCATCTGAAGCAACTGTTTTCCATGTGCTTTTGTCAACCAGATAATTATCCAAGGTTTTCTTATGTAGGCAGCCAGGTCAGGGTATAGTCCCTTCTGAGGACACATTGCACACATTCCATAACAGCTAAGAAGCTGAGCTTTTGTGTTTTAAGAAATGCTAAATATACACAAAGAAGTAAACCTTATGCCTGCTAAGAAGGCAAGCCCCCAAACCACACACCATTAACTGTGTAGGTGAAAATGAGACCCTGATGTGCGGATTGTGTGGACTGATTTCAGCAGAGTGAATTTATCTGAGAGCCTCATGAGCTTCACCCTTTCCCTGACAGCTCATGTACCATGGTACTGATCCATGGTACAGATATTTGTCAAGTCAAGTAACGCACATCTTCACAAGCTGGTTTGACTGACAAGTCCAGCTCCAGCTGCTTTGATTTCAAACTGTCTTCACCCTGACAGGGCAATATTACAGGAATGGCTGTTGAATTGCATGATCTCTCTGTTTCTGTTTTGTAAATGTCTGCAAAAATCTTCTTGAAGGACTTGGATACAGGACTGGATCCTGGGGCATGGATTTAAAAGACAGCCAGTGCTGAGGGGGACAAGGCTGGTGGCA
Source organism: Picathartes gymnocephalus (assembly GCA_013390045.1). Taxonomy (NCBI): domain Eukaryota; kingdom Metazoa; phylum Chordata; class Aves; order Passeriformes; family Picathartidae; genus Picathartes; species Picathartes gymnocephalus. The sequence continues at coordinate 11,744 of WEKY01033348.1, forward strand.
GAGGGTAGGTTTGTTTCCCAATGTAGCTTTGTAAGTAGCAAATTTACTTGCTGGAGGAAGAGGAGCCTTGGGGACTGGATGGCTTGACAAAAACTAGAGGAGAGTGGATTCATCAAGAAACTTGGGGATTTCTTCAGGCAGCTGACTGGTGGCTCCCAAGGACTCCCGAGGCAGAAGCAGTTATTTGCGTAAAAAAATAGAGGGTACCAAATCCCAGAAAGGAAAGGAATGGATAATGGGAGATACGAAATGGAGAAGAGCCTGGAGATGGAACAGCACAGATCAGTGTCTGGAGATATGTTAGCTTTTAATTTACTGTTTTATTTAAACAAACTTAAAAATGGATGTTATTCTCAGCCACAGACAAGGAATGCACAGCTGTGGTTGCATTTGTAAAGGCTGCCCTTATCTGCAGCCTAAATATTCTGGTTAAATGATTCTGTATAATGAAAGCTGCTTAAGTTTTCATTCTCATCTGGGTGCTTGATTAGTTCTAGTTTGCTTTGAATTTGTCAAGGAATCAAGGGTGCCCATGGTAAAATTCTGCTCCAGTTGCCTGTGTAAATCCAGAATAAAGTGAGTGATTTAAACGGAGTTAGAGAGGAAAAACAAAAAATGAAGCCATAATTAGTTTTCTGGAAATGTTCTTCTCTCTCATGGACTGTGCACATGTGGAATTGGCTAAACACAGCATCACGTGTCACACAGATAACCCAAGAGAGTTCACAGGGCTGTGGCAGGGGATGATTCTGCAGGGGCAGCATCAGGGGCAGCCTGATGATCTGTGTGGGAAAAGGGGCGAGAAACACACCTTTCTGTCTTTTCTTTTCCTCTGTGCCACATCTCACACTAACAAATATTAACCCAGCACTGGGAGATGAACAAATCTGACATTCTGGGTATTGTGTCAAAGAGAGAGATAGTGGTTTGTTACTATCAATGTTAGAAGTAAGAGTCTGCCCTTAAAGTGTCTGCTAAGTGTGCACATCACCAAGGCTTTTAAAAAGGGTCTGCATTTTTTCTTGCAGAATTTTCTGTTGACAAATTTGTAGCACTTACTGTTCTACACTTGTTTAAAATTTACCTTGAAGAAAAACTCAGTGTAAATAGCACAAACTTTCCATGCATTTTGCTGCATATAGATTCTTATTAATCTCCATGTAGTGATGCATTAAAAGCCTTTTAAATACCCATCCTTTTTATAATCCAATTTTTTTGTAAACTGTGTTTCTGAAAACGATGTATTCTAATTTTTTACTCTTTTAGATGATATTTTATTCACAAAAAAAGAGAACAGTTTTCATCTTTTGCCAGATACATTGTCTTTGCACCACCCTCACACTTTTAAATACAGACATTGTGCTGACCATTTCACAGCACTTCATCACAACACGCTAACAGGTTTTCTTTCCTTGTTACCCTCGTCAGAATTTGGTTCACTGCTGCTCCATGTCCCAGTAAAAGCAGAAAACATGTTGTGCAGTCATTGTGCACTAGTGACACCCTTAAGAGCTTTGTTTTGGTAACTATGTGGGTTACAGGAGGCTGACTCAGTGAAGGCAGTAGAATGCTTTGCCACAAAACCTCCAGACCTTTTTTTGAATAAACCTGCTTTTCCCACTCATTTATTTTATTCTCATTAGCACACGGATTGCTCTTCATCTCGCAATTATCAGGCGTCTTGAGTACAAGGCAAAGTGTTTCTGTAATTTTGATTCTCTTTATCTAAACTAAGCATTGGTGGGGGACAGGGAACTTAGAACACTCATTTCTAAGTGAGTGTTGGGGACCTGCTTCAGTTGCTGGGATGTGTAAATGGCCTTATTTATTGCTTGAATCATACCCTAAAAATACCCACATTTGAACTTGTGATTGTATCAACAGTGAAAAACCTTGCAGCTGTGCCTGCCTGTTTCTGAATAATTTGTTTTAGACATAATCAAAACCTCTGGATTTTATTTAAGAGTGAAACAAACTAACTTCCAAAACGTGAAACATTTTAGGATATGGAACCTTTTCCTAGCCAGACCCAGGCAGTTTCATTAGATCTCAACCAAGTGTATCCAGTTCTGTACTCTTTCCTTTACCCTGGACAGTAAGAATGTATCTGGGGGTTTTTGTCTGGTTTTATGGTAAAGAGAAAAGCTGTGTCCTACATATATTTGTATCAGGAAACGTCTTGCATGTAAGTAGAATTATGCAGCTGTATGAAAAAAAAGTCCTGATGGAGTGATTGCAGCACTCAAAATTAGTGAAGTAGAAGACATCTCCTACAGGTACTGTCTTTAAGTAGATGTCCACTGTCTTTTTCCTTATGAATAATCACTAAGCAGCTGAGAAAATTATGGCAATCTTATTATTATTAATCCCTTGCTAAATCATGCAGATTTTTTAATATTCTGGCCTTAGCCTTTTTAAGGTTTAATCAACAATTTTTACTCCTCTAAGCCGTGATATCAAGGAATATGTCAGTGCTCTGCATTTCAAACATTTTAATAATGACTTAACTTCAATAGTTGGAAAAGCATTTTTAAAATGAAGTTAGGAAATCTGGTGGAGGGATTTTAGATTATTTTTAAAAGTTTAAACCTTGCAGGTGATATTGCTACATTGACTATTTCAGCAGAATATTAGCTTAGTATTTCCACGCCTTCTTTCAGTATTTACTCATACATGAACCAAGAATTTGAACAATTAGATTTTCAGTGTTAGACACTTAGGTTAGACTCAATGGTCTTAAATGACTTTTTCACTCTCATTTGAATCTCTGAGTCTGTAATTGTCTGTTTTGGCTTTCAATAAACTAAACACATATGACTCGACATTACATTTCCAACTTCCCTTTTCTAACAAGAATTATATCCCCTGTAAGCTTTAGTAGGTTATCAAAAGACAGTAATTAATTTTAGCATGGGAGAGCTACGGTATATTAAATACCATGAAACAATGCCCTAGAAAATAGATGTCCGGTTTTAAAATAATTAGCTCAACAGCAACCTTTACCCCTGCAGGAAAACTCTTTTTTTTTTTTTTTTTTCCTACAGTTATAAATATTAATGTTTTCCCCAAGG
>WEKY01033387.1:0-86364 GCA_013390045.1 Picathartes gymnocephalus
GATGTATTACTGCTGTGGGACCTAAGAGAACTTCTTCATTCTCTCCCCTTATCAATCCTCACATCTTTTCCTCTCTTTCTTTCTTCCATGCTGGCTGCAGAAACTGTTTTATCTTTCTCCTCCAGCAAATGTTGAGTATAGCACGTTCATTTTTCCTAAACTATTATTCTAACTTGTACTTCTCTTGGTTCTAATTTTAAGTTTCTTGTTTCACCTTTACCAACTCTTTTAGTCACCCTAATCACAGATAGGTTTGGACATGGGCATCCCTCTCACTGGCATATCCTTGTTACTGAGCACGTCCTGCTGCTGACGACACTTGACAAGGCACTTGCGGCTGTCTTGAAAACCCCTCCCTTGTGACTTTGTTCTGTGTCCTCATGGAGCCATAGAAAGGCTGTGTTAACAAACCTTCCCAAATGCAGATCTGGCTGCTACAAACCTGCTTCCTGCCTCTGCCAGCCAGAGGGATGAACCAGTGGAGAGAAATTGAGTACAGCAAGAACCTGTCTGGCCACAAATCTCCTTTTCTCTTCAGTTCACGTTGGTGCATGATAGATGTTTACCCACAAAAATTGATGAGGAGGTTTATTTAGAAAGATTTGATCTGGCATTTGAACCACATTCATAATTAGAAACATTTTGGAGGATAAGTTGATGAATAGGCCCATTTGTTTAGCCAGGTAGGCTGAAAAATAGTTTTAAAGTGCACAAGATTCATCTAAAAAGAGCTACAGATATAAGAAATAACACTATTCTCTAGCTCAAATAGCTGACAAGAAAACATTAAATTATGTAAAAACCGGCTCTGGATAAATTTAGACTGGAATTTGAAGACTTACTATTATATCATGGTTTAAATCGAATATTTCAGTTAGGCTGTTTTTTTGACAAAACTGAATTTTAGAGAAAGTTGGCTGAAATCAGTCTGAGACAGGAAAGCTCACGTGACACCGAAGAACAGGCTGCTATTCTTTGAAACAAGTCCTCCAAAATTTGCAAGACTGTCTCAAGACTCAGTGGGAGATGCTGTTAAAGCCAAAATTTTAAAGAGTAATGCATAAATCAACAATGATATTGCCAGTATCCCTATGATTTAATCAAATTACGTCTGTGTTGAGACAATTACTACTTCCTTTGTAATTCTGTGATCTTGATTTTATTTGAATATATTCTGCTGAATAAAAATGATATATTTTCAAACTTACAAATCACAACCTGATGTTTGCTGAAATTCCTTCCCACCCCAATGAAGTTTGGAAGGCACTGTTTTGTAAATTTCAACCATTTCAGAGTATCTCAGTTTCACATTTTCATACTGGTAAAACTAATGTGCAATCACATTTTTCGAAATTTCTATTGTAAGTTAAAATGAACTTTCTACTGATTACAAAGCTCTAACTTGTGATTTTCACGGTAAATCAAGCCTTTTCTCTGAAAAAATAAAAGTCAAGTTTTACACATTTTCCATTTGGATGTGTGGAGAGGGAAAATGCCAAGAAATGACCAGCCAATTTTCCCTACCATCCTGTGAATGAAAAGCAATGGGGAAAATTTATCTGGTTTTATCAGCCCTGATGTAGAGTGTGCAAGGTTGGAGCAAATATTTTTCAAATGAAAACTATTCCCTGAGAATTGTTTTATCTAATCTTCGTGCACCACCCCAAAAGATGAGGAACAAATAAATGCTGAGATATGAATATCAAAATAATGTCAAGAGGATGTACTTGCAAGGCAGTCCAAGGGAGGCTTTAATACTCACCGTATGGATTAATCAACATATATCATCATCTACATCACTTCACTCACAGTTATGCAGGAATTCCATCAGATGCTTTATTGCCTACAGAGGGAGTTGCAGTTCGAGTTCACCTCTCGTCTGCTTGGAGTTTATTTAAAGAGGGAAAAAAACCGATGTTTCCCCGAAGAGCTGCAAAAGTTGAGGCTGGTTCCACATTCCCTTTCATTACAGGGAGCAGTCAGCCCCCTACCAATCCTCAGCATCCTTTAAGCACGGTGCCATTGTCTCCTGTTTTCTTAAGGAGCTTTGTTTTCCAAGATACAAGGTACCCAATGGGCTGTGGGAATAAGTGTCACACTTGCTGGAAAACAGATTTCCTTCAGACCAGCAGCTGGGCTAAAAGGGGCAAATGCAGCCCCTTTTAGTGGGGAGGGGAGTGGACACAAGGCAGGGAAGTTTGTGAGGAGGGAGAATGGAAGTGCACAAAGAGCACGAGGCAGTTCTGCAGTTAAGTACAGGTCTGCTGGATCACGTGCTGCGCTGATGGATAAAACAATACAGGTTGTGCACAATCATAAAAGCAGAGGAAAGTGCTCAGTTTGAAAAGATACCATGACTTTAAAGCCATGTGGTTTCATTTAGTAAAGAACTAATTAGGTTAGTCGTGAAGGGGTTGGGGCTATTCCCGGATGACATTCGTTTTAAGACCTCCTCAGTCTACAGAAGATAATTCTCACTGCTTTGCCAAAAAATTTGAGGATTCAACTTCTGGAAGCCCATTCTACTTCTCTTGAAAAAATCAGCCCACTTCTCTTTCATCTAGCTAGACAAATTAAAGCCAAAATAACATAGGCCATTTAGCTCCTGGAGCAGCCACTGTTGTTTTCCAGTGTGCCTTCTGATTTCTGGACATGCAGATCTTGCCTAGTGGGAAGTCAGACTGGGTGCTCTTATACCTTTCAATGAACTGTAAGGCTGAAAATTGCTATTTTTATCTTTTCTTCCCAGTCAGCCATCAATACTCTTTACATTAATATTGTTTGTATGTTTATTACCTTCTCCACTTCCTTCATATCTGTGAAAAAAGGGACTCTTTTGAGAGTCATGAAGGTGAATGTCTGAACTGGCAGTTTCCTTTAACAAGGTCTTTTAAGAAGATTTTCTTCTTGTAGTAATGAGAACTCAATAAAGATATTTTACGCAGGATGAGCAATTCTGGCTGATGGTTTCCACTAGGATAAAATGACCAGCTCGTTAGTTGATGATCCCACTCCAGAAGGAAATAACCATAGATTATTATAGTAAAGTGAGAGAGAGAAAAGGCTTGGTTGCCTGACACCTGTGAGTGCATAATCCAGAGAAATTGTTTCTTCAGAAGCCATGCGAACATGAGTCTTTCCTTTTTCACAACTGAACCTTTCCCTATGCTTTTATAGCTGGGCTGGGGGTTAATTTTGGGGTTTCGGGTTTTTTGCTGTGTTGTTTTTGGGCGGGGGGGTGGTGTTTGTTTATTTTTATTTGTTTGGGGGGTTGTGGCTTGGGTTTTTTGGTGTTTTTTGGGGGGTGTTGGTTGGTTGGGGGTTTATTTTTTGTTTTTTGGGATTTTTAAATTTGTTTTTGGTTGGATTTTTTGTTGTTGTTGTTATTGCTTTGGTTTTCGTGGGGTTTGGGGGAGGGCGGGGGGTTTGTGCAGTTTTTACGTTTTGTTGATTTTTGTGATTTTTTTTTTTTTTCCACCCTTACCAGGGATCCACTTATTCCTTGTAGGTAGAGAAAACTAACTTTTCTTGCTCATAAATAATTTTCTTGTCAAGGAGTGTCTAATGACCTCAAGTGTCTGAGGGCTTCATTTATATTCTGTAACACTCTCTACCCTAAAGCTTTCTTCAGAATTAAAATAATTATCATAAGTGAAAAACTATACAGCAAAGGCAAAATTTCAGGTGAGAAGGAAAAAAGGGCAGGATGAAAAAACTGTGTGTAAATAAACAGCTTGTCATAGACACAAATAACAAGAAATTATTCTTCTCTTGCCAGAAGGGAAGAAGCTGCAGATATTCATGCTCCTTGTTCTCACAAAAGGATTTATGTGAATGTGGGTATACATATATATATATGTATAAACTAAATTTATAGGCTGCCTTCCTAAGGAGATTGGACGATTAAATGATGCTTGCTCCAGCTGAAGCAGTGTTTGGTTGTGAGTTAGTCATGCATCCACTCTGATTTACTTGGGGGTTTGTACTTTTTTTTCCTCTTTCCTCCATCCCCATCTCCATGGTTTCACTCCTCCCGTGGTACCCCTTTTCTGCAGCCAGCATGTGTATCCCTGGCAGGGAGAGTTACATAGAATAACATGGTTAGAAGCTTCTTTTTCCATGTCTCTGCCCTGTATTGCAGCAGCTGTGGATGTGGGAAGGTCACGCATGACACATTTCCCTGTCCCTGTGGTGATGAGAGGAGGAGAGCCAATATTTCCGTCTCTTCTTTAGGATAAATCCTGAGCTCCACCGCTGCTTATTTTAATCTGTATTTTCCTGAACAGGTGTCTCCTCTTCCTTTGGGACCGTGGCACCTCACCCATGCAGTTTTCTCCCCAAGTGCACCCGTTTCCCAGCATTTTGAGGTGGAGCTGTGATGACTGCAGGCAAACAGGTCACAGAGCCACACGGGGCTGCTTGGAGTCGTGTCCCCAGTAACAAACAGTTCAAGGCATGCACGGAAGTGCATTGCTGTCATCTAGTGATGCACGATGACAGGCCTGCAAATTAATTGTCTGGATCACAGGCACAGCTTGTGCAGCTGTTACCGGGTTTACTGGCCAAATCTGTTATAGAAGAGCATTAGTGAGCCCTCTAACAGATGCCTGGGTGCGGACTGCAGCCAGTTTTGCAAGGAAGAAGCCCACCACCTTTCCTCTCCTGTGATCCCTCCAGCTGGAAAGGAGCCTGCACGAGTGCCTGGGGGAAAGGAAAGAGACCTCATTACCTTGATACAAAGCTTTGGTTTAGCACAGGCTGAACTTGCACTGCCTGAATGGGGTCATGGAGGCTGCAAGAGACATTGGGGGCTCTTGTGCTGTGTATGGGAAGGCAGCAACTGTGCTAAAATACCTGCCTGTCACACAGGGAATGCAGGATATGGGCTGTTCCTGTTCCTGGTGGAACAGCAGGCAGTGCCTGCCAGGAACAATGGCACAGTGTGTCAGCAGGAATCGCTGGGAATTCTTTGTGGATGTGGCAATGGCCAGGCTGTGCCTCCATCTAGTTACTACATCCTGCTGATCACCTACTGGGCTCCTATCCTCACCTCTAACGTGGGACTCCAGAGCAAAGCTCCTTCCCATGCCAGGAGGAGGAATAAACTCTGCTGCCTCTCCCCTGCCTTAAAGCTTTTGTTCTAATGTCCAAAAAAAAAGGCTTAAGACCAGGAAGTGGAGATTTAGTGGCCACTGAGACTTTGGGATCATCTGCCCTCATTGCATAACTGTCTGATGCCCACTCCCTCTACAACTTTGATGAATGGTTTAAGCCTTAGTGAGCATCCAGTGGCCAATGAATTTCTCAGCCTAATTACATGCTGTCAGATGAAGTGCCTGCATGTAGGTTTTCTTTTTTTTTTTTTAATTCTAATCTGCCATCTTGTAGCTGTGATTAGTGTTGGCTACCACCTCTCGCTATAGGATTGGCAAATGGCAGCCCAAGCCACAAACACAGACGGGTCTTTTCTGTTCTATCCTGCATATCCAATTTTTGGAAATGCAGTTATGATGCCATGCATGAGTTCTCAGGCAAAATCCAGCCTGTGCTGGATCCCAAGTGCATGAGAACACATGGCACCTCAGATACATGGCAGTAAAACCATTGTACTCCAGACACCAACAGTGGAATGGCAGCCACATCCAGGAGCATCAGAAAAGCTTTACCTTGATTAGCATTCTGGTGTCTGCTGGCGTTTATTTTGACAGGGAGATTATTCTTTTGTGATTGCAGACTTATCACAGCTCTCCTTTGTCTATTAGCACCATTTCCCAAGGTGATGGGAAGAGAACTTCACCATCCTCCATCTTTTGTCCTGGAATTATTGATTATAACTTTCACAGGGACTCTGAGATTTGCTTTGTGAGGAAAGTGACCCTCACAAAAGAAAGTGAGGAGAAACTTGGTGAGATTCTTATGTTGAGCAAGGTCCAGATCGGTCACTAGCTGCCTTTTACTTTTTTTTTTTTTTACTGCTTGATATATCAGAGGAGAGGCTGGCATATTTCCTGGTCACTCTCATACTCTGTGTTCATATATCATCTTTGTTTTCACTGAAGCGTGGGTGTGTTTCTCCTCAATTAGTAGACACAGAGATGACACTCTGCATGATTAGGTCTCTCCACTTAGTCTATGAACCACAATCTTAAAAATGAACCTTATAACAAATGCTAAATGTTACTGGGATCTACACCACAGTACTTTCTGCTTTTTTACCTATGGCTCAAATGAAGCTGGGATTCTTGATTGCATGAAATTTTTTCTTAAGAATAAATACTTTTTACTTTTTGCAAGTTATTTATATCAAGTTTAACAGTCTAGATACTAGCTGTATGCACTAGCTTTCAGTGCATTCTGCTCTGTCGTCCATTGCTCATTTTAAAGACCTCGTAGTTTCCAGGTTTCTTATTTTCTTTTTTTTCCTTAATGTCATAGTTGACAGTATCTCCTGACTGAGTAATCTCAACTGCACTCCAGATTCTGGAGCTTGAGATCTACAGCCTGGGAGTGGAGGCTAAAGGGAGAATTGATTATAGTAGAGCTATATAAAAATAATTTAAAAAAAGATACAAGCATGGATCTGTCATAGGAGAAAGTAATAATCTTCTTCCATCTTCTTGTGTGTAATCTTCTGTTCTTTATTGAAATGAACAAAATATACTTTGCTTCAAGGTCTTCTGTTTGATAATTTATCCTCTGTGATCTCTTGTCTAAGCTTTTTCTCACTCCCTGTTTTCTTAGTTGTATATCAAAGTCTCTTGTTTATTTAACATGAAGACTCCAATGTGCCCCCTTGATCATTCTTAAAATTTCCTCTGCTGAATTTTAATGGAGACAGGTACCCATCTGCTGCAGGCAGCTTCCTGAGATAAAATTATTTGGGGCACTGTAAAAGGAAGGGATACAATGTCTTGTCCAATCCACTTTCCCTTTTTAGTATTAATTATTGAGTTTGAGCAAGAAAAGGTTGACATTATTTAAAATAACCATTGCAATGGGGTCCTTCTGCGGTCTGTGAGGAAGCCAAATATTCAGAGCATACAGTGATGGCTGGAAAAACAGCGCACTAATGGTGAAGCAGTGCGTGCCTTAAAGAATTCTTACAACAAATCACTTACACCAGATGTGACTTCAGTCCTGCAGAGAACTCTGATGTTCTGAAACATTGTTTTCTGTCACAGAAAAAAATGTCAAGGTAGCAACTTGTGCTGATTTTGAAAACTTAGTACCTAATTTTTTGAAAACATGCCATGCATTGGGTCTCCCTATATGAGCAAATATTTTCCATGCTACAAAAATACCATGTTGTTTGTTTGATAAGACACAAATATTTTCTTAAATTTTTCTGTTTGAAAAATACTATTCAAAAGTATTTTAAAAAATACTACATGCTCCATTTTCTGATAGGAAAACCGGTTTTTATTTGTGGTCAGTTTGTACTATGTAGATTGAAAATAGTAGTCCACAGTAAGAAGATTATTTTTATTTCAGGATTTCTCTCATTGAGAGACAATGCATAAATAAAACACAAAGCTTATGGTTTGTGTTTACAGACTCTCAGCTCTGTGGGAAGGAGAACAGGACTTCCATATGTTGCTGATTTAGACACAATATCTAGTAGTCAATAGTTGTTTATCTGGAGCTGGTGCTCTCTACTTGAAATTTGAGTTAGAGCTGTTTGTGACTTAATCATGAGAGATTTGAATGTCGTGTGATTATTTACTATAAAAACTTCCCAGAGTGGACTCTTTTACAGGTGGCCAAACGAAATAAAGTCTTTCCAATTGTTCAGACCCTCTAATGCTATGTAATTTGAACGTTTTTCATTTAAAAAAATGTTACCTTCTCATTTTAGTGTTTGTAAATGGACTTGAATAAATATAGTAAGAATTCAAATTAAGTGTAATTTTTGAAAAGATAAAAAGGAGACTTCAAAATTGACATTTAAGTCTGACATCCATACCTGACTTCAAGGAGAAGAGGTGAGGAAAAAAGCAGAAGCTCTGATAAATCTTGAGAAAATTGGACCATCCAAGTGAATAACAGGATCAGAGGACAGAAAATTTTCTACTTTGAGGTCTAGAAGGGGAGAAAACTTTTCAAGTGATACTTGAAAAGGAAGGTTTTAAAAAAAGGAAACCTGCAGCAGAATTTAAGAGTCTTGCCCTGAAACCTGATGCTAAAGGACAGGAATGTAGAAAATGGTGGAGGAGTGGCACAGGATGATACTCAGTGGAGGAGCCCCTCCAAAGCTTTTGGAAGTAAAGGAATTTGAATCCTTGGCTCTTGGCAGAGCAGGAGGCCAGCGTGTGATGTGGTGGCTGTGTTGGGTAGGGGAGAGAAGGCCAGGCTGGAGTCTCTGAGGACATTTTCTCTGGAGCCCTCACTGTGGGTGAAGTTACCTCAGCTTTACTCTCTGCCATAAAGCTCTCCTCGCTCAGCCTTCTGTGCCCGGGTGTGCACGTGTAGAGAACAAGTTCAGCCTGGGCAAGCTGAAAGGCAGGCAGCAGCGTGGGAGGTGTGATCTGACAGAGGAGATTGATCCAGCAGCGTGGATCTGCTGCCCCAGCGCAGGAGAGAACGCGTGTCAGGAGCCTGAAACCTCTCATGATTGTTTTCCGAGGTTTCCTCTATCGATCCCTGCTGGTTAACAGAAGGCACCTCTGCAGAGCATCAGCTCTGTGGGAAGGCCTGATCAATAGCTCAGAGCAACAGCCTGACACTTATTTACTCATCAGCTCATTAGGGTGAGAAGAGTAGATTACACTTCTCATCATTTCACTATTGACTGGCACACTGCACTATGGTTTTTTGTTTTTTGTTGGTTTTTTTTTTTAAAGTACCCGGTAATGAACATGCCTGAAGGAGAGGAGTAAAACCACAGTCTGTTAAAATGACAGATGCTTCTAAAAGCAGAGGAGACTTATCCATGGCAAGACAAAAAAATTCTGTCGTGACAAAGAACAAACAGGACAAGGGAGGAGCATGGGCAGCTCAGCCCCGGGTAAAATGAAGTTGTTTGTTTGCATTATATGGTGGAATCCAGAATCCCTGGCTGTGTTCATCCAGGGCTATTGACTGAGAGGGGAAGGAGTGAATTTAGTCTGAGGTTAGTTGTGGTGTGGCATTGACTAGCAGGCTTGTACTGACACTTGCCTGGAAGGACTCCAGCAGATAAAAGGTATTTTAGGAAGCCTTACTCCACAAATGTGTAGTTTGCAGTCCTTGATGGGATTTACAAATTGATGGTTTCTACAAAAAAGGGAACCAGGACCACTTTCATTACCCTGAAGTGTCCCAATATTATGATCTCCCAATAACAGATACCAAAACTTTGAAATTTCTCCTGGTTTTTGGATGGATTTCATTCACTTCAATTGAACTTGAAAGGCCAAAGAGCTGAAGAAGAAATACAAATACAATTGAAATGGGATATATATACTTTTATTTTAAGAGTTGAGCATAATTATCAATTGAAACAAGTTGCTAAGTAAAATATAACTTCTGCCTCTCTCTTCTTTCAGACACTGTGGCCTATCTGGACAGTTTGATTTAGACTTAAGTGAACAGAATTAATTTGGCCACTGAAGGAGTAACTGAATAAAATTCTGTACCTGTGTTGTACTAGTAATTGGACAAAATTATATCTTCTGGAATTAAACTCAATTTCCATCATGCCGTTTCTCAGGGAACCTGACAAACTTTTATTGGCGTTTAGTCCCACTCTGCCCAGGTAGGGCTGGGGAAGCACTGGTATAGATGCCTTCCGTGGCTGAATTTTTCATCACCAATTGTTAAATCTAACTGGTGTGACATGAATCCTTCATTAAGTCATGCTCTGAGAGGGAAACTTCCCACACTGACTTTGACACCTCTGGCTCTGTGGCCTAGGAGTTGTTAGCAGGGGAACAGGACTTAGTACAGGTAAAATTGAAAATGTGATATTTCCAAGGCTCCCCACTAATGGATTTGCTTTAAACGTGAAACTTTTGCTCTAATCCATATTCATGATCTGTGAAGTTGGAGCCCGTACCTGAAAATTCTTGTTCACCTTCCTGACATCCTTGTGATGGAAAATATATAAAAAAGGGCAGCATCCAGTTAGAAACTATGGAATTTATGCACCCATTTATGTACTCCATGGAATAGGAGCCTCATTCTTCTGCTGAACCACCTCAAGCAGACCCATAAACCAGGGCCTCCGTTTTCTTGATTGCTTGCCAAGCTGCTGCTTTTTCAATTGCCTGTAAGGAGTGTTTTTATAATTTTTGACCTTTATGACATGACACATTAATATTTGAGACCGACTCTCCTTGATTTGCTATATCTTGCATTTTTTAATTCGCTTTCTACATAATTCTTGGGATGAGCAAGTACATTATCTTTTGGGGAGTGACTAGAATACTGGATTCAGACAGTGTTAAATCTTTTATGAAGCAAAGCACTCCAAGAAGCTAAAAAACTAATTTATGAGAGTCATTCAGAAAAGGAAAAGTGTCAAGAGAAGCATTCAGCCCTTGCATTGATTTTTCTGTAGCTGCTTGCATTCTGAACTGGTGCTTATATTCACTGCCTGAAAAACTCTCTGGTTTGCAACTCCTGCCAAGAGTGTTTTGTGTTTTTGATTGTAGTCTTATAAGGTCTTTTTGTCGTCTGTTTTTCATTGCCAAGAAAGAACCAATTTCCCCATTGTAAGAACTAAATGGCACTGGGGGCTTTTTGTGAAGGCATTAACTTCCAGTTTTACTCACTGGATTTTGTGAAATATTGAAGTTGGCTGATTATTGCTTGCCCCAAAAGCAATCTTTCAAAATTAGACACAAGGCTATGCAAATGGGCAGGTTTATTGTGAAAACATTTGAAACTGACCCAGCAAAAAGATGTCAGTGGTAACTTTTCCAGTAGTTTTAGTAAGCCCCAATCAAGCTCCTGTAATAACACAGCCCTTCCAAAGTATGCAGTTGTAGGACATTGATGGAGAGCTGGATAGTAAAGATCAACAAAAAGAGTTAATCTGTGAAACATTTAGACAGGCACATCTGTAAAGTGCCATTGTTACCCTACAGAGCTTTTGCAGGCAGGAATTATTGTCCAGTGATGCACAACTCTGATTCCTAAAAAAAATAAAAATCCAAAGCCCTGTGTCTTCCCCACAGAAGAACATGATGGCTTGGTGGACATTTTGATATTTTACTAAAAGGAGTTCTGAGGGTGTGAGAGCCAGTGCTGGGAGCAGCAGCAGCTATCCCGGGGTTACAGCAGCTGTGGAAGTACTAGGCTCGGCAAGGTCGGTGTCGATCCATTAGCACTGCCCCATAAAACATCCTCTCCCAGCCTTGCCCTGCTCCCTGCAGTGGTTAAAGCACAGCTGACTGCCTCAGCAGAACCCTGCAAAGCCTAAACCATTTCAATTAACTGTGAGCTGAAGCACTGACGGTTTTATTTTATACAAAGGGAGGAAGGAAGACCCTTTAGAAGTCAGGTTAAGCCCTTGAAGTCATGTTTTAGCACCGAAAAAGGAGCCAAGTTTACTGACTAGCACTGAAATTAAGTGCAGTGAGGTTTGGTTTTGCAGCTGAGATGTGTGGCTGGGGCTTCTGATGGCTGGGTTTTCTGGGTTTATTGGGGTCCAGGGAAGACCATGGCACTGCAAGCACTTGTATGGGTTGAAATGCACAGAGAGGACTCCTGCCACAGCATTCTGCTGATGGATGACAAAGAGAGACGGTGTCTGTCATTTCTACTTGTTCTCCTTTAACACTCCAAAATGTCAAACATAAGTCTTCTTCACAGAGCCCTTGGGGAGTGTCCTGATTGACACCACAGAATAAGTGCCAAAATCTAGGGCTAAGGATACGTCAACAGTGAATGAGGGGGCACAGTTAGTGTTAATAAATCATAAACCTGTTTTATGAGTCCTAGCCTAGCTATTGTTTGATCCCGAGATGAGCTTGCCAGAACTCATTTAAGGCAAATAGAACTTGAAAAATAAACACAAATGTGAAGCAGAGCTATGTGTTTTAGTGAATACACACAGAGAATGATTGAGAGCATGAGGTACCGAAAGGAGCAGCTACGGGGCTGACAGCAACGACTGTGTTTGTGGGGTTTGATTGCTCTCTTGTACCTTGGTTTTTGAGAAACAATCACTTTCAATTTCTATTTTTTTTCTGCTCTCTCCTTCTCTCCTCTAACCATTAAATGGAAATCGGTGCTTGGAACTTGCTGCTAAGCTGCTCTGCTTCAGAAAGGTGACAGTCACTAGTGAGAAAAGAAGCACGTAAATACAACATTCTTCAGCACAGGAGTCCTTTGTGTGGTGGCCAGAACACTGGCCTCTGTACCACTTCCCTGCCGATCATCTTTGCTCGTTTTTCTTGTTTAGACCAGCACGATCTTTAGTTTAAATCAATGTTTTGTGATATTTCCTAGGGGAAGTGTCCTGTGAGCTCCAGTGCCACAGCAAATATGGTGCTTGCTCTGGGAAAGCTACATAATTTAAGATCATCTTTGGGAGCATCAGACAGTTTAATTTTTCATGGGTTCTTTGTCTCCTCTCTGGATATAAATGTGAGACAATGATTGTAGATGCTCTGGGGTAAAGTAATAGAAAATGTCTGAAAAATGCAGTTGTGAACAGAAAGCAGCAGCGAGCTTGAGACAGAGAGCACAACCCCAGAAGGGCAAACCTCGTGCCAGGAACCAGCTGCTCTTGCTGGGTGCATTCACCCAAGCACGAAGGATCTACAAAACCTATTTGGAGGTGGATGAAACTAAATTTAGAAGCTAATCTAAACGTTGCTACACTGCATGGCTCGAGCTGGAATAGCTGATGCAGTGGGAGTCTTCAGGCAGACACTCAACTCCACTCGTGGCAATACCTGGCGTGTTCTGTACTTGAATTTTTCCCAATTTGCTGATGAAGGCAGGGCTTGTTCATTTCCATGCCCTTTGTAAGTGTCTGATAAGCATATTCACTAGAGGTCTGCAACTCTGTGGCACTTACCATAGTGTGCAGTCTCTAAAGAAATAATTTTTATTAGCCTTTTAAAGGAGGAGAGGCAGACAAAGTAGAGAGCACGTTGATCAAATGGGAGACAAATGTTATCTCTTTATTACCGTCTTTCAGCTTAGAAAATAAAAGAGCTAAACTTTCCCAGTTGGACTTTGATTTGTAACTTTTCTTCTGGACTTCGAGCAATTTAGATGGAAATTCTAGTGGCATACTGACAATGGGATGGAGACTCTCACTTCGTGAATGTATGGTATTTAACCATTTTCATATGAGCTCTCTACTATCTCAGGGAAAATGCTTTATTTTAAATTGGGGTTATTCTGGGTCTTCTTCATAGATTCAGTCTAAAATTAAGTTGTCTGTTGACTAAAATTGATTTGTCCTCAGAGATCTGGAATCAGTTTGTGTAAATAGATTTGAAAAAGCCAGCACGAATGTGGATGTCGAGGTGCTGTTTTAAAGGCTTTGTTTTAGAAGCTGGTGAAACCAAATGAAGAGGAAGAAATTGTTTGCTTAGGGGAGGATAAGGAAAGATAAGAGGTTTGTAAGCAAAGCAGAATTTTAAATAGTTGCTGGAGCATCATTTTTAGAAAGGACTCACTCATCCCTTGGAGAGCAGGGTGCTCAGGGTTGAGATGGGGACAAGGATGTGCTACTCCTGTAACTTTTGCTCTCCCCACACCACAGGTGAGAGGGGCACAGAGGCTGTGTTGAGTCAAACTAAGTGCTGTCTCCCCTGAGCTTCTGTTTCATAGGCAGAGCCTGTGC
The DNA here is from genome assembly GCA_013390045.1 of Picathartes gymnocephalus. Classification (NCBI taxonomy): domain Eukaryota; kingdom Metazoa; phylum Chordata; class Aves; order Passeriformes; family Picathartidae; genus Picathartes; species Picathartes gymnocephalus. The sequence goes on from WEKY01033387.1 coordinate 13,784, forward strand.
TGAACATCTCTGCAGTGACCTGACACCTCTGGAGTGCAGCTGGCAGGGAGCACCACGAGAGGGCTTGTGAACAATTCCGGCCATGGTTCAGTGGGAAGGGATTTTTTTGTTGCAGCTGTGATGCTGATGTGTCTGCTTCCGTCATCCTTGCTCCTCTCTACAGCCAATAATTATCAGTGACTGGTGATCCCAGGAGCTCTGGGCTTGTTCACTTACACAGCAGGGTTTCCCTGACTCTCCCACCCATTGGCACAAAACCCCCCTCTAATTCCAAACCAGTGACATTGCAATACCTGTGAACAGACTGGGGCAGAGAGGCACATCAAAGTGCTGGCATTCAGGGCTTTCTTTGGCTCCTGAGTTTCTGAGATGGATGTATGTCAGCACCCACCACTCACCATTATCACTGACATCTGCCAAGGGCAAAAGATCGCTTCCTTTTTATTGCCCTCCTGGGAACAATTTTGGATTTAATCTTGCTGGTGCTGGGTAACTGCAGGATAAGTCTGAGCAGGAATAGGATTTATTAGTGGACAATTACTAGGATGTAAAAATGTAGGGTAGTCTGTTCTGGTTTAGTAAAATTAAGTGCTAATCTTGGGAATTGCAAGCATTGAAGAGATTTTGTGGGAGGCTTTCTTGTTTTTATGCAGCTGGGAAGCAATGGTGTAAGTAAAGCTCATGCTGAGCTCATTGGGGAAGGCAGGAGATACCTGTGCTCCTGAGTTCCAGGTTCCAAGTTTGTATCTCTGGGAAGAAAAAATGGGACTGGAAGAGGAACATGGGGAAAGAATAAAAGTGTTAGCCCAGACTGGGACAGGTTATAGATTGGAAAAGATGTCCCAAGGTCCTGTGCAATATAATATTTAAGAGGAAAGTTTATTAAACTTGCCTGATAGGTCAGTGACAAGGCAAACTGGAAATTCACTTTACTGTCACTATTAAAGCTGGTGAGAAAAGAGAAATAAGTCTTCATTGACAGAGTATCCTAAAACACATCAGTCTTAATGAGTAAACTTAATCCCTGATTGTGAAACATTCCCAGCCATCCATGCTTCCCACAAATGCCAGAACTTGCCCATAAAGAAACACTTTTTACTCAAATGGAGTCCAAAAGTGGGGGTTTTTTCCCCACAGCATCAGAGCCAATAGTTTCTTTCTTTTTTAACCTGGCAAGATGTCTAACCTAAAGTACCTGGGAAACCAAGTTACGGAAAGGAAGCAATGTGCATTTAGAAGTACATACTGTTGATGCTAAAAATTGTGTTAAATTCAGTGTTCCCTGCTGCTTGCCATGAGTGTCTAAGCAAAGGAATTCATTTCAGAAGGCACTCAAAAAGTTACTGCCTTGACAGAGTTCATGTAGCAAAGAAACCAGAGGCATCTGCTTGTCTGTGTTACGAATAATCTAAATATTTACACTCCTGATGCAAGCATGGTTTTATTTGTAAACCTCAAACAAGAAAATCACAACCAGTGGTCTTCCAGATAAGTCTCTTCTTACACAGAGAATGGTGCCAGTTTGATTTGCTAGCTCTGGAATCTCCTCTAGAGCTTGGGGAGATGCAACCTGTGCAAACACACAACTCTTTTATCTGCTGCATTGATGACCCAACTTGCCCTATGTTTTCACATTTAAATGCCAAATCCTTCTCCAGTTGCATAGAAAACTGGTTTGGTACAATACAGATTATCAGGCTTCTGGGCAAAAAAGGTATTAACTGTGTTAGAAAGTACTTTTATCACCAGTAGTGTGTTGTATAATTGTCTGCTGTGGAGTTTGTCTGGCTTTCTTCGAAGCATCTGTGGTTCCTGATTGAAAGCTCACACAGGATTAGCTTGCATGCTTGTGTAATGAGAGGTAGCTGTTATTTCTTTTCCCAGACCACAACAGTGGGTGCCTTTGTGATTAAATGGTTTATACTCTTTAATGGTACATAATAAAATCAAAAATTCTGGCTGCTTTGTGAAGCCTCAGGTCTTTATTCTACTTTATATGTGTTACCTGAAATACTTGGATCGTGCAACTGCCATAAAAGTGAATTCAGACCAAATATTCAACTTTTTTCCATCTTTGCTCCTGTTTCTGCCAATTGTTGTCTACCTTGGCCAACTTCTTGTCTAATATGAACCAGACCTGTGTCTGTTTCTATGCAATATAAGGTGTGTTTGCTTTCACTTCTACAAAAACTGAGTCAGCTATCACATCGCAAAAAATCTAATTATTTGCTGGATGTCCCAGCCTTTGCCCTCTTGCCCCATGATTTTTATTTTATCTCATTCTTTGTGTTCTTGGGAATTTGGCTTCACAAACTGTCATAGCAATGGCCTCAAAGGGACACAAATATCTTCCTGCCTTTTTGTAGCAAAGGCAGGTGGGTCAGGGCATTGAGGGACCTGGATCACACAAGCCCAGATCTTATCTAGGAACTATATTCCTATCACAGCAACCTCATACTTCTTCATGGTTTGTAAGGTTCCTTGAGAGACTCCTCTTGTTTAATGTTGAATGGGATTCACACTCAGAAATAAACTGACATACTAAAATGTGTGTCACTCACATTTTAGGACAGGACAAGCTGATTTAAAAAACAAACACACTTGTTAAACAGATTTTCCATATCAAGTGTTACCTTCTGCATCTGAACCAGTAGAAAAATCAATCGCTGCAGCTGCCAGGGAAGATGCAATCTACAAATGAAAATGGCAGAGGGAGACTGAAAGAAAACATGGCTTTAAACCATGCAAAGGCTTTGCTAGAGCAGCTTGCTTTGTAGGGGGCATGTCAAAAAATACCCAAAACTCCGTCTGGTAGGTGAAGGTTTTGGAAGAAAGATTATGGAGATAGCCCTCAATATGGGAGGTCAGGACAAACCCACCTTCCAAGTGCTTTGTTTCTGAATTATCTCATGGACTGAAACATCACAGACAGATCTTTTTAAACATTCTCAATTATCTGTTATAATTAATTCTGGTGACTTCCTTGTCCTTGGATAGGAGAGCACGTGTTTGGGTTAGGTAAGGACCTGGCTCACAACAAGGTCATCCTTCTTCATACTCTGCTCTCTCCAGACAACTTTTACAGTTCTGAAATTGTTTCAATTACCAACTTTTGTCAGGCTTGTGCCTCATTAGGCTTCACAAACCTTTACCTGGGAGCAGTGCCCTGGATGGCATCCCTTGGAAAGCAAAACTTTACTCAATTTTTATATGTTTTAATACCGCTGCTGTTTCATTTTCTAAATCAAAGCACAAACTCGAGGCATTTTACTAATTACAGTGTTGATCATGTCAGACAACTCCTTGTTTCATAGGAGATAACCAGTAATCAACCCACTGTACAAAGCACAGAGCAAGCAGAACGAGCAGCTTGCAGGCCAAATTTCCAGCTCTGTATGTTACCATTTATTGTACACCATTACATTCCTGGCAGTTGTTTGAAATGAAGAGCTCCTTTAAATGCAGCATGCTCTGTGCTTTCCCCTATTCTTTGATATTGAACTGAAATTTTAAAAACCATTAGTCCTTAGAAGACTTAATATCTTGAAAGCAAAAATCATAAGAGCCTTATGTAGTATATGTTAAAAACTAGTGGATATTTTGTGTATAGGAAGCAAATCTTTCGTGAGTATTTTGTAAGATTGAACTGTTTCAACCTGATAGACAGAAAAAAATTATTAAAGCTCAGTACCCCATGTACTACATAGCTTTTCTCTACTGTTGAAGGTGGTGCACACTAAGGATCTCTGCAGTAGTTTTTTAAGAATAGGATAAGTTCATGACATGTTTCTTCACAGGGAAATGAAAGGTTTGCAGATTTCATGTGAGATATTTAGTTATTTACTTAGTTCTGAAACTACAGTTTTAGAAGAAAGTACTCACCAAAGTGATAATAGATGAACACTTGCAGGTTCACTGACAGTAAGTGCATTAAAAGCCAATGCTTAAAGGACACACCTAATATAAAGCATAATAATCAGTATTAAGCATTCCTTGGCAAAGGGCCGGGTTTTTTATCTCACTAAGCTCGCTAAGCTTATGTCATTGAAAACTTAAATTCTCTATAAATGATAGCACCAGGGCTGTGTCTTCCACTGGGCACTTACCAGCCATATTTCAGAATCATCTCCTTTCTCTCTTAGGCCAGGCCAGGACTGAGTGGAGCATGACTGACTCTTCATTACATTCCCTTTCCTTCCACATGCAGATGGCAGTCCCTACCCTCGTGCCAAGTTGAGGAGGCAGCAGACTATTGAAGAGCTTCACCTCTCTTCTATGCCTAAAAAAATATGAAGTGAAGCAGCTGATCCTGCCTCGCTCTGTTTGGCAGCTGGCTCAAGGTGCACAACCTCTTGTTGTGGCTCTTTGCAGCAAAGGATGAGGGCAGAATGGGAGCAGGGATCAGGATTTTGGTGGATTTGGGATATTTTTTATATTACAGTCATTATGTGCTTCATAATGTATGAAGAAAATAATTCATGTATTTTGATGCCTGGCTGCTGTTTTGATGTCTAAGGTTTTATTGCCAGTGATTTGAGTAGTTCAAATTCTCACAACTGGAAAATACCACCATGTAGTACATCAGAAGCAAGAAACCATTACACCAGTCATTACCTGGCTGTAATGTAAGGCTGCTGGAATATTATCTTTCTGCTGTTCCCTGACTAAGTGGATGCCTTTCTAAGCAGACTCATGTGCACAATCAAATGCTCTTGACACACTCCATCGCTGCTTTATGGACATGATAGCTGGGACTATGCAAAGTCTCTGAACACATGGATAGATTTCAGCTCTATGGTATATCATCTCCTTCTTCCACCTGTTCAGGAAACTGCATTCCGTTTTATTTTAATTAAAACCTAGCAGATGTTTCATTTGGGTTGATCCAAACAACAAGAATGCCAGTTTCTCAGCAAAACAAAACCAAAGTAAACTGCAAAATCTTGTGCTCTGACCGCCTGGTCCAGAAGGTAGTACTTTTGTCCATAGCCCGGATTATAGGTCTAAAAATTGGTAGATTGCAGGGATTTTATTCATGACAGCTGGTTAATGCTTGATGACTAACTACCCATAACCATTAACAGCAGCAGAACATTCACCTCTGTGCTGAAGAGCCCCATCAAAGCTTATAGGCACAGTTTCAGCTTTGTTAAACCACTCTTCACAAAACCAAATTCTTCCCAACGTTATTACTAAGCTTGATCCAAAAAAAAAATCATTTAGGAGACAGACCTGGGCTTGAGAGGCCTGAGGTTGGAAGTGCAGCTTTGTGCAGCTGCCCAGCATTGTGAGTTCCAGGAGTGTGTCGAAGCACATCGGGCCATCTGCTCCACGCTGCTCCCGTTGCTTCTCCACCAGCAGCATCTGAGGCAGAGCAGCATCCAAACGCTGCTGTCAGACAGGCTCCTGCCTTATGCAATACCTGCCTGTCTTCTGAATGAAAGGGCTGACTTCAAACAGCCTCTTTCAGGATGAGATCACTGAAAAAAGGAAAGATAAATAAATTCAGGACTTTACGCTTTGTTTCCTTGTGCACACACTCTCTTGTGTAAGTGAAGCAAAATTATGTAGCACACATTTTACAGGCAGAAAAAGCCTTTTCCACCTGCTGTAGTTACCAACAGGATCTTTAAAATAAGGGGAGTGCAACAATTTTTTAATCTACCAAAGGCATGAAAAGGCTGTTTAGTGCCTGCGTTTATTCAATATTTCGTAGGTTGACAGCATTTTTTAAAGAATCCAGCAAAGCTGGGAGAAGTTTTGAGCAAGGCTAAGCATGATTTCAAAGTCAAACTCCTTTTCAGCTGCCCTGCAAATTCTTTAGCCCTGTGTACACAGGTGAAACGTGACATCTACCCAGATTAAGAGTGTATGGATATGAGACTACCTGCTGTGATAGCTGAGGAAGAATCAGACCTAGAGGATTCTTATCTGAGGTATGAAGAAAATCAATGGATTATTTGTTATTCAAATGTAACAAAAACAACTCCTCACAAAACTTTTTCAGATTCCCCCTGGATCTCTATATACTGGAATAGGACTTTGAAATAGCAACAGAAACTGAATTATAAGTTTGATAGCACCTCTGCCTCTGGAGTCTCTATAATTCATGAACTCATGAAAATTCAGTTCAGATACAGTATCTTGTTCTCATTAAATCCTTCTCTTAACCCGGTTTTCTAGTATGGTTACTCAAAAGTCAAATGTCCTTCTTTGAGGTCAAGTATACAGCAAATCCTTCACTGACTTCTGTCCTAGAAGACTGAGTTTGAAGAAGGTATGCCGGGGTATTTGCTGTATCCTTTTTTTTTTTTTCCAAAATAAGCAATAGCACAACCTCGAGCAACAGGCCAGGGCATCTCTGAACAGATTCACATGACCATATACCCTATGGTTAGCCATTTAATAAAGAATTCTGCAGGCTTAATCTTTGTTTCAGAAGGAATGAACAATCTTAATTGAGACTGTGGTGAAAATAGGTCATTTTCATCAACTCTGGAGGATTGTTTTGTCATCATATTTGCTTTTCCCTATTATAAAATTCACTCTATATAGGGCAAGTCCTAATACTTCATTACAAATCTGAGGTCTTTGCTGTATTTCCATGAAGGCCAAGTACACTAAAATTCAAAAAATGCCAGTAAAGGATATGATCCATTGATCGCTTGTGCACAGTGTTCTCTCCACAGACAGGGCATGGACAGTTCTTTCTGCCAATGTTAGATGTTGCTCCCACTATCCTGTACTGTGCCTACCCAATGCTTGTTCTCTTTGATTGCCCACAGCGAGGATTCCCATGGGAAGAAGGTGAATTCTATCTAATTTGACAGGAAGAATTAGGAAATTTCAGAATTTAGGACCAGCGCACTCTTCCTAGAAGCTTAGAATGTGGCAATACAAACACACTGCAATTTCTCCACGTAGTATTAAAGAAAGGTGAAATGAGCTGGACACTAAAATGCTTGTAGGAACAGGAAATTATATTCCTTTTTTGACAGAGTTTCAGCTGGAAAAGATTATATGCTTATGTGGTCTCTTCTGCTACACAGAATGGGATGAAGAATTTCAGGCAGATAGTCCTGTGCTGAGCACAGTAGCTTGGTCTGGACAGATGATGTGCAGCTTCAGTTTGAAGGCAGTGAGAGAATCAGCCTCTTTCCCTCATGTGTTCCAAAGGTTAATCACCAATTCATAGCTGAACACTGTGAAAAATGACTGCGTGTGGATTCATCTGTTTGTCTCTACCAAAACAGATTCATATCTTTCTGTCTCTATTCCAAAGTTTAGATGACCTTGCAAAATATCTAGACCACAATTTTTATCTGTTAATTGTATCCGTTTCACCTTTGCCATTTCACAAATTGAAGGAGACAAAAAGGAAAAATTTAAAAAAAAAAAGGAACATTACTACAGCATATAGTATGGATATGTAAGAAAGTGTTAAAACACTTGAAATAAAGTTAGAGGGGTTTTCCTGCTGGGTATTCTGACACTGACATTCTGATGTACTAAAACTGAACTCTGAATCCTTGTTTTTCATTTGAATAAGCTTATCCAGGGAACTGAAGTCTGAGTGACATTGTGATCACCCACCTTTCTAAGGAAAGTAGAGAATAAGGGACGGAAAGGAAAGAAGTTGTGTCATACTAAAATAAATACTCCTGCTTCCCTGGCAGAGAGAGAATTTCATCCAAAGTGAGATGCTTTCCTTAGGTGTGGATCCTTGTTGCTTATTTGCATGGGCAATCAATGCTGGGATATAGGAGAAATTGAGCACCTGGAGTTCAATTCACTTTTAATGGACATCTGTCTGTGTCTCCTCAGTGCTAAATGCAATGAACTCTGCTAAAATTATCACAATGAGAAATAAATATTTGTACTATTTAGAGCACTTCTCTGACTGTAATGGATTAATTGAAAGGACAAGTGGTGAAATATTTTAGGATTCTTAGTGTTTACTGTTGTTTGAGTCTTGTAACACGTGTCTTTTCTTTTGTCTTCTTGGCTTTATTTATCCTGGTTTTGAAAATCTGGGGGCATTGTAAGGTGTCTTTTTCCTGAAATTGGTTTTATGCCTATGCAATGAAGAAAATTAAAATATGGTTTCATTTAACTTCAGCCTGAGGACTTTACCTTCAGCTTTTATGAAGCCTGACTTGACCAAGCTGTGATACTGTAAAATAAAATTTTGCATGTAAGACCTGTAGTTATAATACCCAGAAGCCAATATGAAACAGGAGGAGTGAGGGTTTTAACAATAGAGAATTAGAAATCCCCCACATTTACATGGCTTGATGATTGTAAATTGAAATTCTGTTCATTAATGACTGCGGCACTTTTTAAAATGCTCAACATATACCTAACAAAAAAATACACAGGAAATTTGTGAGCTGCAGGTACTTCTGTGCTGAGCAAGGTTATCAGAGCAGAGAGACTGAGCTAAGACAGCCCTGCTGAGGAAAGAACAAAGATTGGATTTTCATCAAAGAAAATGCCAAGATAGCTGAGCTGTAATTCTACAGCGGAGATGTTCTTGGCTCACCATGTGCACACACCATTGGAGAGGTGTTCTAGATGATTTTTCACAAGCTGAAATTTAGCTTTTGGGGGGATTGGGAGGGAGTTGTCCTAATGTAATGCTCAAGTGAAAAGGGAAGCTCTGGGGCTGGCTGTATGATCCCACATTTCATAACTGGCAGATAAGAGAACAAAATAGTGGCTGCAATACAATGAATTTGAATGTGTTTTGTAAAACTGGTCTAGCATATGAAGGTGCTGCCCTACTCCTGTGAGAAGGATTTCTTTTTTTTTTTTTTTTGGTCTTCAGATCAGTCAGTGATATTATTGGCATTGTTACACTATTCAATATACGTATTTAAAATCCATTCTGCATGGTTAAGGATTTTCATTTATATCCCCCTTGTTCTGCTCTGTGTGAAGCAAAACTGTTATTAGGATCACTGTGTTTTTCCTGACATATTATATTGGCAAATACAGCAGCTTGTCCTACAAAGGTTAGTTGTGGTTCTTGAAAATTGCACCATCCAGAGAAGTTTGGAGGTCATATACCTGCTAAAAGAGAAGATTCTTTTGTACAACTTCAGACTACCAAGATAGGCATCTCTCAAATAGGCTTTGCTCTTAGGAGCTTTGTTGATCTTGTGCAGAAAATGTAGGTTCAGATACAAAATATCATGGTGCAAAATTTCACTCAAAGTGAAATAATTGTCATTTTGCTTAAAATGGGCTGGAATGACAAGCCTCCTAAAATTTGTGCAAAAAGAATATGTGACCCTCAGAAAGTCACCATATATCCTACATCTCCTCTTGCCCCCGAGGTCCTCATCCGTTAGAAACCTCTACCAGGTTCTTGTTCAGGGCAGCAGATGTTCCCAGTATGTGCACCAGGCTGCTCCTGGGCTCACAGTGTCTGTGAACCAGCAATAACAGTGCTGGGTGCAAACCCTGCTTCCCAAAACAAGGGGCATTTCAGCTCTCCTCTAGGCACTCTTTTTAAAATTATTTTCTTCACAATATGCTGCTGGAGAAAAAAAGCCTGAAAATAGCTTATGGATGTTTAGAATGCAGATGTTAATGAAATGACTTGATATTGTAGTAAAAGCCAGCTGTTTGGGGTGTGGCTGCCCTGCTGTGTCCCCTGCCAGCTGGTACCAGATGTGGTCAGTGCTGTCACCTCCCTATCGACTGCTTGAACAAAAACCTCTTTAGCCACAGTGTATTCGGCGGCACAAGGGGGTTTGGATTACAAAGTAGAATAAGTGTGCAAAATAAGAATCAAATTTGGGATTTAATTATTCCCATCTCTGCTCATTACTTTTCTTTTTCTGAGAAGCTGGATAATGCATGAGAGCCATTTCCATAACTGAGCTGAGGGCCAGGAGCTTTGGTGTGTGCTGGAGCCGAGTGAGCTTCTGCAAATCTTCTGAGACCAGGTGATCGAGTTTCTTCTGTCAAAAAAAGCACAAAAGTCTTCCATATTTTCAAGGAAAATACATTTGGTACAGCTCAATCCACTGGGACCCACAGAGCTACATTGTGCTGAATAAAATAATGTAAATACTCCTGGAGGCAGAAATGTTATGCAAGGAGCCTTATGGAAGAGTTGGGAATTTCAGATACAGTAGTGTGCTATTACGTAAATTACTACTTTGTTTGACAACAGAATGCTATAAAAATTGTCTGCAAGTTTATTTCTTGGAGCAGAGAGTTCCTAAGAGCTACATTTGGCATCATTTAAATTGCAGTGGTGCTGCGTGGTGTGTAAAGTAACTGTCTTTGTTCAGCACGGTGTATGTGCTCCTCTGCTCACCTCCTCTCTTCCCGCAGTTATTTCAAACTCAGGCAAGACCTTTCCCCACAAAATTCAGTGTTGAGCAGACAGGGGAGTATTACAGGATTTTCAAAAGGACCTGATGATAACAGGAACAGCCTCAGTGAAGAGCCATGTGGCAGGAGGCTTTCCCTGCTTCAAGAGAGAACAAAGCTGTGCTCTGAGACAGGAGGAATCCTTTGGAGGAAGCGTGTTAATGGATCTGAAGCGCAGCAGGAGGAAGGGCTGCAAGGCCAGCAGAGTGACCCTGGTCCCGGGTGCAAGCTGGGAGAACACAAAAATCTCTTGAGAATTTGGCATACTTGATTTTTTCCTGCAGCAAGTCTCCATGGTGTAACTCTGGAACAGCAAGAGGAGGATCAGACCAGAAGTGCCCCACTTATCACCTCTTCCCATGGGCGTGGGTACAGCTCAAATACAGCCCAGGGATTTTCCTCTCCAGCATCCTGGCCTTTGAAGTGAGTCTCTCCATCACAGGACCTGCCTGATCTGGAGGATGCTCGTGCTTCCAAGCTCATGTTAAAGAGTTGAGAACCAGTCTCATCCTGACCTGGACATCAGAAATCCTGCCGCTCCTGAAGCCTCCAGAGAATGCATTTTGTGCATTTTCCTTAGATGCCAGTAATTTTTCTCTTACACAGAATGGTGAGAAATGGGTGCAATTGCCTTGTGCAGACTAGATGGTGCAAACCCTGTGGAGAGGAGGAGAACAGAGCTCATGGCTTAGCATTTGTTGTTCTGCTTTCCCTGTGCAGTCTCTGTCCTGGTAAAACACCTCACTCTTGGGCCTTGGGTCACCTCTGTGGGCACAGGGTTTGTGCCAGGTGGTGGCTTCTGAGCTTGGCAGCTGAAGGGTTACATTTTGCTTTCAGAACTCCAGCTCTGGTAGGTAACACGTATTTACAGTTACCTCCAGCCAGGAGCAGTGTGACAGGAGAAAGAGGAGTGACTAATGAGTGATCTGGAAATGCAGCCCTTGGACATTCAACAGGAAATGGGAGCTCTGGCCTTGAGCACCATCAGCACATTGTCTCTGCACACAGAGCATGCAGTTGATGAGAGAAAATTTAGAGGAAGCTTGGGGTGTTCCGAAACTGCTGAAGGAAAACACACATCTGATCCATGATTCAGTGTGTGTGTACTTTCTTTGTGGAAAAAAAAAAGAGAAGTCCTTACCAAAAGCTTCAAAGGCACACACAGATGCACCAATCCCCTGGTTCTGAGTGCCCAGACCCAGACAAGCTCCATGAGTTGGCAGACAGAAGGCTCAAAGCCAGCATGGCTCTCCAGTCTTCTGTGAAAATTTGGAGACAAAGAGCAGGATCATTTCCTACTCCTACGAGTGCCTTTGCAGGCAACTTGTTGGCCCGTATCTTGTTTTTTCCTCCTGTCTCTACACAGAGAGCAGCAAAGAGAGATTATAGGGCAGCTGTGAAAGCCTCCAGTGTGAATAAAACTTCATGTGAGGAACTGGGTTTTCTCAAGCATCCAGCTTCAGTGCTCCTGTGGGAACCACGGATCTTTCCTCTGGGTTCCTTCCCGCCTGAGAAATTGTGTGCCTTTCTGGTTCAAAGGGGGAAACTGGACAGTCATTTTCTTGGAAAGAGCTTTATTTAAACACGGCACCTTCTGCTGAGTGCTCCAGGAGCAGAAACCTGTGCAAACAGGGATGGACTGAAATATTCAGCCTTTCCATTCTCCTGCAGTTTTTCCTGCCTTCTTGGCGTAAGGAATTGCCAGATATGATTGCCAATAAAGAACTCCCCTGGAAGAAATCATTTAACAAAGGATGAAAATGTGATAAATGTTTTATAATCAAAGTCCCACAAGCAGAAGTGAGTGTGAGGTAGCTCTTACCAGAGGGGAAACTGGCTGGAAGTTTTAATATTCACTTGGCACTGGATTTTTCTGTGTTTTGATGTGAACAGGCTTCTTCTAGTAGGCTCATTTTTACAGGCATTCATCTCTGCTGCAGCTGCTCCTGCTATAATTTATACAGATGCTATTAATCACAAGCAGTCTTGTCCGCAGTACTTCTAATGTTAAAATCTTTCTGTTGTTGTATTCCAAATCAAAAGAGCTACTTCTACAAAGTATAGGTAATTCATGCAATTCCACTTATCTGCATGCTGATGATAAAGAGCCCTATCTAATTAAAAAGCTGTTATCAAAATTCCCTTTATCCCACAGAGAGCAGATGAAGTTGGTTTACCAACTTCATTTCTAAACTGCAGGCTAATGAATATAATTTTACTGATGAGGGACTTTTGTGTGATTCCCCATACGAATTGTACGTTTACTCTAATGGAGGATTAGCTGAGCTTGCAGTGGCAGTCAAGTCATTTTTCATACTGGGGAATAGTCAATATCTTTAAAATCAAACTGTTAGTCTCCATTAATTACTGCAATATATTTATCTGAAGCATAATAAGTGGAGTGACAGTGCTTTTTAACAGCCAGGCACTTGTAAGTACGGTGGAAAGATCAAAAATGAGAATTGTGAGGAGGGCTAATGAGAGACAGGGGAATATTCAGTTATATGCAGCAAGGACTTTCAGTGTGTGGGTACCTGGCTGCTGACCCTGGCATCTGTCAGCAGCTGTGGCACCGGATCTACTCATAGCTCATCTCTGGAGGCCTCGTGCCAGTGATGAATTAAGGCCGCCATAGCAGAGATTTTAAATTTACCCTCTCATCCAGGCATTTTCCTACTTACAGATAACAGAAAACCTTACACAGAGGGGCAGCAGGGGATGTGGGGGGATGTGCCTGTCTGTCATTGGAGTCGTGCTCACATTCAGAGCGGGGTGGCGTGTGCTGCCCATGGGGATGTGGCCAAGTTACTGCCCTGGCCCCGTAAGAAGGACAAGGCTGCGTTGTGTCATGATAATTTGATGAAAATTTGGCTTGGGGTGTGATATGAGCTGAAAGAGCAGAATTTATTTTCTCATTTTGCAGAACCCAAGGCTCTAAGAAAGATGTTGCCTTCCAGATTCTGGGAGGAGCAGAACCCTCAGCCAGACTTACCAACCTGTCATTCTAGGAGAAGCTTTTGTTTTGAAAAATGTGTTAGGATTCGAGGAGGAAAAAATATCCATGGTTTGCCAGTCTTGCTTTGCATAAGAGTTTTCCTGATGCTTCATTATTCAAAGATTCACCAAATCTGATCATTTAACTCACCTCCTCTACCGTTTAATCAGAAAACCAACACCATCATGAGATCTAAATCTGCCCCTTATTTGCTTCCCCCGCCTAATGTCCACAGAAATTGCTAGTGGAGCTGAAAAGTCAGCAGAATTATCTGGACCAGGGTTTGTTTCCTTACCACAGCTGCTAAATATCTGGGATGAAAGGAGAAAAAAAATTATTCTATTTCTCAGCATTTAAATGCTGCACTGCCTGGCCATTCAGCCAGGTCACAGAAACCAGGATAAATTTGCAAAAAACAGATGGTTACAAACCTCTGTAAAATCTGCCTATGTTGAAATGTCAAAAGAAGCACTTTTTCAAAAAGTCAAGTTAATTAATACCTGTTATTTCTTTAAAAATGAAATGCAGAAAGCATTCCTTTATACCTTGCTCCTGACTGGATGGCTAGAACTACAGTAATTACCTTGTAGCAGGAATGTAATTTTTCAATCTTTGCAAGTCTTGTTTAGGCAGACAGGTTCTTAAAGTACTGTTCATTGTCTGCTCTGTAGTGAAGCAAACATTTCAATGTTTTTTTCTGCAGGTGGAAGCACAAATCCAGAACATGGCTGACATCCTTTGCAAAGGCACATCCTGGGCAAAGTTCTTGCATCCCCTGTATCCCCATCAAATGATTGTTTTCTGCCAACTGTTGGCTGCTGTTTATCTTTCTGACTTATCCCAGAGGAAAGGAGAACATGAAAAGCATCCCACTCTTTAACAGACTTCAGGGAGATTCATGGTACTGCTCGAGTCCATCATAGTTTGTGATTGGGTAAAGATTGGAGAAGTCACTAATATTCACCTTATAATCTTGATAAAATCTCCTGAGTGTCTGGTTTAATTTTTTTTTCAGAATCTGAGTCATTAATCTCTTACTACTAATGAGGGGCATTTTTCTGGGACCTACAAATATCAGGAAATAAGAGACTGGGAAGGGAATAAACTCTTCCCATTCTTAGACGAGGATAATTTCTTGGCCACAACAGAGTTGTCTATTCCTAAAAGGTCATTCTTACATTTCCATTTTGGCTGAACACAGCACCAATCATATGTCCAAATGTTCCCAGCTTTAATTACATGGGACTTTAATGAGGTGTGGGCTGGTCTCCCTATAATAAAGGCTACTACTTCTTCTTTTTTCAACATGAATATGAATAAATTCAGTCTACATACATGTCCTCAAACATACTTTTTATTAATTCTCCTTCCTTGGTCCTTATGTTCTTTGTAGCCTGTGAATAATTTCTAGACCATGGATGTTTTCCTTCACCATCCCTGATGCAAGTTCTGCTGTATAGTTCATAAGTTTAAAACTCCCTAATCTGTGTGCAAAAAAGGTCTCCCTATATTTCATGTGGGCAAGGTTGAGCTTTTTATTATTATTAAATCCCAACCTAATTCTCATTAAAATTCTAAAACTTGCTATGCAGATGACTAGTGCATGACAGATTTCCATCAAATATGCTTTATTCATTTGCAGATGTTTAAAGGGATGATGTTTTGAGAGCACAGAACAGGTTCAATCCAGTCCTAAGCCCTCTGAAGAAATGTGAATGTATAATTCTGGTGGTGAGAACTCAGCAGAAGTATTGCCTTTAATATCTGGTCCCTGGCATCAGTGGGGCTTAAGAAATAAGAAACTGGCATATTTATTCAGCACCTAAATTTTTTTACTGCAAGTGTTCTTAAAGCACTTGCTGAAATATTTAAGCCAAGCAAATAACAAGTAGATGATGTGTGACAGGGAGAATAAACTCCCTGATTTATTGAAGAAACGTGAATTCTAAAACTAATGTGAAGAACATTCTTGTTAAACTGACTGGAGATGATTCTCTAATTAAATTGTTCACACTAAATTATTGAATTTGAGAATCTGTGAAGGGGTTCCAGCCCAAGGTTGTAATCGAACCATCTAAGCCTTGTGAATGTCAGTCATTGGCAGGGATTAGTCTAGAAAGGTTTACAGAGCTGTCAGCAAGTTCACCCAAAATCAGCTGCTTGGCAAGAGTACATTAAGAAGGGACTTCAATGTGCTGATGCTGCAACCTGCCACCTCATTCATTGTGTGCTGTGAGTGGCGAGAGAAGCCAGGTTTCAGGTGAGTGAACTGTCAAACTCACAGTTCTCAATCAAAAAGAAGTTGACAACCTGTGTTTCTGATTTAAAGCTCTTCATTCACATCTTTTTTCCCCCTTCCTTTTTTTACAAGAAGGAACTCTCTGGAGCGCATCCAGAAAGGATGGGAAAGAGAGGCAAAAGTAGCAGATGTAGAGCTCTTATAAACACTCACTCTTTCCTGGCATTTATGGGCTGTATCGTTTTAACAGCTGGATAGATGTTCCTTTATTTGTAGTTGATTTTTTAATATGGCACTTGTTCAGTGACTTTTATGACCCTTTAGACTTCAGATGCTAGTATATATTTTCAACAAAAGGCAGAAACTATCTGTGTCAGTTGTCCTCAGACATTTCCAAATTTCCTAACTCTGCATTTCAGAGCAAGCTCCCAGGTTTTGCTGGTGGAGGATGCTGTGGCTCTCTCAAAGGCAGTGTGAAAGGAGCAGGTTACACTGATTTCCATTCTGGTTTCTTATCCCATGCAGACTAAAATGAGAGAGACACTGAGACTTTTCCTGCCAGCAGCAGAGCTGCTAATGGAGCTGCTCTAACTCTACCTTGCAACCCCAGCGTTCCCCTTGAGCACAGGGCATTGCAACTCCTTTCTTCTCTAGCAGGGACTGGAAGCCAGGGAGAGACACAAATCTCAATAACTTTGCAAACTCGATTTTCCTTTTAGATCTCTCTTTGTATGTGGGATGAGCCAGCAGATGCTGGTCTAAGATTAAAAAGTGCACTGAATTCTCCTGGGAAAGAAGGGTGGATCTGTTAGGAACCTTAAAGAGCTGTTTCCTGGCTGATTCTAAGAAACACAAAGCACTTAGATTTAGCCTCCTCTTTACTGTTGAGGCTCACTTGGCAGCTGATGAGAAAGAGGTTTTAGTGAATTTGGGAATAATCCAGCAAAACTGATTGGTTCTTTATGCTGTAATGACAAGCTGTGCTCGGAGCAGGCCTTAAGGCTGGTGACAAGGTAATGATACTCCAGGATCTGATCACAGGGCAGTTCAGATGAAATAGAAGATGACAGATATTTTACTTCAATGATTTCAAAATAATTAGATGGCTCAATTTGTTTTTGATAGAAAATGTAACATCATATGCTTACATGAACGTTTATATAAGAGTGAGGGGGTTTTTTTCTTCATGACCTTCCTCAGTCATGTGTATTTGGGAGGACAGGACAAATAAGAGATAATATGGTATTTCTTAGGCTGTGACCTGGAAGTTTGGCTTCAATATTGACAAATTATATCACTATTTTTCAACTTAGGTATTTAGAAATATCTCCTTATCCAAGTTGTGAACGTTTTCCTTACACAATGAGCCCTCAAATCCCTGTGTTCGTGGCCAGTTTCCCCACAGCTCATCTCCAGGAAGCAGGCAAATGAAGCACCTCAAAACCCAAGTGCAAAACACCTCAGCAGTTACCTGTCGACCCTGAATTTCACTGGGTCGACTTTCCAAGTGCATGACTGCGCTAACCTTGCTGTGTTAGGAAACTTTGTGTCCAATCTCGAAATTATGCCTTGGATGTCCTGGCAGGAGAAAGGCAATGGAGTTTCTTTGCTGAACTCTAAGTGCAGCCTGTCATTATTTATTAAAAAGCAAGTAGCTGAAAATTTAACTGTTTCTGACACTTCAGCCTTTCCCAGCCTTATTTGTACAAGTGGTAAAGTCATTTGCAGTGAAAGACATCTCCAGCCACTGCTAAGGAAGCTGAAATTATGATTATTTTCTTATTTAGGAAGGGCATCGCTTTCTTATTCTGGTTGAAAAGGTGGGACAGCACGGTCAATTCCCCTAATGCTTACAGCTCTCATTTCAGCAGGCCTGCAAAAGGAGAGTCTCAGCAGAAATCTCAGGAGCAAGTTGTAAATAATTGAAGAAAGCAGATGGCTCCAGCTTCCTGTGCCTTAGCAAAGTGACAGCCTCTGATGGAAGAGTTGTGGCAGCACAGGGGCTCTTGTGAAAACTCTCCATGTTCACCTGCAGGAGGTCCAAACAGTGCCTTTATTCAGGCAAGTGTTATCCCACTCCTCATTGAATTATGTCTCTCAAATGGCTTTGGGTAAGGGATGGCTGTAAAGGAAGGAGAAAGAGGTGGGCCAAGATTTATTCTCAAGAAAGTATAGAAAAAGGTGCAAAGTTTGAACGTCAAGCCATAATTGGCTCCTAAATGGCTCTGTGAGTTCTTTTTTCTTATTTTGGAAGAGGAATGCCTTTTCTGATAAAAACCTCTCTCTAAATGGTTTAAACATATTCAATTAAAATCTGAAACTGTCGTTAAAGGATGAGCACAATCACATATGGAATCAGAGTCCAAAGTAACTTCTGGCATAAATATATGCTTAAAAGTGTAAACAAGAGGGTTTTTGCTGTTTCTGAAGGGTGTGTTTGGTATTTAAGTCAGTGTGGTTTGAGCAGAAAAATTCAAGAGTGTCTTTTCTTTAGAAGACTCCTTATGGGTACATAAAGCATGACAGATGGAGAAACTTGCCAGATCTTGGATAAGTTACTGAGATATTTCAGAGCTGCTGTAAATATTTTAGGACTTCGTGACAGTCAAAGATGAAAAACGACACCTACACAGAAGGGCTGCAAAGTGTTTGTAAACCCCCAGCTTTTAAGACAAAATTAATATCCTTCTGCCTGCCTTATGGGGTCCTTAGACCCCAGTCCTCTGAGGAGAGTCATGGTGAACTTGATCTTCCCACACCACACCATTTTCTAGAGAAGGATCCTCCAGGGTTTCATGATGCACAGTATAATTACTAAGGGTTCAGACTGCTCCAAGCCACTTCCCAGGTGGCCTAAAAACCTTGCCAGAAGTATTTGGTTCTCAGGGCAAATCAGACTCTGATCTGACTTTTATAACTGCAGGTGACAGGGATGGTTCAGTTTTCCCTTTGGCTATGTCCTCGCTGTCTTTCTTTTGTATGTACATGACAAATTTTGACATAAGTTTACTGCCAGTTTCTCACCAATATTCTGAATTCACAATAAGGACAGACTTCTCTTTATAAGATTTCTATGCATTGCAGTCAACAGAGTCTTCTTTAAATCCTTATACCTAATTTAATCTCATCTGTTAAAAAAGTTTTATCCATTATCTTAACTATTCATTATCTTATTGTATTATTATCTTTAGATTCCCTAGAGTTTGACAGGCCAGGTTTTGGCTGCAGTTTCTGATTGTGAGGGCAAGCTGTCATAAATAAAACTCTCTGCAGAGCAGTTTCTTAATCTGGATGTTTTTGTACAGCTCTCACTCAGGCAAACTCCCAGATGCAGTAGGATCAGGCCTCTTATTCTGAGTTTGCTGATAATTCAATCTAAAGTCTTCCATCAAAACTTCTTCCAAGCTCAGCATAAGCATAACTGATGGAGCTAAAACCAGTTCCCTCCTAGTGCTAAATTAATACTCATCCCTTGTCTTCTTATTCCAAAGACATGGCTGGATGAATCTTACATGTACCTTAGTGCAAATATTTTCCATCTTTCTTTCTCCCATATCTTCTGGTTTTGTATAAGCATACGCTTTTTAGGAAAAAACTTGCTTATGTGCCAAAAAAAAGCCTATTGATGCTTTTTTTTGTTCCGTGGTTTCTCTGTTTAAATTGCCTCACAGAAGTCCCTTTTCATTCACATGTGTTTATCAATTTTTAACAATTTCCAATTCATTTCGAAAATTTTCAGTAGTAATGTCGCTGATAAAAACCTTATGTTTATTTACTGCCTTGCTTCCAGCCTGCCTGAAAAACACTGAAAACAATTGCGCTGTTTACAAATATATCTGAGTTTGAGTCAACAGTGATACAAACACAATTGGTATACACTGACATCTTTGGGATCTGAAGGAATTCATATTAGTCATTACTTTGTAGCCTGCAGCCTAAAGGTCTCTTCTGGGAAGAGTTAGAATCAAGTATCTGAAGGAGCATATTCTTAATTTTCAGTATTTAGCATCTCATCCATGTTCTGTCCTTACTAAAAAACAAACTCTTTTGCTAAAAAACAGAATACCTCAAGCCATAAGAAGTTATTTGAACTTGTGAAAAACTTGACCTGCATGTACTTTTCCTTTCAAACTCTCCTTTAAAACAAAGTAACATTATTTGGAAAAATAATTAGCAGAACAAACACTGCTGTTCCCAGAGGAGACCTTTTGTGCCAAGCCAGCGACTGGAAAGGCTGGTTACAGCTGTGTTACAGCTTCCTTCCCCCTCTGCAAAACAAACTGCAAAATGCTGACAGACCATGAGCTGTACCTGTGTAGGTATGAGTTATGCTGTAATAAGGCACACCTCTGTCAAGCACATAAAACCAGGATTTAACTCAGAGTCTGATGACTAACCCTGGATCATCACTCTTCTCTTTGTGTTTATCACACCAAAATATGTACTGTTTCCATCTGTTAATACTCCAGAGCCTGTTTGAAAACTGAATGCAGCTGAAAGCTCTTAATTCTTTATTTGTATTTTGTTTTTTAGGGGATGGGCCTTGTCTTTTTTCACATGGCAGTTAACACAACAAACTAGATCCTAAGAGCTGGCCTGTTCTTCGCTGAAATTTGCCCGAAAGAGAACCCGATTTGGAAGAGAAAGCTTTACTCCAGAGCTTATTACATAAAGTTTGAGCATATTTGACAATTATTTGAGCCTGATGCCTATTTAAAAAGAACCCCGAGTAAATATTTAGGAAAACAAAATTTTAAATAAAAAAGGAAATTAAAAATATTATACAAATGCTAATGAATGGAACTTCAACTCTAGCAGAATTAGTCAAATTCATCCCTGCGATGTAATGTGTAATATTTTACAAAATAATAAAATCCCTGGGCCCTTCTGAGTGAGAGACTGGTTGTGCAGAGCCCTGTGAGTTTTACCAAATGTGTGTTGGGATTTACAGCTCCTGTGGATTCTGTCCTGTTTCAGTCCAGAGAAGGGGCATGGGTGTGACACGTGGGAAAGCCTGCAGTGATGGTAGGGCAGGAGAGCCACACCTGAGCACAAAGCCAGGCAGTAAATGCACGTGTTGGCCCAAAGGCAACCCTCACCCAGTCCCCCAGGTGCCTTCCTCCTGATTGTTACGTGCCAGGTCACCGTGGAACTGGGAAGTTGTTGGTGCTGTGGTGCTGACAGCACAGACCTGCCCTGTCCCCTTGTTCTTTCTGCTCCTTTCCAGGCAATGCTTTTCAAACCCCCCAGATTTGGCTGAGATAGCAAGGATTCTGCAGTTCTTCATTCATGGGGTCCGTGTTGCTGCAGCTGTGCTGGAGATGGGACTACTGCTCAAGATTTGGGCTGGGAGGGATGCTCTGGGTCACGCCAGCACGGCAAAACAGAGACTTTGGGAAGGGTCAGCTGAGGCAAGAGAAAAGCAAGAGAAACAGCAGGAGATTGTGTTCACCTGGCACAGCTACAGCTCTAGCTGATTTCTGTGGTTCTTCTAGCAAATACAAAAACCCTTTGGATGGTTAGGAGCACAAAGACTCCGTTCCCATAAAAAAAGAAATTTTCCAAAAAGAAAAGGTCTGGCATCTCTGGCACAGCAGCAAAGGCACTCTCACCTGTGACATTCCCTCATTTCACTTGTACTTACTTTCTTCTCAGCTGAATTCAGCAGGAAAACAAGCAACTCTCCCTGTCTTTGGGGGCACCTGTGCTTCTCATTCTAAGGCACAACCTTGTTTTGTAGACTGAGACACTGCAGCCTGGAGGAGTGGTACTCTCTGGTGGCTGCTGGGGGAGGGAGGACATCCAGCTGGATGGACTCGTGGTGCACCACTGCTCAGACCTTCCTCAGCATCTCTTCCTCAGCATCCCTTCCTCAGCATCCCTTCCTCAGCATCCCTTCCTCCTCTGCCAAATGGAGCTGTGGCAGTCCTGTGTGAGAGAACAACCAGATCACGAATCCCACCTGTGTGCTGCGGAATCATGCAACGGATGAGGAAATCTAGTTATTCTAGCTAAAATGTACCTGCTCTCTCTTTTGATCTCTTGTAGTGCCTGGTAGTTCATTTGTCTTCCAGCACTAACAGAAATAGGAAGAAGGAAGCAAATTAAAACCAGAGTGCTCACAAAATTGAGCATGGAATCACATGAGACGGGTAAAGCTTATTTTTCTTGTGGATGTGTCCCTTATCACTCTTTACTCATCCCAGGTAGGTCAAACTTTTCAAACTTGGAAAATATTTCGTATTGTCTGTTGAACCTAATCAAGCCATGATTCAATTAACTGGGTTGAGAGAGATGCTAGTGAGTTATTTTTGCACCTGGCAGTGTGTGCTGAATAGTAATAGTCTGGGTAATGTTCTCCAAGTTCTTGATCAGCAGCAGCTGGAGCAAATTTTTTAGTCTGATGAGTAGGGAAAAAGGAGGAATCTATTTCAGTGCAGCGACCATAGTAAATTTACATTACAAACACGGCAATTGCTAAGAATTACTGGAATTCAGCTGCCAAAATAAAGGCAGAGGCATTCATTTAGTTTCATTTTCAATTATAAGAGATCCTGATGGGTTTTTTCCTCCAAAATAAATCTTTGCAAACCTAGGTTAATTACAAAACTACATGGGCCACTACCCTCCTCGTCTGGCTATGGCCGTTGTCACCTGTCAGCCCAGCCATTTTGAACACATTTGGGTTTTGGGGAGGGGAAAGGCTGTTTTTGCTCCTGTGATTATTGTAAAACTTCCTTTATTTTAAAGCTGAGCATGGCAGTGAGCGGCCAGGTGCTGCAAGGAAGATCTATCCATGGTAAATTCAGAACATCCCTCAGCCCTTTGTTCTCTGTGAGTGCTGAATCTCTGTCAAGCAGCTCCTCTTACTGGAGTAAATTTTTAAATCCACAAATTTAAACTTTTAAATTCACGAGACTGGGACTTTGTATTTTCCATACACCTACCTGGTGTCTGGTCGAGTCGGTGGGAGACCTCTTAAATCCAGTGTAACCAAGTCAGTGCCTTGCTGTGTGGTTTGGACAGGCAGGAGGCAGAGGGGTGGTAGAATAATTCACTGGTAAGCAGAGAATTTCTTACAGCAGCAGCCTTGCAGGAGGGCTGGTGAGGACACAGGTTAGAGGACAGCAGTGCTGCAGGACAGCAATCAGCCTGGTCACTTCAGTGCCTGCAGCTCCTATTCCAAGGCAGGTGACCCAGTAATAAACATTACTCAAGGGAATCTGATGGGAACAGATCTTTTAAAAAAGAGGCATGCTGAAACAAATCCTGCTGTCAGCATAGGAGGAATTTTACTGAAAGGACAGGGTGGAGTGAATTTTTACCTTTCAAATTCTGCTTTAAGAATATTACTGAGGCTCTCCCTTTCCTTCCATACTGAGGCAGGATGCCCCCAAACCCTTCCTGAGACCCCAGCCCTTTGACCTCCAGAGGCTTTGGGAACTTAAGGAAACTAAGACATAGCAAAGAGCACAATGTCTAAAATCTCCTGCCTGGGGCCCAAATTTCCTGAGCTCACAGCAGGAATTAAATATTTCAGCTGTGACTTAGAGCCTCTCACGTTTGTTGAGCAGAGCAATGCAGGGATTGGATCTCATTCATTAATAAACTTTTGTGTGCTGTAGCTCTGTTTTATCTTCAAGCTCTTGCTGCTATACAATGAAGTACATGATTAAACTCAGAAAATGTCAGCTCAGGATCAATCTGGTTTGAGCAGGTTCTTTTTAATTCAAGTTACTTCAGTGGTGTTTTCCGTTGCCGCTTGCTGAACGGTTGGAGGGTGTTGGTTATGTTACAAGCCTCAGAAAAAATTAATTCTGTTCAAGCCTAGTGCAAGGAAATTTTATTGTGCATGCATCTGCTCAAGATTAAGTAATTATATGGTGAGGCTTTGGAGGAAATGAATTTTAGGTGAACCATTTACACATTTTTATTATGCATACATTTTTCTGGATCAGTTTTCTCTTCGTTTGGTCACTCACTTATGTGCAAGCAATGAGAAAAATCTGCATATTTCACTCTTTAGACAGAAAATTTCCATTTACATAGCCTTAATGCTTTCAGCCCACACATCTTGAAGTGAATTTTCAAAACCCACTGATCTATTATACTCCACACAGCTACTTCAATAAACAGGTCATCTCAAAAACACAAAGGTGGCACAACAACCTTCTCTCCTGAGCTCTTTCAAAACTCACCTGGAACCATTTCACCTTCAGTTGAGCAGTGATGGCATCATGAACCAGGACTCATCAGGGTATATTTTACATGGGTTTTTTGTTGTTTAGAAATAGATATAAACCACAAGTTTCCTCTCTATGTTTTGTTCTTTCTAGGCAGCTGAAAGATCTTTCTGTTCAAGCTGGTTTCTGAAAAACACCAAAGGAAGACAAAAGGGAGGAAAGCAGTTCTGAAACAATGAGCAAAAGGGAATGTTTTCAAAAAGAGACAATCTAACCACATGGACTTGTACCAGATCAAACTTGGACATGAAATTGCCTCTCTAGCGAATTAAGTAACATGTAAAATAAGGAGCTTATGTTTATTTTCTGGTAGCTGAAGAAGACATGGGATCTCAGAAAATGTTCATGTGCTTCATACAGCTGCTATGTGATCCTGACAGTGAAAACGGAACCTGTCAATTCTTTCTCTAAAAAATTTGTATCAGCAAAGCAACTTCATGGTGGGTCAGTGCTCTGTGTCTGACAGCTGTAGCAGGTTTGGTCTAAGACTGATAATTTATATAACTGAACCCGATGTGAGCATGCAGAAGTTGTGGATACATCTGAGGGGAATGTGTTTCTGCCAGAAAATCACACTCTGAAAGTACCTCACCCTAAAGATGTTCGACTGCATTACTTCTAAGCCTCTAAGAGCTTTTTCCATGACTGCCTTTCCTTCAAGCCCAGCTTTTGCAGTGCATTGCCATAGTGTGGTAGAGAGAAATATTAATGTTCTCTTCTGAAGAGGTTCTATAGCAGAAAAAAAAAAAAGGTTAATTTGTGCATTTACAGGTATTTATAGAAAAATAAATACAGGTACAAGCTGTCTCTGGTTCCTATCGAGTCACATAGCAAAATATCCAATGTCTGATGCCTGGGTGGAGCATGAGGCACCTTTATAACTTCATCAAGGCTGGAGACTTATTTTTTTTGTAAATACCATGCAGGATTGCCACCACTGGTAGGCCCCTTATCTGTTGATGAATGAAGTCACCATGAGCAGATGCTTTTTAAATGTTGCTGTAAAAGAGTTTTGCGTGCTCAGAAGTACACACTGATCAGGCAGAGATGAGAATGTTCCATAAGACCTTGGCTCTGAAATGATATGAAATCCTGGTCTGCAATGCAGAGTTTTGACCCAGGGACTCTCCAGGCCCCTGATGCCACACAACAACACAAACAAGAAACACTGGTGAGCCCCAGACAGGCTGCAGTAATTTCATTGTAATGTTGTTTTCTGTAAACAGCTCTTAAAAAAACACCTGATATTGTTCAAAACAATGGATAAGGAAAGTGATGAGTCTTTGTGACTCCTGCTGCATGTATAAATAACGGCTAGATTTCCTTTAAGCACTATTTTACATTACTGGGGCTGTCTTATCTGTTCAGACTGATGCCTCTTGTTCTGTATTTTATCTAAATGTGTGTTATAAACTGCCTCACGTGAAGGCAGGAGCAGAAGTGTGGTGCCAGTGGGGCTCAAGGGCTTTGCTTAAATCAATGCTTTGTTGACTTTAGTGGAGCAGGGTGTTGACCCCCTGACAGGGCTTTTGATAGCACATCTATACACTAGTGAAGCCACTATTTGTACTGCAGTTGCCAGGAAATGAAAACAGCAAATTCTTTATCAAATAGGGCTTCAGAAGTGAGAGGAGATTTGCAATGATGAAAAACAGGGCCTGAACTCTTAAAAGCTCTGCTGTATTCATTTTTTCTTAGTCTGTACCAGCCATGGGTAATGGCAATTACATTGCCTGTCCCTATCTGATATGCAGGAAAAGCATGTGAATAGTTAGAGATATTAGTTCTTACCTGTAGGAGGGAGAGGCAAGAATCTTGGGTTTATGAACAAGGGTCAAAAAAACCAAAACTGGAAAGAATAGCGGAACTCAGGACAAAGAGTCATTTTAGCTTTTGGCAGTTTTTAAAAAACCTTTTAATGAAAAACTCTTCTGCATAAGAAAATAAAATATCTCACTGAAATATCTGGCTCCTTTTCATGACTTTTTAAATGGGGCTAACATCCAAAACTTTGTACAAAATAATACCATGGTGTCCCAGTGCCAGTATTTTTTATTTTTGGTGCTCCAAAGCATAAGGAAGAAAAAAATAATACTCTTTTCCTCTGAGGTTTTCCATTTCAGGGCTGGGCCCAACTTTCAGGCTTGTCGCTGTTGCTGGCACCAGGCTGAGCTGCTGCCATGTGGTCCTGACACCCAAAATTTGTTCTCTTCATCACAAGCCTGGAGTGTGATGCTGTCCTGGCTGCACGTGTGGGATGTACAGAAATGCTGCTCTTCAGAGCTTTTTGGTGATCACTGGAGCTGCACATGTGCAACTGCAGCAGGGCAAGGCCAGGTTCAAAGGGACTTCTGCAGTGGATATTTCAAGCAATACGCATCAAAGATTTTCTTTTATAAGATTCAAAACCTAATTTCTTACTAGAAGAACTCTGCTTTAACCTGAAAGCTGTGCTTGAAAGAAAACTTCAGAACAATGGCTTTTATGGCATCTTCCAATATTTTCATTTTAGCTTAATGGGGGATTTAAATTATTATTGAGTCCTATTTTCTGAAGAGAGCAAATGCTCTCTTTGAGAAATTTGATTATATTGAGCCTCTAACTGCAGAAACACAATACCAGACCCAGTGGACTTGAATTATCCGCCTTGAAGTTCGTCATGAATACAGAGTGCCAGAGCTGCTGGTAGTGCTGGGTTTGCAAAGCAACTTGTACATTTATGTGTCAGATAATAAAAGTAATATTTACTTATATATTAAACTGAACAAATTCAATAATGTATTTTAAAACATCAGAGTTACTCATATGTTTTTTCTCTCTGCATGAATAATATTCTTTATTACAGTTGTATATTACCTTCAAAACAATTCTTGTTCTGAAAGTTGCAAGGTTCTGGATCTGTGATCTGTAGCATAGTCAGTTAGACAATTTTAATTCTCACAGCAGAAATGTCCATTTCAGTATTTTGCCTATCGAAACTATGCTCTGTCTTGCCAGTTCCTTAACTCTATTTATCTTTTAGATAACTCTTTTCAATCTAAATAACATATTACTGCTGAGGTTTGGGAGTGATTAGGGAAGATCTGCCCAATTAGCATGGTAATTAGGACCTACCCAATTCAGGGATAGGGAGCTGATTGTTTTATTAGCATTCTGTGAGATGAAAGAAAGATTAACGACTGTGTCTGCACCCCTTGACGGGTATAGAAGTAACATTTCTTATTTGAGATATCTGCGGGTGTGAGGAGGTGTTTGAAACGGCTGGGCTTACTGAGGGAGCTGCCTGCTGATTAGTTACTCCTGGAGAAGAGAAAAGCATAATTGAGTTTGTTTCTTGATGAGAAGAGAATGATAGCACAAAGCAAATATAACAGGGCAGGAATGTCTCACCAGTGGAGTCCCGCTGGCAGACTGATCTGAGCTGCAGCCCAGGTCCCCTGAGCTGGGCTGCCAGGGCGAGGCTCGTGGCTGCTCCAGGCAATAAGGGTTCCTGCAGGTAATTAGAAGCCTCGCGGCTGCGGATGGAAAATGTTTATAACAAATCTCTCTTCCAGATGCTGTGTTTTCTCCCGGCCGTGTGCTGCCCTACAGATACAGAGTGTGGCCCACTGGTGTCTTGATCAGGTTGTGCCCAGGACATTAAAATTCAAAGGGCCTAAAATAAAGTGCAGCAGCCTTGGGGGATGTGTTCTGATTTGGTACCACGCAGATTTGCTCCTCTTCTCCGTGTGATGCTTTGAAACTTATACTTTCCAAGATTATCTGGCAAACATAATTCATGCCTGTCATTTTGTTGCAAAACTCCAGCACTAATTTATTCCATGCCTCTCAAATATTCATGTACCCAGGGAAACACCAGATTGTTGGTTTCTTTGCTTCCTCCGAGTTCTGCAGAGACAAAATCTGTTTTGATGCACTTCTTTCTGATATGAAAACTTTGTTCTTTGTTTCCTTTGTTAAATTCTTCAGTAAAGAGTATCAGCTTCTCAAAATGTGAAGGGTTGTCAATGTGGTCTCACCCACAAATACTCAGGAACTTGTACTCTTGGCTTTGGGATTTGAGCATATATTCCTTGTAAAACAAAAGATATCTTCTTCCCAAGATTATCCTCAGCAGCATGGAATAGACCAAAACAGTATCCCTGTGGGCATTATCAGTTTACCATAACTTTTTCTGGTTTCAAAAGCCGTTCTTTAATCCTTGTTCTATTATTTTTGGTTACAAATTGACACAGTTCCAGATAGATTTGCTAGAGAAAATTCTCTCATATTTGGATGTTTCTGTTGATCCTGTCTGATGATCATGCAGAATCACTTGATGGAGTAAATTCCCAATGCATAAGCACAGACTTTATGCTTTCAACGTTTTGGTTGTCTCAGTGTTGGGATTATTTTACAACAAGTAGAGATGGGGTGAATTGCTTTATTCTGAATTTTTTTTTTCCTTTTGTGATGCTGTGTCACCCTTATCTATGCGAATGCTTCTGGATCTGGATTGTAAATTAATCTCTTGCTGAGTTTTATATTGGGATCTGGGCCACTCATTCATCTCCCAGAGAATGCAGAAACCATGAGATAAGGCCTCTGTGCTCATGTGAGTTGCAGCTGTTCAATGAAAAGCTGCAGACAGTCATAGTTTGTGATACCAATGTGGTTTTCCAATTCACCCTGAGATGGAATTTGCTATTTGTCAAACAATACCATTCTGATAAAATAAAAGTAAAATCTCCCTACATTATTTTTCGACACAACCAGCAGTACCTGTGGAAGACACAGTTCTGTAAAAAACAATTGATTCTAGTGATACAAGCAAATTAGGTTTTTGTGACACAGGGAGGAGTTTTCTTTTTAGTTTAAAATGCTCCCCATTGAGAACTCCAACCAGGTGTGCTATGCTTTCTAAAGTCATTAATGTAGATCAGAGAATAATTAGGCTTTGGCAAGCATAAGGAGGTTTGGTTCATCAGTCTGAACAGCATCCTTTTATCTCATATCCCAGCTGTTGAAGCAGTGTGGCCTTGCCAGGCTGTAGGAAAATACTCACACAATTGTTTTCCTCTTGCACAAAAGTATGGCATAAGGCTGAAGCAGAATCCTTTTGTTTCTTACCTTCCTCAAAACTGACGACTAGGGAGACAAGTTTATAGCAAATAACAGATCCAGCACTGCACTGAACAGAGAGTGAAGCAGAACAGCCAACTCTTTGTGACTGATAGACACCACCCCGCCACAGAGGTGTGGAAAATACGTCTAGTAGCGTATATTTTGAGGGCAGTGCTGTGCAGTGAGAGACTTGTTCTCACCCTGTGTTTGTGTTGGAGAACACACCAGGACTTTCTTGCTGGCTTACAGGAGTTTGCTTTACTTTTTGAAAGATCTGTTTGCTCTTCATAGTCCATTTTTCCAAAGATTCCAGTACTTGTTGAAGACATCTGTGCCATAGCTATGTAAAAAGCTACCTCTGCTTGCAGGTGGCCTATCAGTTCCTGGGATACAAATGTTGATGAATGAAAAGGGAGAAAGCCAATGGTGTTAACATGATCCTTTGTCTGTAGAACACTAGTACGGCTGTCTGGTATAAATGTGATCAGGATTTGGCCTACAGAGACCTCCTCTGGTTTAATTACCTGGCAAGCCTTAGAAATTTGCTATCAGCATTTTAAAATCCATTGATTTGATTAGTCAAGGGGCAAAGAATCTGACCAGAATTTTTTTTAATTGACTTTTCATGGTTCCGTTAAATAAGAGCAGTCAGTCCTTCTCTGGGGAGAAGGCAGCAACTCAGGTGTCGTTTTGGGCAGCTCTGGCGAGAGAAGGGAAGAGCAGGTTCTGAAAATTGAAGGTGACTGGACAAGCTGCTCATCAGGCAAAGAGAAAAGGGGAAGGCTCTTCTTTCTGCCTTTTCCCCTGAAATGATGCTGCTGACAGAGCAACAGGGTGCAGGAGGGGGAGTTTGGAGCAGCAGATCCATCCCAGCGCCGCTGTCAGAGCACCTACTGAAATGCGCACCTATCAGCAGGTAGGCAGAGTTTTCCCGACAATATTTCACTGCTTGTGTTCTTCACTTACATCAACGTTCCTTTGAGAAAACGACAAAGTGTTTCCTTCCACCTAGAGGTAAAATGTGTTTCAAATAAAATGGGGGCAGTAATGCTTTTATTACCGAAGTATCTGCAGAGCAAAGTGCTTGTTTTCTCCTACTTATTTCTAAATCGCATTCACACTAACTTTTGCATCCTTTTTCTGCATCCCTGACTGTGTGAGAGAAACTTGGGGAGAAATTACCTCAATAATGTCTTTCTAATCTTCCTTGTTTACAGCACACTTTTTGTTCAAAGTCATTATGACAGTCACGGAAAGTTCTGAGTATGATGCAGTTATTGAATTTTAAAGGAAAACTAAATTGGCTGTGGTAAAGGGGAAAAATATCTCATAACACAGTAATTTTTCCTCAGGGTACTGTTGCTACATTTTATTAGAAATAAGCAATTTTCACCATATCTCCAACATGTATAGTGCAGATAACTGTGAGATATTAATCTAAGGAAAAAAGGCTTTACAAGTACACAATGCCAAATGGCGGTTTAGAGTTTGCATGTCTTCTACATTTTTCTGGTCTGCTGCAGAAACTATTTACCCATTTTACTGCAGTGAAACATATCTCAGTTCTCTGCATTGGTCAAAAGCCTCCTGTGGTGTCAGAGAGATGGGATTTAATTGGAAGGTCTGGAGGTTTTTCTGCTTGATTTGCACATTTGGGAAGCGAGGAACATTATCTTCTCGTGGGAGGCATTAAGGTGCTGTGTGGCTGCTAAACAAAACTGTCTGCAGAGCAGGTACCACTTTTCCCTTTGGGATCCCCAGCATCTCCCACTGCTTTGTTCCCACCAGCCACAAAGTTGCCTTGGGCGTTCTGCTGGCAAGGGTGCACAGGGGAGGCCTTTGAGAAGATAAATTTGGGGATGCAATAAAAGCATCCCGTGGTTGCAGCCAGCTGGCAGGGGTTGGTTCCACTGGCTGGCCCTGTTAGCTGGCAGATCTCTGCAGGGAATGGCTCATCCCCGGCACAGCTCAGGGGCTGCCAGAAGGGAGCTGGGAGCAGCCCAGGGCTACAAGCAGCGCCCTGAGTCTGGGGCCTCTGGAGAGCAGATTTCTGCAGCTGCTCCAGCAGCACCCTCCCTTCAGCCATTCCTTTGTTAACCAGCAGAGCTGGTGCCGTGCTTTTATGGGTTAGATTCGCTTCATTCCTTCAGCAGCTCTCAAACAAGAGCAATATTCCAATCAGCGTTTAGTTAATTCTCATTAACCCATCTCAGGTCTTGCTAAGCTTCAGCTCCAGGAAGGGAGTGGATGTGAATTAGTTGTTGCAGAGGAAGGGGTGTATTTTAGCAGTTGCAAAGTACCAATTAGTATGGAAAGTGCATCCACATGTGGCTGGTGGAGTCCATAAGGTCGTGGTTTTACTCATCGTGCCCCTGAGCTGCAGCTGTCGCCAGCCCAGGACATGGTCCTCGTGCCCACCCCTTGTGCTCGTGTCTCCTGTTGGCTTCGTAGCTGTAGCTCACACTGAGAACCTAAACACAGAGCGGGGTAAGAGGGTCACTTTGATCACAATGGGTGGGCTTGGTGGAGGGTGCATTTATGGAGAAATCACGCTTTGCTTGGCCTCAGGTTACTTTGGGAAGTAAAATATGCAGAGACAGAGAGTCCAATATGAGTGTGAGAGGAGTGTTCAAGAGAGTGCGGACAGAAGATTCTGTAAGATCCTCACAAGCTAGTGCCATTTTCAGAAAATCTGGTTTGGATTTCCAATTTTCACACTTCTGCCAGGATACTAAAATAGAAATTCCGGGGAAGTTTGCAAGCAAGCTCACAGCAAACCTCACGCTAATTAAGCTAATTCAATTTATCAGCCTTAGTTGGGTGCTTGGGATGAGAGAACATTTAGAACTGAGTATAAGTCTGTTTCCAGATTAATCACAAGCTGTTATATTTTTATGGTTTAGTGGTGTTGTTTATGACTAACATTTATGGAAGATAACTTGTAGATTTTCAATAAAAGGTCTTCACCTAAAACTAAGATAATAATTTTAGGGGTAATTTGGCCATAGTTGAATTCAAAAGTTGATAAATATAGGGAGTTTTTTTAAAACATTTTATTGCCTACTGGCTTAATGGAAGGTTAGACTGCCAGATGCATTGCTCTGTGATGAATGTATAGCTTGCTAAAAATAATGTTGTTGTTCATAAGTTGAAATTTATAGCCTATAAAAAATGAAAGGGTGTCCTCTCCAATTTCAAATTAAATCAGTTGTGAAAAGAATTCCTAATTAACAAGGCTTCGTTTTAGAGCAAATAACAAAATCCCTTATAGTATATTTTTCACTCTTCTGTATTTTCTCTTTGTAAATATGCTGTCATGTTGCCATTGGTTGCTTTGCTTCCCATGTTGCCACTTTGGGCTTCACAAACTTAAATGGGAGAGGTGTGTATTAAGGCAAATTACGAAAAAATTACATGTACCTCACCGTGTGATCTGTGCACTGTCTCCAAGAGTGGGAAGGAAGGAGAACCTTACAGCCATCATTTCTAGAGTTTTACAGTAATCTGCATCATCTTAGAAAATTATTTATATTAAATAGGTTGAAAAAGATCGAAAATCTCTGTTCTAAGGGAAAACTTTATCCTCTCTCCCTCCCAAATGGAATTGCACGATCTTTGCATTTTGCTCTCAAATTTCCTGTAGCAGTGCTTGAATTTTAGCACAACTGCTGTTTACAGTAATTTCAAACAAAAGCACTCTTCAGAATTTTTCTGCATGTGTATGGGTGCACCTTCACTCAGGCAGTTTTGTTGAAGTCTATCCTCCATTTAATGATATTTTAATTAATTTTTTCCTGGTTTTCAGCTTCACATTGACTGCCACTCATTCAATTCTAGCTTCATATTTTGGACAAACTCTGATCTAAATAGCATTTTAATTTCTACAAAAGGAGTGTAAGTGTGGTTCTCATTTCCAGCATCATTCAAATGCCCACATAACTCTTATCCTTGTGAAAGTAAATTGAATCTGTCACATCATCTTCTATGGCAGCCTCATTCTTGGTAACAAAAGATATTGCAGCTGACAGATGGAGCCACACACTACAGGATTAAGTATCCAGTGTGTGTCAGCTGAAGCCTTTCAGACATATTTGGAGTCTGACCAGTTCACCCATTTAGGTACTTTAAACAAAAACAAAAAATACCCCTTAGTTGGATGTGGAAGTTTCTGTGTAAAATGAACTCTAAAATCCCCTAAAAAAAAAAAAAAAAAAATGGATCATGTTCATTGCCAGACATTCCAGTGATAATATTTGATACAGGTCTTTAAATCCTCACTTTACCTCCTTTTCTTTTGCATTTATTATGTCCTTAGTGTAGCTAAGCATAAACTCCTCTCGGTAGGGAGGCTCATGGAAGCAATGGATAGAAAACACATTTTCTTTAGAAAACTAGCTCCAGGAGCCCTCAGCTGTGCAGGATATACCATCATGTTGGGTTTGTAACAGAAGATTGTAAAACTTGGGCAAAACTATGAAAAAACAGAAAATACTAAGAAAAGAAAAAGGCATTAAGTGGTGTGTGATGCATCCAGAATTAAAGATGAGCCTGGTGCACAACCTTGTGATCTGGGCTCACTAGCTGCCATGTCTGGGGATCTCCATGTTTTTATGACTTTTCCTCACAAAGACAAAGAGAGAAGAGATTTTAGCTAATCTGCCCCAGTGCACTCCTGGTAAATGATTAGGTGCCTTACATCAATCACTTCTGCATACCTGAGGTGCTTTAGTTTATAAGAACACAAAGCAATACCAGATCTCAATGTTCTCCTATCATCCCTGTATTTTTAACCTCCAAAGCTGACTCCATTATTTCTGACACACAGTCCTTTTTTCAGTCTTTCTTCCCTCCCTAAAAGACACCAAGCAGTTGCCTGAAAATCATTATCATGATGCACCAACAGCAGCAAAAGCAGCTCACAGAGCTACAACTGCTTCTTCACGTTCCTCTGCACTTTTCAGTTATGTTTTGTTTCATTAAAGAGAAGTTCCACGCTGCTTTTATTACTCTGACTACTAATGAAGGATAAGCTTATTAATTCAGAAGTTTTAATTAAATCACTTGCAGAAGGACCTGTTTGGCATGTATATATATTCAGTGTCTGACTGTAAGGAGCCCCTGGTGGTACAACCTTCCTTGCTGGCCATCCACACTGGACACTGGTATTCCAAACAAGAGCTGGTGGGGAGGTCAGGAGGCAGGAGACACAGGGATGCACTTCCCAGATGAAGGGCTTCAACCACCAGGGCAGAATTTTAGCTTTCAGTAGATAGCTTAGGAGTCTAAGTGGAGAAAAACAGGTTGTCAAAGAAGAAAATCAGTCAACATTTCCTACAAAACTGACCTGAAATGGGACTGGCTGCTTTGTGGTTGACCTTATTGGGTTACTACTTAAAGCTGGGGAGTCACTTCTAGCAGTTTAAATTAGGGCTAGAGTGAAATTTATCCGCTCTTCTCGATCCTGAGATCTCCAGAAGGCAAGTGCACCTCTGTAGTACATCTGCATTCAGAAGTTCCAGGACTTAATTCAAATCTACAGTTTATATCAGATAGACTTGATTTTAAAAAATAAATGTTTCCTTGGGGAAAAAAAAAAAAATTAAGCTGCCTAATTCTGGTGACTGTAATTGGTGATGAATATGGTCTTTGACTTACCTCTTTCATGTTCCCTGCATCAGTCTGGCATAGATTTATGAAACTGATTTAAAAAGTCATACTTCTTACCCTGTTCATGGCTCCCCCCTCAAAGTAACCAATTTACAAAGCTTTCCTTGGATAAAACGCATTATTGAGAATGACATTACCCCAGGTGGGCTCAGGCAGGGACTACTTTTCCTTGCATCCAACTAAAGAATAGCACAAGACAGAGAAAGTGTCATGATTTCATCTGTCAGACTTCACCCTGTTGCTTCTCTTTGACCCCTGCCTCTCAGGTCTGCATCGTTGTTTGAGTTTCCAAAGTCCTGGCCCTGACAGGGCTGTAGTACTGGGAAGGTCTGATTTGGATCTTGCACACTGGTGTAAGGCAGGAGAAACCCCCCAGGCAGGACCTCATTACTGCAAACCCAAGTAAAGCTGTAATAACCACAATCCATCAGGTGGAAAACCTGGAGACAGAAAACGCTCTTATCGCAAACGCTGAATTTACAGTAATTAACAATTGTAAATGCAATTGCAGTGTTTTATAGGCTGTCCTCTCTATGATTGTGGGCAGTGGAAGTTAATGGAAATACGCTGGATAATAGCTGTTAGTTGAAGGGCTTCCATTAGCTGATCCAGTACCTCCAAATGTGCCCTTAGGAAATAATGCAGTAGATGAATCTGTGAGAAATGAATTGGGTTTTTTTGGTTGGTTTTGTTGTTGAAAAAGATAATAAAGATATTTCTCAGTAGGCTCAGCTGGGATATTACTGCTGTTCATAACACCGAGTGCTTTGTTGGAGAGATGAAGTGCTGCATATTAACTTGTTCACTACCAGAAACCTGGCAAATACTGAGCTAATATCATGTCATCAACAAACTGGGGATAATGCATTTCTTCTCCTTCTAATAGATTTTTCCTTACATATAATCATAAGGAGTACTAAAAAATTACAATGGGAAAAAACCAGCTGCTGTAAAGTGTCTGGTCCCCGTGATTCACCATTCCTTCCTCTGACTCGAAGTCTCAGGTGCAAAGAGGATGAAAATAATCTGTTTGGGGATTACCTACACAAAAAAAAGAAACTTGATAATGACTTGAGTGAGTAGCTGCTGCATTTGTCTGCTACCCTCTTGCCTAGTAACCGTTGTTGAATCCAATGAAACTGTTGTTTCCAGGGGTGGGGAGTGAAGGGAAGCTCATTGTTCATCCAGCTGCTTCTGTTTCCCTATTGCAGAAGTGTCAGCAGCCACCTCAGCAGGGCTTGGGCATATGGAGGGCTGTTACTTCCATCTACAGCCACTGACCAATTCATGTCGCTCGGGTTTTTTGTCCTTAGGGAAACATAAACGAAGAGCAAAAAGAGGGAAGTTTAGTGCACGCACCAGTTTAGTCGCCAGGAAATACTTAGTGCATCTTCAACACAACATGGCACTTTATGGCACAGGTATAATTATGTTTTATAAAGATTTTATAGGAATGGCCGGAATAATATTAATGATGTGTGAACATAGGTGGCAAGACTAGATTTATGTTTCAGGCAATTACATTCTAGCAGCTGAAGTAGAGAACAGAGGTAATTAACAAGAATAATGAAAGCACAACCTTCCCATAAATCACTGTTAAAAAAGAGTAAATAATAGAAGACAAAGGGATTATGAGTCAAGTTGTGTCATTATTCATCAATTTCAGAGCAGAAGGATGGGTTTAATTAGTGAAATAGCATAGCACTTTTTGGTGCTTTTCAACAAGTCTTCATGCTCTTCTATCACAGGGAACAAATACCTGATTGAATGCAGATGGCAGTGATTGCCTTCTCCACATTCCTGATCAGGGAAGGAAATTTCCCTTTGTGCTCCTTTAAATGAAGCAAAGTGAGTGATTAGTGGCCAGGCTGGACTGGAATTCTGCAGTCCTGGTTGCAGCTGAAAGAGCCCACTTCTCCAGCAGTTTCAAGTTCCTGTGAGTTGTTTGGTTCCAGTTTTTTATCTGCAACGCTTTTTGGCTAAGAAAGCAAATCAGTCTCCACTGTGAGGACCCTTATCTATTAATTAATTTTCCTTGTCTAATCCTAGGAGAAGACATTTCTCATGCCAAGCCACGGGAAGATGATGCAGAATTGCAGTACCACAAGCAGCAGGAGGATAAACACAACATGACTCCTCAGAATGCAGGGGGTAAGAGCTGTCACAGCCCCAGAATGGGGTCATCAACTGGCCAAATACCTAGCAAAGTTCCTAAACAGCTTTTTGTAATACTTTAGCTGATACAAGGACTATTCCTTTGGAAGTTGTTTCATATTCTATTCATTCCTCTAAAGGCTGAGCAAAAATGGACTGAAAAAAATGACTAAGCGAAGAGAAGGCTTTTTCAGCCTGATCATTTTGGGCTCTGATTTTGACTGACTTTACAGACTAGGGGGATAAGATAGTTGCTACTTGTAGATGCATTTGGTCTCTCATTGCCAAGAGGACAATCTGCCATTCTGATAAGAAACAGTAAGGCTGAGTTATTTCTCCATTCACAGAACACAAATCTGTTTTTGCAAGCAGTTTGCTAGATTGTGATCTCAATCAGTACATCCTCTTTACTAATCCCCAGTCGAGGCCACTTCAGTGCACTTGGAGCCTGAGTAGTCAAGTCTGAGGTGAGGGAGAGTTTCTTTGCACTGCTGAAGATTTGCTACCAGGCATCATGAGATGACTTTTTCACAGCTGGGTGAAGAAACCTTACCTACATGCAGTATGTTTTGTAGATGCAAGGTTTGATACTAGGCTTTCTCCACATCCTCAACAGGCAGGCAGGACCATATTCAAAAAGGAAAATTTAGAGGGCTGGCTGTGCTTCTCAGAGTCTTGTCCTTGCACAAAGACTTTTGTGAGCTCGGTGTTTCCTACAGAGGGGTGAGTGTGGCTCTGCAACAGCACAGGTGACACAAACTCAGTGCAAACCTGGGCTGCTTCAGACCTGGGCTGCCAGTGTGTGACACAGAGTCAGAGCTCAGTGAAACAGCCCAGCTCTTCTTGGTGACCTGCCTGGCCTAGTGCATCACTAGAGCTGATTGGAAACTGGCCAATAGAAACAGTTCCTCTGGCAAAATCCTGGCTCGTTGAAAGAAAACCACATTATGGAAAAACCTTATTTCTTCAAAACAGGCAAACTTTCAGTTCTGAGCTTCTTGGAAATTAGCATGGCAAATCTTTCTTCAGAAAAAAAAACCAAACCAAACATATTTTTGGGGTTTAACACTTGTACTTACTATGAATGTGGATATAGTTCATAATGTACGAAAGAGTTGTCCAGTTTCAGTGACAGACTTCTTCCTTGATTGAAACAATTTCCAGTGGTCTGAAAATTAATGGCAAGTATTTTAACTTATAACCAAAAAAAAAAAAAAAAAAAAAAAAAAAAAAAAAAAAAAAAAAATCACAGAATAAAAGAAGAGGAAAATGTGACAGTTTCGTGGAAGACAGAAAATCTGATAAAAGCTTAGACAGCACTGCTCATGTACCTGTAGCTTCATAAGATATCTTCATATGAAAATACTCATGCAAAACTGATGGTGTTGTGACCCTATCTCTAAAGACAAAGCTGTGGATATGGGTTCATTGGCTGCTTTGAATTTCAGACCTCATGTATAAAGGCATAATGAGAATTATCCTGGAAATCCTTGGAATTTCAGTCTGTTGGGGGTAGATTCTTATTCTTCATGTTCACCCCCCTTTTTTGCCTGTGTCTGGGGTTGATGAGTGAAGCAGGGCTACTTTAAGGATGCCACTGAAAATCAGGGGAGGCAAGAAGTGCTTCAAGGCTGCTTGTGGGCGTGGGAGGGAGGCGGGAATTTTAAACAGGATTTAATGGAGCTGGGTTATTTAAAACTGGTGCAAGGATCCTTTGTATTGACAATTAACTGTATGAGCCATAAACTCTTCACTCCGTGCCTATAAAAGATGAAAAGACCAATTACTTATTGAGACACTAAACACCCAGGGGACTAAGATGCCTATCTAGCAATAGTAAACATATTGACTGAAACATATTTGAATTTCAAATTGCCAAATGTCCCAATTTTTTAAAAGCTTCCTATGATAACCAAGGCCTGGAAAGTCAATCGAAACTTAATTCTCCTGGATATCTCATGGGGGAAAGTACATGAATCTGGACAGATTCAATTATTTAATTTTAATGAAAAAATAGATAGCTCCTTTATAATTTCCTTATAGAGCCCTCGAGGGGAACTCAGCTCCTTTTTCTAAGATATTATGCGAGGATAAATGACAACAGTTGTCTGGCAAACACAGCTTGCCAAGAGGTTTATGTCCAAAGGTCTTCTGCTTCCTCTTCTCCTTAGATCTTCTTTTTTCCCCTCCACTTGGGACCAGGATTCTGACGTGCCAGCGCACTCCAGAGGAGCATTTCCTCCCTGCTCAGGGACAGTGCAGGTGGAATTTACAAAGAATTGCCCAGGGGTCCTGTTACCCCGCACAAGGATGCGTTTGCTGCCTTGCCTATTGGAAAGGCACTCACAAAGGCAATCGGCCACAGGTCAGTGCTGCTGCTACCAGCACCTTGCTGGTGAGAGATGTCCTGCCACAAGACAAAGTCAGTCCTGACAGCAAATGTGGAAAAACAGCCACTGGCCATCTTCTGGAATGCCCTCGCCCTCAGATGCTCTTGGCCATGTTCATCAGCTTGATCGACTTGCCAGGAGGCAGCTGGGCAGAGCTCATCGAATTAAAAGTTACAACTAACTCTCCCTCCCTTGCATGCTCTCACCACGTTCATTAGTGGAACAGCTCATTGGATTTAATTGCCATTACTCTGAATACCAATGGAGTTAATTACTTGCTTTGTATGGGCAGCACTGCCTGAAATGTTGACTCCACATAAACCCATTAAAACAATTAGTGCAGTGTTAATGGTGGGTATTTACTGTTGGATTCATTTTCCTTTTGTTTTTACTGTAATGTCATATACAGAGCAAAGGTCCACGGCAGCAGCAGGGCTGTTATCACGGCCTCAGAGGAGTTTGTCCTCCTCTTTATATTCTCTGCACACATGGAGGGAGCATCCATAACCATAACAGCTGCTGTGTGTGCAGTGCTGTGCAGGAGAGACTCCACTGCTCCCCTCTCCTTGACCTTGGCATAACAAGGCTTTTATGAGATCCCGCCAACAAGAGCACACTCGGTACTTCTGTCTGAGCAAAACTGGTGTTTGTTGTTGCTTTTGTCTCACAGAACTTCGTTGCAGGAGGAGGAGTGGCTGCTTATCAGCACCGTTCAGTCGGTCCTGAAAGAGATTCCTTCTCCCCGCCTTTGTTTCGGGTGGTTTCTGTTGGGATTCCCATCATGCAGTCATTTTTATGTATTCCATTTTCTCCCTGTCTTGGTGTACAATCATAAATGAAGGCAAGAATTTATCACCACGGCAGCTTTAAATAACAAATGCTTGATGAATTTACTCTCAGCTGGCTGGAAGCAATACTGTGATTGCAGCATTTTATAATCATCAAGACTTGTTTCTCTAAGCTGAATTAATTTGCATGAGCAATGTGTTATTAACAAAGTTGCCGGTAACTGGTGTGCCTGTGCTTTCCTTGGACAAACTTAACCTTAACCTTTTGAGGTGTTCTATCCAAGGGCAAAGGTTTGAACTGAGTGCAAGGATTCTGATTCCATGTGGAACAGGTCCTGCAGAGCCCTGGCTCTGGCCATACAGGATATTCCCATATTACTACTACACTGATCTCCAGGCAGGGTCTTACAGGACAGTAAATCCAGTGCCAGGGTTCGTAATGCCAAGTCAAAAATACAGAGGGATACATTTTTCTTGTAAAAACTCGACCCGTCTTTCAGGAGTGTTCAAAAATTGTGTACCAACACATCACCTGTCCTTCTTCATGCAGCCAGAATAAACCAGTTGATGCTCTAGATCATGTCTGGGAATAAATTGAATGGAGTAAAATCCCTGTTTACACTTCTCTAAACCTAGTGTTTGCATTTAGGGGGGCTGGTAGCATATGGATCTGGAAGGATGCTCCGGATATTTTCTCCAGAATCTGATATGTGGACAGCATTTGTTCTGATTCCCTCAGATGGCTTCTTTTTAAGATGGTGGAAGGTTTTGTCTATCGTGTCTGGGGGTGGATTTTTGTGCCTGCAGCAGGAGCTTCGGTTGCTCCTTTCTGTGAAAGTTCTTAAATGCCTCTCGCAATTACTTTAAGTGGAGGGCACTGTTTGCACTTCCCAGCCTCAACGAGGTTTCTGCAGTTCATTGTGGTATTTATTGCTGTATTAATTCCTCACGTACAAAAGCTTGTGGTGGTGTGCAAAATGATAATGATGGATCCTAATGACTGTGCACCTCCCTCTCCTTCTCTGGTCGGTGCTTTATTGATGTATTCATTAAACTGTCTGAGCAGCAAGGTTGGATGCACATACCAAAATATTTCCTTTTCATCGGAGAAAAATACAGACCCTGAGAGAAATTGGTGGTTGGAAGACACCAGACAGTTACTGCTGAAGGATGAATAAAGGCACTCTGAATAATCATGTAAGAGCTGACAGTCAGAGAGGCTGTATCTCACAGAGAGAGGGAGGTATAATGTTAACAGGCAATTTTTGCATTTTTGAGAAACTTGTCTGAAAATGGGTCCTGGGCTTGTAGGGATGCTAGGAGACGTTCATATGGACATGGAGTACACTGTGTTTGAGGGAAGATGCACATGGAAAAATCTAGTGGGCTAGATGCTTCTGTGTGTTTGGAAAGGACTGCAACACACAGGGGCACGAGCTCACTGATCCTGGAGTGCACCCCTTAGGAGAGTCCCCTCATTTCTCAGGATGGAGACACTGGGCAATAACAGCTTTTATTAGAATTTCCAAGAAATTTTTCCTCAAGTATGCAGTGAGGAAGGTGATGAGGAAAGCCTGTGGACACCTTTGGGTGCGTCCTTGGCGTTTTGTAGAGTTTTCCACCAAGAGGCCTTTCAGAGCTCCTTACAATGGAAGTATCATAACCTCCACGTGCCAAAGGAGAGATCAAGGCATAAAGCTATTCAGGAAATGAGAAAAAAGCCAGCTGTCCCAAATCTTCAGTGCTTTGTCAGCTCTCTTCAGTGTTGACTTTAAACTGTGTCTTGATGTTATTCCACCTTTTTTTCTTCATTTCAGGGGAGTCCAGGAGAGAAGGCAGTGGTATCGTATCATCTTTGTCAGTGTCATAAGACACATCCTATAGAATAACATATATAACATCATAAAATAACAGTATTTTTTCAATTCCTAATCTGATTTTATGCAAGAGCTCTGTAGAAATAATTGATTAGGTTTCAATTTATACTCAGAATGGTAACTGACATGGTAGCAAATGTGTTCATTGATATCTAATTTGGTGTGGCTAATTTCCTCAATGCCAGATAAATGCCTGGGTATTTCCTATTGCATTAAGGTATTATCTGAATCTTGCTGCACATTTGTTCAGTGCTTCTGTAGCCATGACTTAATTACATGGCAATTGAGTTTATACCCTGCTATGGAAGGATTGTTCCTCAGACAGTTTCCTCAGATAAACAATAGATAATTGCCATGTTCTTACTTAAATTGATGTAAATTATAAGATTATTTTAATGATCTTGATTCCAAGCCCTGGTAAGACACAGATCACTTCTCCAGTCATGCTGAGCTCCCACAATGCCCACCGAAGTCAATGCAGTCCCTCAGTGCAGTTTTTCACCCAGCTCTACAAAAATCAGGACTTTTGTGTAGGAAAACACTGTCCCTCATTATGAGAGGATCACACACACGGTAACAACATTCAAAATTTTGCTCCTTGTGACAAGAATTCCCTACCCCCAAGCCTCAGAGGCCGTGCAACACAATCCTGCACGGTGTGACCTACTTGAAGCAAATGGGAGTCAATATCTATTAACTTCCCTCTATTGTGTAAGTCAATACCTTGTCCTTAAGACAGCTGTTTCCCTCTCCCTGCTGCACAGCTGCTGATCAGAGGAAAAAGAGAATTTTCTCACCTCCGTACCCCAATGCTTTTTCCCATTTTCCAAAAACACCCAGGAAAGGCAGAGAAGAAGAAGGGCATATGGAGGGGTCACCTCAGGGTGAACAAATCTGATTTTCTGGTGGGGCGGGCAGGTATGAAGAAAGCTTGTGTTGAGAATCACTTGTAGGCGTGTAGTACAACGTGTAAGCAGAACAAAGGAAATCTTCATGGAGTCAGAAATGCTGGGAAAAAAACCATGAGTGACCCTTGAAGATACCTAAATAACATTTTGTGACTCAAGAGAAATGCTCTCGTTAGGCTCTCTGGAGGAGAATTTGACATTTTCTGTGTCACCCACAATATTAAAACAAAGTGCTGCTGGCTTCTCCATTGTCTCCTGAAAGGCACAGGGGCTGATGGAAATGTAATTAAATTACCTGCAACATTCATCTGTTGTCATGGCAGCCCTCACAGTGACTATAACAATAATTCCATCTATAGGTTAGCTTAGTGCACTTTTGCCTACACCAGCCAGAAAACAGTTCCCTATTGCACATCTGACAGGCTTCAAGGGTTGCCCTTCCACTTCCACCAGCAGTGGTCTACAGTGGGGTGAAACCACAGATGGAGCCTTTGCAGCACTCCTGCAACATCAGACAGCACCCACCACCTGTGGGTGATCTCCTGGGGTTCAGGAGGTCAAATTAGATGATTATGTTTCCTTCTAGCCTTAAAAATGTCAGAATCACCGCATCAATTTATATGCACGTAGCAGAAGCAAGGTGAAGTGCTCTTCCCACCTCGATTAAGGTCACCAAGAAGCTCTGGCTGTGCTCTAAAGACTTGCCCTTAATTTCCCTGGAGGTGTGTTTCAGGTTGGGTGAGTGGAGCACAGTGAGGACACAGCAGTTTTGGCACTGATGTAAGGCACAGCAGACAGGGTAGGATTCATCTTTTTTCTTTTTTTTAACTTGGCAAGGTGTATGTTTTAAACTGAGACATTATTGATGGACACAGGTGGCTCCAGGCAGCTCCTGACTCTCCTTTGCTAAATGTGGGATGAGCTTCCTGGCTCAGTTAAATGCCCTGTAGGGAAGTGCTCCCTATCCCTGTGCTCGAGGGTGAGGGGACAGCAAACTATCTCTGGCCAAAGGCTAAAGGATTGAGTTATCCTGAACACCTGGATATTGTCTAATACTTAAATGTAGATCATTCATTAAGTCCAAGAAAAAGTAACAGGCTACTCCTAATTTCCATGACTTACCCTTCTTTGTATATGAAGGACTTTTAAATTGATTTTTCACTGTAAGAAATTTCAGAAAACCTTGCTTTCCTTGCTGATATTCTATTTTATTTGATTTTTGCTGCTATTTGCCTACTACTTTCTTCCAGGAATGACTGCCATTTACCGCCTTTCTCAATTAAACAGTTCCACAATTCAGCTATGTAGCAATAATATTTCAAGAGAACAATTAAAAACAAGCTAAGACTAGAATAATATTATAAATGAGGCATAGAGCATCTGCAACAAATATGTGGCTCCACCCAATACACCTGGGAAATATCTCCTTCTTTTTGCTTCTATCCATTCTATTCCTGTTTGGGGAGGTTTAGGGAACCGAAGTTCATCCTGCAATGACTTGTTTTTATCTCACATATTCAGGAATGTACAAGTTGAAGAGTGTTTAAATACTGTGTGAAGAAAGGGTAGCTTGTGCAGGGCCAAGATAAGCTGATGTGTGAGCTGAGGCTTGCCTGAGCCCGGTGTATGTAATATTCCTCCTTCAGGCAAACTCTGCTCAGAGCAGGGGAATTTTTCTCTCTCTGGAGCAACTGTGCATAACGATATTCCCAGGCTGAGCAGTGCTAAAAGGAGATGTTGCAAACTGCTTATGCGCTGTCATTTTGGTTTTCCCCGTATGAATAGACCTAATAACACAGACACGTGCACAGCACCTCGCCTCTGATGCTCTCAAGTGCTTTCCCCAGGTGCAGAAATAGCATTTATTCCTGTTTTACAGATGAGGTAAGAGGAATGGCAGCGGTAGGAGAACTGAGTGTCACTCAGCAAGAGTGAGATGTGTCTTTGCCGTGCTGGAT
Organism: Picathartes gymnocephalus; assembly: GCA_013390045.1. NCBI lineage: Eukaryota > Metazoa > Chordata > Aves > Passeriformes > Picathartidae > Picathartes > Picathartes gymnocephalus. The sequence continues at coordinate 58,492 of WEKY01033387.1, forward strand.
CACACCAAGCAGTACAGTCTGAGGTTTTGGTAAGTATCAAATAAATATCAAAAGCAGGTCTTGCTGAGTGGCCATCAGTCAGTGCCTGCAGTGCAGGGCTGTGAAACCCAGCCCCTGGTACACGGCCACCAAGCCCTGGAGTCAAAGGATTTGCTCTGAGTTGCAATTAAGTGTTGGAAATACTGAAAAAATGTCAAGTGGCTCAGCCACTAAGGCCCAGCTCACCTACACATAACTGATTTTCCTGTCATTCACATGTTCTTTTGAAAAAGCTCCCGTTTATCCTTTGGAGAATATGACAGTTTGAAGTCAATTAAACTTGGCTGAAGTCCCCCACCCCTGAGAGGGACCAGCCTGACTCCCTGGGCTGCAACCACGATGCCTTTGAGCATCACCCTGCTATGTCAGGCAATCTGGGGAAAGGAAAGAACCAGTTTCCCCCATCTCCTCCCCAGTCCCAGAAATCCTTGGCTGATTGGGCTGTAATCTGTTAGGGAGTATTGAAAATGCTCTGTGTTTCAGGGCTTAGCAAGGGATGCTGCTGCTGAAAATCAAGACCTGAGAAAGGAACAGAATGCCACCAGTATTTCTGACATGACACAAAAGTGAGGTCGGTTGTGAAAGAATAAATTAAAGACACAGTTTTAAAGATCCAGCAGTAAATATGCTGAAGGTCATGGGACATCACAAGTTAATAAACTCAACTGGATAATTTAATTCAGCACAAAGAACCCGTCTGTGTGCACTGAATAGAAGGTAAGAGTTTGACATGACGAGATGGAAAAGCTTTGTTACCCTCTTGTCTTGCCAGGATTTGCTTCAATTGCGCTGGAGAATGTTACTTCATTCTTGCCCTAATAACACTGTAGAGGAAATTAAATTACTCATATATAACAAAAGTGAACAGATTCTGACATCTCTTCTAGGCAAACCTCCTGCTGTATTAGCTCCCCAGCGCATTCTCCCTCACTTAAGGTCTCATGCATATTTATGATTATCACTCATAATAAATATAAGCACTTTGAGAGAACGCAAATTAACTGCTGGATGTAATGGAGGTTGCCAAGGGTGTTTTTTATTGTTGACTGTGACATGAAGTCTACGATATGGGTACAATAATGGATGGATCATGAGCCATGGAGAAATAATTCCATCACAGAGTGCTCTGACATCAGACACCACAACAGCAAAACCAGTGCCACTCCAACCTCGGGCTGCTTTTACTGTGCTTTTATTTCATTTCATTTTAGAAGGAGCTCTGGTTTGGCTTGAAATTTTTTCTTTATATTTTTATAACTCATCGATTAGTGAAAATAATTAAAGGTTGTAGAGCTAAGAAGGAATTAATTTCATTTTTAAGGCTGACAGACCTTAGCCTTTGGTTTTACCTGGATTCATAATAGTGGGTTGTCTCTGTTGCAATGGCTCTTTCTTAAAGTTTGATTGCTTTTTCATTACATTAGCTAGGTTTTGGAAAGATTTTATACAGTCAATTTAGCCTCCAGAAATAAACCTCACAACCTTGAAACTGAGGTTGAACCCTGCAAGGCAGAGACAATTGCATCAGTGATTGGCACTTGCAGGCTTTCATTAGGAGGAAGCCAGCGCATCCTGAACAATACAGCATTTAAAACAATGGAGCCTTATTTTAAAAAAAATGTTCTTTCTCCCAGCCCATTCCAAATGCAGCTCTCAACCTTTGTTCTCTCAGTAAAGCAGCCTCCTATCTGACATTTAATTAGGCTCCATCCCCCAGCCCAGCAGCATCACCCTTGCCCATGCCAAGGACTGTGCCAGGAGTGGGTTCATTTTGGGGTTAAATGCAGGTGGATTTCATCACCCATAATCTGATGTCCTGGGCAGTGAGAGCCTTTTTTGAGATGGACATCTCTTCAGTGTTTTCTACAACTTCTATCTCGAGCCTCAGGTTCTTCCTATGAAGTGGGGATGGAGTTTTAAGGGGCATTAGTGGTCTTTTTGTTTAAAACTCAGTAAAAGAGCAAAGGCTTGGTACAGAGCAGGAAAGAGGCCGGTGGGAGCAGCCCTGCCTGCCTTTCCCTAAGGATGGCTGTCCAAGGGAGCCAGAGACAAGCCCTCTTTAGGCCATGATGGATGTCCCTGGGCACAGGAATGCACCGCTGCTGCCAGGAGAGTCACCCTTGCAGAGGAACAGATCAAAGCAGGCAGCACAAACATTGCAGGCACCCGAGGAGGAAGGGGATGAAGGCAGCTGAGATTCCATTGGAAATGGCAACATCTGCTCCATCCCTGAGAAAAACGGGAGAAAAATGATAACAGAAATGCCTGGGTTAAGTGTAACCCCTCCTTGCTGCAGCCGAGCATCCCGGGCTCCTGTACTGAGCGCATCACCCGGGGCAGCGCTGCCGGGCTGAGTGACCACCACGGGCAGCAGAGCCTGCACTGGCTCATCCTGCTGCACCCAGAGCACTGCTCATTCCAGGGTTAAACCGTCCTGACGCTGCCTCCAAACAAGAACTCCAAATGCCAGCAGTTCTATTAAACAGTTACGAAAATAAATGAAATACAGGAGCTAATAGAGAGTGGAATTTCTTCTTAATTTGCCAATCATCACTTTTGTTTCTGAAGCAAAATGAGGCTGACACAGAGATGATGGGAAACACAGCATTGGAATGACACTTACAGCATCCCAGAGGACCATTCAAAGCAAGAAAAAAACTGGTGATGTCCTTAAAGACTGCAGATGGTTTCTTCAAGGTGAATAATTTTATTGTTTATTGCCTGTGTACTGCAAGGAATCACAGTTTAAGAAACTGTTCAAGATGTTTTTTCAAGGCACAAAGCAAATATTTAGGAGGCAAATTATCCATAGCAGTGACTGTGTCATCTCCAGAGCTTGGAGTTCGGCTTAGAGGCACTTAATAGATTTGTGGCAGTGAACTCTTAGAAACCATGGAATACAGGTCAGGTTTGTATTTCTGCAGAAATACAGAAATCTTGGAACTGGAATGCTTTCACATGGCATGTGAAAGTACACTCTGTGAGGAAAAAAGGGCTCTTATAAAAGCAGGTGATATTAGGAAGCTTTTATTATACAACACTTCCATTTTTTTTAGGAGAATGAATTCACAAGCTCTCCTTTTCCAAGATATTTCAAAGCTTCCACATCTGACCAAAAAGACCTTATATAGTTCAGTCACATCTGGAAAGTGTCCTTAAACCCCTTGCTAGCTTGTGTTCAAAATTTCATCAGTAGTGAAGATTTTAATTAATTTTTATCTGGCCAAAAATTCCACTTCATTTTCAGTAATGGATTGTTTGGGGTTTTTTTCATTTTTCCTCTTCATATTCATATTCTCCCTTCAACTCCTGTCCCAACAGATATCTGTCACTTCTCCAGGGAGCCTTGACACCAAATAGAAATTCAAGTGTGACCTTTTCCACAGTTAAAAAATTTATTGTTCGTTAGTGCAAACTGGTTTGAGACTGCACCTCTCTGATGCTCAGTCCAAAGCTTTCTGCTGCCATGGCTCTGACCATTTGTTCTGATTCTGCCAGATTTGAAGCCTGTAAAGCATGAACATGTTTTGTGAGCAAAAAACCCCACACTCTCTGAAGGTAGAAGAAAGAAAATATCTGTTTATAACCCTTTTGTTTGGCTTTGTGTATTTGGTTTGTTTTTTTTTTTATTCCAGTTACTTGTGGAAGGATGGTGAAAAGGTCACGGCAGAATTACAGGAGAAAGGTGTCCATAGATCAGCTGTGCAAGCTGCTTTCAAAGCAACTTTTCCGGACAAAAAGATAAAACATAATCAAAGCAACAACTTTCCTTTTCTTTTACCTGAAAGGCCGTGTAAAATTTCAGCCTTTCGAAGGATTGAGGGATAGGCAGCCTCTTGGACCAGGCAGAGCATCACTCAACAGCTGCCTGTGACAGCTCCAGGCTCCTCCCCTGCGGGGAAGGAGTGATGCAGCTTGGGAGAGTGAGTGTATTCTTTGGTACAGTTGGTACATTTGGAGACTTTTTTTTTTTTAATTTAGAGCTGTCTTTTTGTTTTTCCAAGACGAAGAGAGAGCTTCGCTTGCAGCTGAAAGCCTGGGGCAAAAAAATACGCATGTGCCCAGAGAATTGTGTGAGTTGTTAAATGAAGAAGCAGCAGCAGGAGGGCAGAGAAGATGTGGGCTTTGGGCGTGTTGCTTTCATTTTTACTCCTGTGCAGGAGGCCTGGAAGGGAATGGCAGCTGGGAATGAGTCAAACAGAAGTCACCCCTGTACAGCTTGCTGGTGAAAATTAGTTTGGGAAACACTGTTAAATCCAATAAGCAGACACACAAAACCTAAACTAGAAGCATCTCACCGCAAGAGTTATGTGCAAATTAAAAAGTAGTGAAGAGAGGGAATTTCAGGCTCAAAGTCAAGAGACACCATCAGCAATGGCTGGATTTCCTGGGTGCTGCCAGAGCTAAGATCACTGAGCCCTGCTGGGAGGGCAGGCCTGGAACATCCTTCAGATCAACAGTCCTGCCTGGCACTCAGCAGAGTGTGGAGTGTATGACCAAACCTGCCAAGACACGTCTGATTACATGGTTGGCTTTTTTATTTTAATGTAAATTTCATGGCTTTAACAGTGAGAAAGAAAGGAGTTGGGAACAATGTTTAGAAATATTAAAATGTCAGAGAGAAAACTCTTTTCACATAATAAGAAGCTGTTCCAACTAGGACTTGTGGGTTGATTAAGGATGTGAGATTTTGAGTTGAAAGTCTGACTGCTGTGATTTAACAGCAGCAGAAAAAGTAGCCACAGAAGGTAGTGAAATCCCATCGGATTATTGTGGAATAGTGTGATGGTGCTCTCTTCTCCCATCTCTTTCCTGGATTTGGGCTCCCATATCACAGGGGAGGGAAGGCAGCAGCTTTCCTTTATGGATCATTTTTCAGATTCAGATGCTGCTCCTCAGCAGAGCTGCTAAGCCAGAGCTCCTTTCACCCGAGCACGGGCAGTGTGGAAAAGCACATGTAGCCTTTTACCTTCTTGAAACCATTAAAGCCATTTTCCTAATTGATTACAACTGTTGTAATGTGGTAGTTTTAACACTGTGAATAAAGATTACATATGATTAGATAAGCAGTTTAAAAGCTTGGAGAGCTGAATAGTAGCATTTATTAATTGTGTTCGCTCATTTATCTTTGTGCTTTACTTATGATACACTCCCTGAAACCTTAATAAAACTGAATCACAAAGGAAAGCTCATTACTTGGAATAAAATGTACATCCCACTTCTCATGAGTTCAGTTTCTGTGGCCCTCCAGGAAGGGCTCTTGCTGTCACCCAGGTGTGGGGAAAGACCTGACTGCAGGGCTGAGCCCCTCCGTGGGCAGCATTGTCCCCTCTGATGGGTCACCTCAGAGAGGATCACAGGTACAACTGGATAGTTTGAACCAGTGATTTGAATCATTGAAACTGAATTTTTTTTTTTATATATAGTTTCTACTCTCAAAACTCTGAAAACCACCAGTCTAAACAGAAGCTTGGTGGTGTGCCTTTAAATTCAAGGCTAAATCTTCATGTCCTTCATCTGTTTGAAGGAAAGGGTGAGGGTTTATGCTTTGGTTTGCTCCCCTGGCTGATAAGAGATCACACTGAACTGTAGAGAAGGTTTTAGCCTTGTGTACATATTTTTAAAGAAGTGGCAAATTAAAAGTAATGACCCAGGCATTTTATGTTTGCTCTTTCTCCTGGCCATAATAAATCTTTACATAGAACTGCTGGAAGTATTAAATCACTCCAGGGCAACTTGTCCTTGTTCCTCACTGCAGAGACAATAGGATTTTAATAAACAATATCTTTGACTAGGTTCATCAGGTAAGCCAAAAATAACTAGGTATTTGTATCTGTCAGGGATTCAGGAAGAATCCTTGTAATTCACCTTGACTGCAAAAGCTATTACAGTCACATACACGACTCGATAATAGATTTTGGGTGTTGGGGAGAGGGCGATTCTCAAATGCAGGGATACACCATGTACAGCAGTACCATCCCCTTTGGGAAAAAAAAAAAAATCTCTTAAATAAAATGCTTGTGCCTGGGTAGAGAATATGACGATAATAAATGCTTATTACAATAAATGGAGTCATGTTCCTCAAAGAAGAAGCAACTCACAAGAACAAAAAATAGCCAAGGAAAATGAGGCTGAACTGGCTTGATGAACAATAATGATATATAGTCACCAACAGATTTGCAAACTGCACTTTGACTTAATTTTAAAGTTGCTTAATATTCTTGTGATATCTGTAATAGGTTCCAAGACAAACATCACCCTGCTTTAAACATGTTATTATTTATTTTCCAGCCACAGTGAAAAGGAATGGAATATGTGGCCAGTACTTAAAATGAAAGAAATGCCCAAAATGAAAGTGGGCAAAGAAAACTGAGAGCTTTTGTTTCAGAATAATGACCCTCCCCATGGGATAATTAATTTCCCTTAGAGCAGCTGGTTATTTTTTAAAGATATTACACTTATGCAGATTTAACTGTAGAAACATCTTATTGTTGTAATTTCTCCAGTGTGATGCAGCTCTAATTACTCACTGTTCAGAGCATAAAAAGGAAATGAAAGATGAGCAGCAAGTTAATTTTTATTTTAAAAACAAAGAAGATGAGTTTTAAAAGAGGAAAATCCAACCATTGTGTATCAGAGTGGGAGCATGGATGCATGTCATGGAAAGAGGAGTTGCAGTAATTCTGGATTTTGCCGGGAGGATGCTGCCAGAGGTGAGCCACAGCCTGGAAGGAGGTCGAGGTTATTTACAGCAGTGACAGCGGGATGAAAGCAGCACAGCCTGAAGAGCACCCTACCGAGGGCAGGAGCTGGAGCTCTGTGCTTCTGCCACCTGTTTCTTTGGATTTACCCTTAATCTGGCTGTACACATCGGTTTTGACAAACCTCCTCTGAAACTCAGGATGCCGTGATGCCTTTGGGGGTGTTTGGCTTGGGGCTGCTGGATCAAAGGTGCTCCCAGCACACAGCACTCAGCAACCCCACGTGCACAGGCTGCTCTTTGTTGTGCCTCTGCTTTGTGTCTGGGGCTTATGCTCTGCCCTTTCAGTCGTCCAACCATGTTTCCCAGGCTAAGAAAGACATTTTCTGCCTCACTTTTCCCTGCCTTTCCGAGGCCTTACGAGGCACAGTGCTGAGCACTGTCGGTCCCTGCAGACATTTGAAACTCCTGATTCTTCTGCAGGTTGGAGCAAAGTGCTCAGTGCAGACAAACTCTGGAGAGCTTCAATACACCTGCTGAACAAAAGATCCTGATATCCTAGCAAGGAACAGAGATCTGAAGAAATGCCTCCCTGATGACCAAAGCAGCATGAGCTGCAAACACATCCAGCTCCTGATTTCTGAACTCCAAGTTTGGGGGGATTGACACAAACTATTATCCACAACTTATTTTTTCCTTTGGTACACCAACTCCCTTTCTGTAAATGACCCTTTGTTATTGAACAGGCTGCCAGGCAGCCAGCCATCTCAGTGCCATGCGGAGCTGGCAGTGCAGCTGGCACTCCAGATGCTCCGCTGGTTGTCGTGGGCACTTGGATGCTCATGAGCCAAGAATAGCCCCAGCACACGTCAGCAAGCTCACAGGGAAGCAAAGGCTGCACTGCCTTGCCCTGCCAGATGATCAAAATGAATCCTCAGACAAGATTTAAATAAATAAACAAACAAACACTTTAAAAAGGAGACTGAGCACAGAGGGCGAGGATGATGCTGCAGAGTGATGACACATGGGCGTGCTGGCACAAATAAAAGCTTTGTCTTTGCTGTTCCTTCCCATCTTTCAAATCAGTTTGGACATCTCCTTTCCAGCTACAGGGTTACTTAGCACACTTAGCTTCACTGCTGCTCTTAATGACAGGCAGAGTCTGTATCTCTGCCTGGCCCCTGCTCAGACCCTGACAGCGTGACCTGCTCCTGTAGCACCCACACTGCTGCCAGCACCACCCTCACCACGGCCCCTGCCCATCCCACACTGCGGCCAAAGCTGTGCCAGGACACCTCCATGGAGAGGGTAAAAAACCCATCAAAACCAAAACAACAGCAGGCAAACCAACACTGACTCCTCCTAAACTGTTTGGAGAAACCTGCTCAGACGCAGCAAGATGCCAGGTGTTCGCACTGACAGCACCTGTATCAAGTGCAGGTCATGAAATGGAGCACATCCACAGCACAGAGAGAAATTAAACATAAGTTGAATGCCATTATTCAATTCTCACCTAACAACGGCTGTAACAAAGGCAGGAAAAGGAATTCCTTGACTCAGTTGTCATGACAATACTCTTGAAAAATATCTGCCACAGGCCCAACCCTCACTGCCTCCGTGTGACTGCTCCTCTCCCGCATTAATGCAGCACTCTCTCCCAGATCAGTTCCAGGATGGAACAATTACACTCATCTGCTGCGTGTGGAGGCAGCAGATACCAACGGTGCAGTTTATAATGCAGCTGCTATAATTAGCTTTTTGGAATGAGCACTGCATGGGGAACTCCTCAAGCCATATCATTATAGAGAGAATGGGATAATTGCCGTGTGGTTGCATTGTATTTTGTTTTTATTCACATTTTTCATTGCTAATATGCTTTTTAAATAGTGACAAGTACAAATGTTCATAGCAGAAAAATTAAATGCAAATGCTATTGCCATGCTAAAAAAATTTTTTTAAAAACCATCAAAACCCCAACCTCCTGTATATCTTTTTTCTGTTACCTCTGCTTCTATGCTGGTCTTTGATCTTACACTCCTAGGATAAAACTGCAGCATTTCCATGGAAAATGATCTTTGATTAGAATAAGATGATCGTTTTGGTCTTATTCTTAGTATATTATATTATTATTTATATATTAAATTAATATTTATATTTTATTTTATATTATTATAATAATAGTGTATATAATGTTATTATATACACTATAAGTCTACATAAATATTACATAGATACTGTATACTACATATTTTTATATCTATATTATATATTATATATATAATATATAAATTTTATATATAAGGGAAAGGGGAAAAAAAAAGAAATAGGGTGTCTGTGCTGTTCCATGTCAACTTAATTTTTCGAGAAATTTAAGAGCTAACTAGGCAGCAAAGGGAAAAAAATACACACTTTCATCCATGAGCTAATGTACTTCCCCTCATTGACTTTTTATCAAACATGTTACTAATATCCCTTCCAAATTACTGATAAACTTCACTAGTGTGTGATTTAGCTATTACTGGAATATTTCTTTCTGAAAACAAATAGAAGGTGGAAGAGAGAGGGAAAAAGTGAAAGGGTCCTGTGGGGTGATGGCCAGCTTGTCCCAAAAAGAACAGGAGTGAGGAACCTCCAAGAGCAGAACATGGCCCCGAGTGTGTAGCAGGAACATTTTCTCCCTGGATCAGCATTTCAAGGGCAAAATGAGGCAGAAAACCTCACCCAGTTCAGTTCTGCAAGGGCAATTGAAGTTAATCTGAGACAAAGCAGCAGCTTTAACACACAGATGCCCCACAGGATGCTCCAAACAGTTCATTATCCTGAGGAACAGATGCCCCAGCCCCTTCCCCAGCTCGTGAGCGCTGCTTTACACCCACCCAGAGTCACCTTCCCCTCTGCCACCTAACGCAGCAAACCAACAGATGGCTTTGGAACAGAGGGGGTTCCATTTGAATCCCACAGCCCCTCTTCCCTGAGCTCCTGTGTGCAAGCAGGGGCTTAAAATCCTCAGCGCTGGGGCAGACAGAGCTTCTGCCCTCCTCCTCCTCCCCCTCTGCAAGGGAGGAGCAATATCAACCACTCCTGATTCCCACCAAAGTGCAAGAAGAAGTGAGGGTCCTCGATCTGGGCAAACCACTGTCTGCATTTCCCCCGTTTACCTTCCCTTCTGCTGTAAAGGCTGGCACAACCATAATTATTACTGTTATTGTTATTAATAATAACTCCTGGGCAAGGCATTAGTGCATGGATGCAGGGTGTCATGGCACACAGCAAATATCTGAGCTACACAGAAAACTTTCGAACTAAGCAGATGAATTTCTGTTTGCACTGGACTAGACTGAAACAACTTTTGTACAAAGCAAATGATCTATGCAAGCAGCAGGACGCCAGGCTTTTTCTATCTCAAAATCCAGAGAACCACTTAATTCCTTCTTAAGCCAGACCCACTCTCTGATGGTTTTCAGCAGTGTGCTTTGGAGATAAGACCAGATAGCACCTCAGATGATCCCAAAATGTTCCATACAGTAAGCTGAAAGTTCAAAATAAAAATCAAACTGAAACCTAAACAAACAAACAAAAAAACAAAAACCTAAAAAAAATCTTGCCCTTATCTCAGATGAGCTGAAACAACCCAGAGGAGAAATTATACCATGCGGTAGCAGTGTCAGGCTCTGTGAGGATGTACTCATGTTTGGGCAATAGTCCCAGTGTTTCTTTCCTTGCTACAGATGAGTCGGCAGGAGCAGAAATTGAGAGCAAAGCCTTTGCTTCAAATCTAACCAGGACAGGGTTAATGTGGGAATGTTTTCCAAAGGTATGGGAAGAAACACCCACCAGGTTACAACAGATGAAGAATTTTGCTCCAAGAAACATCTGGTTTTACTAAGCACAAATTACAAGACGTGGGGTACTGACCTGCTCCTCCTCAAGGTCCATATTCCATCCTATGGCCCGCCTGGGATGGAATGCTCAGAGAGGGCTGCAGTGCCTGGGCACTCACTGGGAGCTCAGGCAGAAGGCTCTCCGAAAGGCACTGTTGCATTAAATGGTTTCTGTTCCAGCTGAAAGGCAGCCCCAGCACAGCTCTGGTCAGGGCAGCTCCTGGCCCAAATCCCTGCCCAGGGATCAGAGCAGTGACAGCTGGAGGAGGGAGCAGGGCCAGACTCAGCCTGGCCAGGCACGAGCTGCTGCTGCTGCAGCTCCAGCATGACACATTTGGCAGCCGTGTGGGCTGCAAAACACCCCGAGGGACACGTGGGATCGGGGGCACAGCTGGCAAGTGCCATCACACCTGCGTTAGCAAGGCCCTGTCCAGGGCCACCAGCATGAGCTGGCCCAGGGCAGCAGGACTGATATTGAAAGGACAAAACTCGTCACATGAGCCTCTTGACATCCTCCAATCCTTGCTGGTCACCTGAGGTCATCCAAGGCCACCTCTGCCAGCTCAAGGAATTCCTCATCAATGTGCTGCAACGTGACCAACGAGTGGGGTCGGGGATAGCAGATTCCTGCAAGCCTGCAATTTGCTGGCCATCAAATAGGGGTGGATGGCTGGCAGATCCAAAATTACAGTGCAGGTAGGAGTACAGGGGAAATTATTATTGTCAGGATTTTATGGAGAAAATAACCATGCAGAATGTATTTTAAGGTGGTAGTTTAGACAGGAGCATGATAACCTCGTAAACCATAAGAGGAAAACTTGAGGCATTTAAAAACATCAGAGGAAAAATGACAGTGAATTACTACTGCCTCTTCTTTCCTAGTTATTTGTTGTCTTAAATGATATGTGTGTGCCTGTGAGTGTATTTGTAAATATATTTACTTTTTTTCTCTTCAGATAGATTTTACAAATGGAAGAGCTCAGAGTGTTGCTGTATTAAGGAGCAAAAATAAAAATCTGAGTGTTTACAAGCACCAGCCGGCGAGGACAGGTAAGTAACTGCATCCCTCTAGATGATGAAGGATGCCATCGTCTGACTGCAGCCACCAGAGCCAGCAAATTCCCTTTGGAAACCTCCCATCCCTCCTCCCAGAGCCCTGCCAGAGCAGGCACACACCCCTACAAGTAGGTTTGATTTATTATGGGACCTTCTCAGTGCTTCTTTGTGCATCAGCGCTGCCTCTGGAATGAGGAGCAGGTTCCACGTTAGAGATAAGGGCGTGCAGGGAGGTCAGGATACACCAAGGTGGTTCTGGTGCTCCTGTGGAGCAACCCAGATCCTCAGGGATTTATGCAGTCAGAGCCTGAAGTTCACTTCAAGTCGCACTGCCCTGTGCCATCCCACAGAGGGGTGGCACTGCCCAAGGAGCTCCTACAAAGTGTGACAGGCAGGCCAGGGCTGTGAGACACTCACCCACACACATTTCAGCGTGTGCTCCCCAGAGCCAGTGTGGGTGATGCTCCATATGTCTTCCATTTCTCATAAATGAATGTCATAAACAAATGTCCTTCAGAAAGGAACTGAATGTCAGCATTTCCTGAGCCTCGTCAACCAGACCCACACTGTGCTAAGGACTTCTAAAGGGAAGCAGATGGTCTGACTGCGTGGAGAAAGGCAATGGGATGGGAAACACCTCATCTTCCCAAGGTGGGAGGCTGGGAGATGGCAGAACAGCTTATCTGGGAGCTGTTCGTTAGCTGAGCTCTCAGCTCTGCCTACTGGCATTTCTCTGAAAGCTTGTGTCTGATAAAAGAAGACATGGATGAAAGGCTAAAACATATTTAAGCAAATTTCTAGGAAGGATTTTCCCTCTTTTTCAGAAATATAGTCAGGATCTGCACTGTTTTGAGACTGTAGTCCAACATTTTCACTGCAAATCACCAACCAAGTGGGAAGCTGATGAATGAAGTGTCTGGTTGACACAGAGAGGCACAAAGTGATGTCACCCTTCAGGGAACTCCCACAGCTTTCATCTGTCCCAAATTTCAACTTTGTAACTTCTGGAAGTTTTGAATTACAAAAGACTGCCTCCCAGTGCAGGGTATGAGGAGAAAGGCAGAGCTGGGCATCTCCTAAGGCTGTGAAGATCTGTCCCCCATGGATGAGCTGGCTGTGCAGATGCTCTGCCTGCACCCTGTGCCCCAGCGGGCTGTGGCAGTGAGTGGCTGTGTCAGGCTGTGGGCAGCCAAAGCCTCAGAGGGTGAAGCTGGAAAGGCTGAAAATCCCCCAGATCCAGCTCACCATCATCCTCCTCTGCCTCCTGGAAAATCCACTGCTCATGGGCTCCATCAAGAACTGAGCAGCTTCCATCACCCAGTCCGTTTCAGACTCACAGGCAAACCCCACTGACACTTTGTGGGCTGCCTGTGGCATGTCCCACATGTCAATAAACACAGCACAGCTCATTGCAGGCACAGTCTGAGAGCATGCATTTCTAGGTGTAAGGGAAAAATAGTTTCTCCCTAGTGAACAGTTTCACAGGTGGTGTAAACCAGCCTGGATGCTGATTTCAGTGGGACAATGCTGGTTTCTATAATTTAAAGCCTTGTCCCAGACTATTTAGAAAGTGGGCCTCTCTTGGAGCAACTCCCAGGGTATCTCCATGTCACAACACTCCCTTCCTAGGAAATCATCAGCCAGGACTATGAGTTACCTTAACGGCTGCATCACTTCAGACAAAACCTCGCCATCTGCTCTACCCTCTAATTACAAATGCAGAAAACATAATTCACAATCAAATCACATATAAAAGTCAAGAAAATGAGCAATTAAAATGCACATTCTGCCAGGCAAATCAACCTTCCCTTCCCTGGCACGCTGTACACACTGCTGCTCTGGCCTGCCACAAGGCAGGGTCAGGACTAGTCCTGGACCACTGGGCTGGTCCCACTGGTCTGTCTGATATCAGCCTTCCAGCCTTGATCCCCTCATCTACCAGGGACTTTCTCCAGCTCCAGCCTGCTGCTCTACTTTCCAGTGACTCGCCAACCCTTGGGATCATTTTTTCCCAGGGAGAAATTTACCTTTCCAATGTGCAGACATATCTTTGTTATTTCCCACTCCCTGCCTCTCTTCTGGAGTGCTCCTTGCTCACAAGTCAACACAAACTCGAGGGTTTGGGGTGAATAAGCAGGGATGGATGGTGCTGTGTTTGCCAGCAAACACCCCAGGCTGAATTCATCTCTGGTGCAGTGTGCCTGCACTTAGAGCAGTTATCATCCCCTCCGGAATGCGTCTGCTGGAAGGTACATTAACATCCCAGCATCATTTATACTCTATAAGTAATTCAAACCTACAGGGGAAATTTCTTGCATGTTCAAAATTCAAAATCTCCTCCTCTAACATCAGCTGGGCTGAAATGCAGCTCTGAGGCTCGAGAGAAAGAAGGTCCTTGGAGAGGGATGTTCCACTGGGGAGAAGGATTTGACCACTGAGCCTTACCTCCACATACCTGACTGTGAGGCTGGAAGACAGCTCTGTCCATCAGTCTGTCCATCACTGATGTCTGGGCTCTGAGGAGCAGCCCCAATGCCCATCAGATCCATCCCAGAGGATGAGAGTGAGTCAGTGCTCTGCAGCAGTGCAGAGCAGGGGGAACAAAAGTCCTCTCTATTAATGTCACTCAAGCTCTTCAAAGCTCCACATGTGACATGTCTGCTGGGCCCTTTCTTGTGGCACATCCTTCCACTCCTGCCTGGGTGGAGAAAAACCCTTTATGAGCCAGGTCTGCAGTCTGATCCTCCCTTCCATCCCTGCTCAAGGCCTGCAGAAGGCTCCTGGTCCTTTTCTAGCAATACTCAGGTTTCCATGTTGGGCCTCAGGGAACACACAGGTCCCTGCTGTAGAGCTGCCGTATGCCAGAGCCACGGAAAGGGAAAAGGGATGGGCTTAGCAGAAGAGACATGCTGCAAATGGGAGAGCCCACCACGCGCTGTGCCACTCTGCCATTGGAGGGGCTTCATCTCACTGAGCAAAACTCCAGCAACAAGAGGGCTGATGTGACCCAGACTGCAGCTCAACTGTAGTTACATTTATTATACCTAAACAGACATAAAGCTATAACGTGGATCAACACATTTTATCACAGTCATTCACTGAACACTGAGTCCATGCAGCTTAGTTATTGCCTTTCTACAGCTCTGAAAGATTTACCATAGTTTCAGAATAATCTGGAACTTTATTATGTAGTTATTTTAATCTCACTTTATATCATCACTGCTTGGAGTCCTATTATCAAAGTAAGATCCTGTTAAGATACAGCAATGATGAATGGTGTTAGAACCAGCTAAAACAGAAACAGAATCCAAATCTGTTTTGCTATATACAGTAAAAAAAAAAATCAAGTGAGCCTTAATGGTGAATTATAGAGGGATAAAGGTGTTCCTACCCAACAAACAGCTCTGGGGACAGACCCTCTCCAGCAGCTTCCCTGCAAGATTGCACTGAGCCCTTTGTCCTGCCATAAGGTTTTTGGAGATGGAGTTGCTGTGTACGTTGAAGAGCAAGCCTGGTGCTTGGGGCTGCAGTCTTTGCCCTGCTAGGGTGCTGCTCAGACATTCTCTGGTGGGTGCCTCCTCGGTGAAGAATTCAGGAGAGTGTTAAAGACAGTCGAATGCTCTAAAGCACAAATTTACATTTCATCTGCTGTGACATTTAAAGCACATAAATATCAAAATGCTATCCTGAATCAGAATATTTTTTCTAAACTGGCACTGAACGTTTTTAGGACATGGTTAAAAGAGTAAGGATGAAAGGCCATATGAGACCACTCTGGGGAGAAGCAGGGAATGGCTGTTCCCCCAGCAGAGCAGTGTCAGCCAGCACAGCGCTCACTGGCACGGGCTCAGACGCTGCAACCGGTGACACACGGGTCACCCGCACCGAGGGAGGGCCGGAGTCTGCCTGACTGGGAGGAAGGATCGGCACTGTCCGTCCAGAAAGAGTGTGGTCATCTCCTGCCCCCACCTCACAGCACCTGCTGGGACACAGCGGGGCAGCCCGAGCAGAGGGACACAGGACGCTGGCTCAGGTCACCCCACTCACCTCCCCGCAGTCCCCTCAGGCCACACCACAGCCGGCCGCTCTGGGATTTCTGTTTTTCCCTCTTTCCATCATCCTCAGCCCTGCAAAACCACCATCCCCACGGCTCTGCGGGATCAGTTCCCTGGGCAGGGCCACCGGTGGTGCCCCTAACCCGCACGGCGCCTTTGTTTGCTGCGGGATTTGCTCTCCTGCGTGGTCACACGCCCAGAGGGCGATGCTCCAGCCCGGGGGGCACCTGCATTCCCAGGGGAACTGCAGGAAGCGGTCGGTTCAGGTGAGGTGTGCGGGAGCAGACTCCGACACTGGCAGAGAAGCCCGGGGCCGAGCGGAGGCGCGGCAGCACAGCGGGCACGGCCGCCCGGTCTGCACCGTCCTCTAGTGGCCACCGGCCCCGCTTCACCGGCCACAGGGCAGCAGGGGCAGCGGGCAGAGCCGGGACAGCCCCCTTTGCCCATGGCACCGTGCCCTGCCCGCCTCTCCCGTCCAGGTAAGATGGAACTGTCGTCCTTGCAAGAACGACACTGCAGCTGTCACACTGATCACCAGCAAGGCTGTGTCCCGCTTGGCAACTGCAGCTCTTGGCTCTGCTTCCAACACCGCAGCACGTGGTATCGCCCATCTGCAGCCGAGACGACTGAAATGTAAATCCTCACTCTCCCAGTCTGCAGGAAACTGATGTGGGAAAAGGGATGTGATGATTCATTCTCTTCCTATCTCGGAGCCCAACACTCTTTCCCCAAGAGCAGCCCACGAGTGCACCGTGCTACCCACCTAAATATTTGATAAAAGTTAAACACGAGCACCTGTGATTGATGCTTCTCCTCACGCACCGCTCCAGCTGCTCTCTGGCTAACGCGTGGCGTTATTGAGGCATCAATTATCTTCAGCACAAGCACGGCTCCATTAGCAGGCCTGCAGCCTGCTCGTTTTGATAAGGTTCACTCTGTGCAATTATCAACAAAATGGGGATAACCAGCAGGACATGGAGTCTGCAGCTTTTAACTCTGTTAGGACAGAGATGATATTCACATCTCTGCATGCACCATCAACCAGAGCATCCTGTCTGCTGGGGTTTATTTCTCTGGAAGAGGAAGGCAGTTTCACTCTGGTTTTATCTCTTTTGGCTCTATTCATATGCTCCAGAATTCTCTTTTTAGAGGTACAAGTAGGGTCCAGGGACAGGGCAAAGAAACTGCAGAAATGCAATTCTTTTTATTAACAGGTCTCAAACTTTCTTCATAAACTACAGAAAGACAGACTCTTGCCTTATTAATAGCAGTAAATCTCCAAGTCCAATAGGCTTCAGTTAATAAATATTGATTATGATAGTGCTGGAAAAGGCTGGTGTCAGTTGAACTGAGATCCTGTAGCCCTTTTTTGCCTGAGCAGGGCTGTAAATTAACTTGAGCTTGTTTTTCAAAATTAGGTAGTGGAAAACACCGGGGTTATGGCTGCACTGTAGTTCTCACTGTCTCAGGTATATGAAACCACCTTAATGCTAATAGCAGCAGTCATTCACAGATGTAAATTTGCACTTCCCTCTATCTCCCACTGAACATCTTAAAAGTAAGAATCTAAGCTGATTAACATAAACATCGTGGTCAGTTCAACCTTTGACTCCCCAGATAAATCACATCATGCTCTTGATGAGCAGCTCTATTTTGCAGCCAGGCTGGGGTGACTTTGAATGGAAGCTCAGAAAAATAAACCAAGGGCAGTCCATTGAATCAGAGACCTTATCATTACCCTCTGGTGGGGGACCAAGGCAGTGATGGGTGGGGAGGCTGTGGGGTTATGTCAATATTTTCATAAAACTCTCTTTTATGCTCACTGAAATAGCCCAACAACAACAACAACCCAGAACAGCCCTCTCCCCACTCCCTATATCTGATAAAAATCAAATAATAACAGGAGTGACTTATGCACTCTCTGCCTGGTACTTCAATCTGGCCTTCCAGTGAATACACCCCATGATTAAAGCATCTATAATCTACAGTCTGTGGAGACCTGTAGAGCAGGAGCAGCAGCAGGTGTGCAGCCTGATAAGGGTTGTTCACTCTGTGCAGATGAAATTTTTAATATTTAAAACTGCTGATTTCTTCTTCCTGATGCCTCCTATTGAGGGGAAAGGGGTGCAAGTTGAAAGATAAAAGCTTGATGAAAGACCAGGTAGAATGTTTGTCCAAGGACAGGCAGGGGCTTAAAGCTATCTCCACCTAAGAGCTGGTTTAAAAATGCTGCTCTGGTAAGCGCAGCATCAGAGCTGGGGGATGAAGTCTCTGGAAAACCTTCAAGGTTTGTCTGAAGTGCACCCAGGCTTACAGCTGTAAGCTCCTCTGAGCTGTCTGTGGTTTGACTGCACCAAACACAGTGCTGGGGCTGCTAGGCATCATCACAAAATAATTAAGTCACTCCAGGTCAGCTGCACATACTTAAAGTAAAGCGCTAACAGCATTTCCAGCTCAGCACTGAAATGTGCTGAGCAATCTGAAAACACCCTGTGTCAGCCTGAGCCTCCACCTCAGTGTCAGCAGGAGCTGCCACAGGCAGCACACGGGGCACTGGGAATGCTCTGGAAAAAATAAATTGCATCCAGCTCCAATCCAGTCACTGCTCATTGCAGTGTTGTATTTGGGATCCACGGCTGGTGGAACACTGGAGATGTTGGTGTCTTTGCAATCCTCCTCCTGAAAAACACCCCTATCCATGGCACTCCTTTTCCTGGTGCTTGGATAATGCTTTAGGCTGTGGTTATTTGGTCTCAGATACAAGGCTCTGCCCACAGGCAGCAGAGGGCCACACCATAGGGCAGGAGCTGCTGCTTTCCAATACTCCCCACCAACTCCATCTGCCCCACATGCAGGATGCCCCTGTTTGGTGCCAGGAGATCCCAGAAAGACAGAGGCACACAGGTCACACAGCCCTGAAGACATTCTAGTTACCCCCTCTATCCATGTAGGAGAACACAGCCAAACTCCCTCATTTTCAGAACCACAACACCTGGATTTGCCCCATGTCCAAGCAGGTTAATATTTCTGCTTTCAAAAAGAACCCAACACTCCTGAGCATCAACATGATGACAGAAGTGAATGACACTGCTCAGCAGCAATTACACACAGATATAACTGGGGCCAACCTGAATAAAATAAAAATATGCTGAGAAAGCCATTCAACATTCTTTCTCTTAAATACATTCATTCATTTCATCTGAAAGATGATACACTGGCATTACTTCTTTCAAAAGGAGCTATGTGGTCCTGTTTGCTACTGCACAGCACTTCAAGATGTTTACCAAACACATACAAGAAAAACCCCATGA
This sequence comes from Picathartes gymnocephalus, assembly GCA_013390045.1. NCBI lineage: Eukaryota > Metazoa > Chordata > Aves > Passeriformes > Picathartidae > Picathartes > Picathartes gymnocephalus. The sequence continues at coordinate 77,534 of WEKY01033387.1, forward strand.
CAAAGGGAGATACATCTTAGAGGTGAAATACAAGGCGTGGGTGAACCTGAACTGAGCTCTCTCAAGTTGAAAGTTACATCTCAACCATTCTGCCTTCCTACCTCAGATACCAGAAGTCAAAGAAAGAAGAAAAGTGGGCAGGCCAGGGAGGAGGTAGCATTGCTTTCTCACCAGAGAACAAAGAAAGAGACTTCCAAAGAAAAAGAGGAAAAATATCAATCCTCAGAAACACCCCACCTGAATTCAAAAGCATCAGAAAAAAAAAAAAAATGTAGAGCTCTACACTGTGAGGACACATCCACTGTTTGGAAAGCATGAAAAAAAAGTGGGTGAAGAAAATGTAACACTTCAGTGTCTCCAAGACAGTTGCAGTTTTCCTTGACTTAACCAGACTTGGCTGCCAGAAACTGGATTTCTTGGCCTCTGCTCTCTTGACTTTACTCTTCCAGAAAATATGATTTCAAATTATGCAAGCAGAGTTTAAATCTAAAGAGGTAACATTAAGCTGCTGAAAGTGAGTTTAGAAAAAGTCCTGAATTTGCCTGTGTTGTAATAATGAGTTTATCTCAAACTTAAAACCTTGGGGGGAACACTATCAAATGGAATTTCTGCATGACTTCTGGAAGTATATGAAAAATCCAAATTAACAAAAGCAACCAGTAGCAGTGGAGTTAAAAAGTCATTAGCCCCTGGATACACTCTGGCCAGAGCTCCTAAAACACATGCAGGCTGCAAGTAAAACCACACCAAGCTGCTTATCATTCTGAAACAAAACTCAAGGATTAGCCTCCCACTGCACATCAGCTGGCCTCCCTGGCCACAGCAGGCACCAGGATTATATTAACTTCCAAAGCTCATAAGCATTTGGAATCCAGCAACCTTAGAGCATGAGATGGATGTACATGAAGGAACACTAGCAACATTTCATAGATGGATTTACTGAGCATCTTCTGAGTTGTAAGACAAACCAGTTTCAATGCCTTGAACGTGGGAGTGCTGAGTACAAGGAAAATAAACATCCCTCTGAAGATGAGTTTAAAAATGCATATAAAAATATAATTATAATACATCAGGTGTTTACACTTATGTATTGAAGACATTTATTACAAACAGGCTGTCAGCTCTCATATAAAAGTAACACATCTGAAAAATAAGAGCAGTCAGAGACTGCAATTCCCCTCAGTACCCTGGAAAGGCAGTGAGATGCAGCCTCTGCACCAACATTCTGGGGAAAGGGCTGGGGTCCCAGCCAGGAACAGGTCCAGAAACCCTTGCTCCAAGGAAAAATCCCTCCCAAATACCACGTGGCAGTATGCAACTGTGAGAAACGCAGGGAAGTCTATCCAGGGGCAGTCGCAAGGGGCACTGAAGAAGGCTGCAGCTCAAGCAGTCCAGCTCTCCTCACAGGGAAGGGCTGCCAAGCACACGGGAGCTTTCTGCATGTCTCTAAGCTCCAACTGCTGCACAGTTGTGTTTTGGTAAGAGATGGCATCAGTCTAAACTGAAGTGCTCTGCAAAAATAGAGTTTTTCTTCCCAAACAAACCTCGAACTTGCTCAAACTCCAGGGGCACATCAACAGCCTTTTTCTTTACTTCTTTATCAAAAAGCTACAAAACAAAAACCAGAAAATATTGTCAAAACTCCGTACAAGCTCTTCACCTCAATAACACTGCTCACTCTAAAGTCTTAAAAGATCCAGCAAATGAACACTTAAAAAAAAAAAAGGCCAGCCCTGTCACCACTGTTGCTCATGCTCTGGTATTTAACAGACCATTTTCCTGGTTTGCCCTGGTTCTGGGTAACCAAGTTTGTATAGGTCCCTCCCTAGCAGCAAGGCAGATGCATGGCTACTGCATCCAGAATCTCCTTTCCTCTGGTTACAGTCATACACAAAGGCACGGCAGCATTACCTCATAAGCTGAGAGCTCCAGGAGCCCTGATATGTCATCCTCCATTTCAGACAGGGACTGGTTCAGGACACCAGCTGCCTTGGCCACATCTGGGTAATAATGGTTCTGGAGAGACTGAAAAAGCAAGATAAATAGGAGATAATTTAATAAGTGCAGGGTAACACACATCAATCTGCATTCCCACACAGATATCTGCCCATTTGTTGGTCAGATCTTCAGTGAACACCAAATTCCATCAGAGCCAAGTTCACTGCACCATGCTACTACAGAACTTCAAAAAAACCTCATTTAAGGCATCTTTCAAACATGTCAAAGGCTCCTCTCACATGGTCACATCCAGCTCAAGACAAACTCATCCACAGGCCATGCCTACACTGCATAACCCAATTCTGCTACCTCACAGTGCCCTCATGCCACACCCAAGCTCCAGCTCTCCAGGGTTCCTGCTCCCGCACATCACTCTTGTTGGTGCTTCAGCCCCCTACACAACCCCCTCATCCATTTCTAGAGGATAACCCAGCTGCACGCAATTCACTTCCATCAGTGCTCAGCAAATTCCTCTCTCCCCTCCAGAGCAAGTGAGAAGCCTGGTACATTTGCAGCTATTTAGTCTGTTTTCAGCTGCGAACTGGAAGTTCAAATGTGTGCTCACAAGCCATCCACTAATTAGCTTTTTCCAGCACATGGAATCCTTTGCTAGGATAGAAAGGATGCAGAGTAAAAGAACTCATCTCATCCGCAAGACAAATGCCAAGCAGGTTCTTGTGAGAGGGGCTGCCCACTGTCAACATGTGTCAAGGAAGCAGCAGGGGTATAAGAGACCCATACCAGACCCACATGCTCATTTTGGGATGACATACCTGAATCTCCCAGAGAGAGCTCTCCAAAGCCCTACTTTCAGATGGCTCCTCCTCCTCCATAATATATAGATCTTCTGACATATCTAAGGAAAGAGGAGACACAGAGTTAATCCCTCCTGTGTGATGAATGTAAACCCAAAGGGAACACAGAGTAGTGCTGCAGCCAGAGCTGCTCCTTCCCAAGTCATTTATGGTCCAGGAACAAGCTGACACATCCCAGCATGACCCAAGAGTCACTGCTGGCAGCACTACAGAACCATGTTACTTTTAAAGAGCATAGGAATTTAAGAGCAGCAGCCTGCTGACCTTCCACAAACTCAAGGGACAGGACAGAGGGATCCTTCCAAACCTCAGAACTGCAATCTCCCCTCTTCCTCCACAGGAATGCTGCTCTTTATGCTGTCTAAAGGCGTAACACCCCTCCCCTCTTACCTGCTGGCCCTCCTGGCCTGTGAACCAGCACTCTGCAGGCAGGGTGCCTCCGGAAGAGGTTACAAATGAAGGGAATAATCATGAGCAGAGCCTCGGGAGGGGCGGTGAGGGCCAGCCGGGCCAGCCGCTTGATGAACGCTGCCACCAGGTACGCAGGCAAGTGCCTGGAGACAGGGGACAGAGGGAGCAGCCTGTTACAGCCCTGCCAGGAGAGCCAGCAGCATGTCAGGTTAAAGATCAGGGGGCTCTTGAGGCTTTTTTGGCTATGGAGTAAAGAAATGCTATAGGAATCTTGCTTTTAAGCAGCAATATATTGTGTGCCCACTGGAACAAATTTTTGGGGGAATTTACATTCAACACATGAATAATCTCAGATCACTGTGAGATTCAATCCTGACACGTGGCACCATCGTGCCAAGCACAGCCCCTGTACACGGCCATTCTTGTGGCAAACTTTACTCAGTTTTTATAAACTTCTGAGTGCTTGGCCAGGCAACCTTAGTTATATTCTTCTGATGTCATTTTGTGGGTTTAATTAATACACAGGCCATGGTGTTAAATTTACATAACACTTCCAAGCACTGCAGCTGTTAACATAAAGCTTTGTGTAGTGTAAATGTGCAGCACAATTCTTCTAACATTCTTTAATGGTAAAAATGCAAATTTCTAACAGCAATCAGCTCACTTAGGCACTTTCTTCACGTCAGAAGAGTCGGGATGAAAGATGACAATTTCCAGTCACTCAGACTTCACTACACTTGCAAGGCTCAACAAAGTCACCCACAGGTCTTGTCACTCTCTCCAAAGCACGAGAGGAATACAAGAGGGTTGGATATTAAGTGCCTGGTGCTGTGTTCCTGTTGGTTTATTTTATAACATATGATGGCAACTATATGACCAGCTGCCTATCCAGTTTCTTCCCTGTGTACAATGAACTGACAACATCAAGACAGGCTGTCCAACACCTCACATTTCAGTGCTTTATGTCTGCAAAAAGCCATCCATTTAACGACAGCTTTGTAATCTATAAAAAGCCTGCAAATTTTACTTTTCCATATTTACAAAGACAAGACAGAAAATTCATCACTTTCACCTAAACCGGAACAGAGATCAAAAACACATCCATAAGCACTTGCAGCTCAACTCTGATAACTAACTGCAGTTCTTCCTTTCTGACAATCTATGGCTGTGAGGCAAATCTTCAAAAATAGCACATGAAAAATTACACAAGACTACAATAACAGTCTTGGATTCAGTTTTCTCCATAAAAATGTATCTAATCCAGCAGGCACACTGAATACATTATATCCAGACGTGTGGGAGACTGCTCAAGAACAGAAAAGCAGGAGGAAAATATGTGAGCATACATAATAAAGATGCTACTTACGATGAAGACAAAAACAGATCAGTCAGGTGGAAAAAGCGAGCTCGGTACTTCACATGATAGATGGAAGGGTCCAACAGATTGTACAGCTTTTTGTAAAAGTCAGGATACTCCCTGTTGAAAAAAAAGGAGAAATACAACATCCATTAGTGGTGTACAGAGGGACTGTGTCTAAATGTTTTTGTGCTTTCATTAAGAGCACCCCAGCCCACTGCTGTGCTCTGTTTAGCTCTCTCAGGCTTCCCTCTACAGTCACCACTTGAAAACAAGCTGTAGGTGAATTTACAGCTCTTGCAGTGCCCAGCCATTTCCAGGGTGTGAAGCCATGTCCAGTGGCAAATGGTACAGGATGCAGTGAAAGGGACACCAAAGACTATGGCTTCACTCTGTAATCAGATCAATGGAAATCAATTTTCAAGTGCTGAGCAACCACAGTTTAGAGAAGAGAATATTTAGGCTCAGTAGTAAAAGAAAGCGACAGCCAAAAATGCTCAGCATTCTAATAGCTGAGCCTCTTGTGCAGAGTTTGGCTTTCTCATGAGGGAATTTTAAAGCCTGAAGGTGTGGTGAATCCATTTCAGCTCTTCTTACATAAAGACACAAATGCAAAAACCCATGTTTCTTTAAACAATATGCTCTTTTTACTTACAGATTATGTTGATGAATCAGAATAAATAACCCATTTAGGGCTAGAAGACTGATTGTTCCACCTGTAAGAAAGCAGGCCGATATCAACACAATAAAAATAATTAAAAAAAAAAAATCCTCAAGTTTTTTCTCTAATAACATCTTTCCAGAAAGAACACAAAACTAAGTACCTGAAATCAGAGCCAGTGTGATGGCTGAAAGGTGAAATAATACCATCTACACCCTTCCAGAGGTTCCCAAGTTCCTTATAAAGATTAAGCTGTAGTTTAACAGAACAAATGCTCAATGACCGAGACAAAAATGCGCTGCTCTAATTCCTCAACAAAGCCACACTGGGGAGGCAAAGATCTGCTCAGAAAGGACATTTCTGTAGGAACCTGTGGATCCTGTGTTTGGATCAGAAGCACTGGGTGAACTCTATATTTAAAATAAATCATACCAGTGCTCTACTCTTCCCAAAGTCTTAAATATTATTTTCCTTACACGTAAGGAGCAATGACATTGACAAATACATGTAAAATCATCCCACTTTCAGGGACAATGAGTTCACCCTAGTTCCTCAGCTCCATGGCAGCCACAAGTGCACCTATTGCATCACCCAGGCCATGGTGCTGCATCCAGCAGAGCTTCTAAGTCCATCTGTCCCATGCGGCAGGTGCCACAAAGGATAAAATGCCGTTCTCACTCACCTATGCCATAGGCCACTGTCAGGAAGTCCATCATGAGAGTGGGCTCGTTCATGTAAGGCAGGACAGAGTCGTGCAGAATGACAAGAACCTTTTTGTAAAGGCCAGTGGGCAGCTGTGAAGGACCAAACAACACAGTGAAACAAGCACTGCAGGGATGAAACAAGCACTGCAGGAAGAACCTGGACAGCAGCAGCAACCTGTGGCTCAAAGAGGCAATGCACAAGCAGAAGGGAATGTGCCAGGACAATACAGAGCAGCTTGCAGCAGCAGTTCCCAAATGGGAGAGTTTACAAGTGACACCAACTAAGTCGATTCAAGAAGCAGGTGCTCACAGCTAACAGTGTCATCACTCAGATGGGGAAAACCACCAGGAAAAAGGCTGGGGAAGCTTCAGCTTGTGAGCAGAGGTTGTTATGCTGCAGATCACCTTTATGAGCAGACATGTATAAGTTGAGACTTAGAGTAAGGAGAAAAAACAGGCCACATATGAGGTCATGTTTCTTGGCAGAGTGATCCAACAGAAATGGTCACTGGGCTGTTCCCACCCAACACTCAAAACATACTGGGGTCCTGCCAGCAGCTCTATGCAAGGCTGGACACAACTGCTAAGGATCAGGAATCCTTAAATTAAAGAGTGATGCAGATCTGTGGCAGAAGTAACACTCACCTTGTGCTTCAAAAAAGTCAGCCACATTTTTTCAAACACCTGCCTGTGTGCCTTAAAATAGAATTGCAAACAGTGAGTTAAACACACTGCTGTAGACAAAGCTCTTTTTCAAGCACATAAAATTTCAATTCTATTGCACCAAATGAACAATTACCTGCAGCTTTGAAAGTTTCAAATCCTCACGGTTATCTAAGAAGAAAGGGAAAATAGATGTTGAACTTGAAATGGATGTTTAAAAAATTAAGATGACTTTTTTTAATTAGCCCTTTGGTGCCCTAAAAATTTGGGCTGAAGTACTTAATTTGATACAAGGCCATAAAAGACTTCCCTGTAGACTGAGGTATGTGGATTTTTAAGACTGTTTAGAATCACAGTGATCAAAGAAGCAGACATTCTTCCTCAGCAAACAATAATAAAGTACTTACACACTAAAAATCTTAAACCTGATTTTCCTTTCAAACACAGTTCATCATGCAGATGAACTTTACTAACCTTGTTTGACCATAAATTTGACCATCTCAGACTCTTTGTTTGGCATGTTAATGGGTGAGATGAGGGAAAATATGTTCTGCTGGTAAAAAGGCAGCGGCCTCTGAGGAAAAAAGCATATAAATAACATGAAGCAAGTTCCACAACAGAGAGCAAGATGCTGAGCTTCAATATTTCCCTGTTTCAAAGTACTGAATATATTTAGGAAAGAGAAAAGGAAAATGTTGATGACTGAACTACATGCTGTTATATTCTCTGTTGCTCCAACACAAAACCTATCTCTGTACTAATTCTGGTTTAACAAAACCGTTGGATCCAATGAAGGAAACAGATTCTTCCTCTGCACCAGAGTAAACAGAATTAAAAGTTCTCTGTGTGTCACCCAAGCTGTGGAGATTAGGGTAAAACAGAAGCTAGAGCTTAGACCAGAAAAAAAACCAGTATGTGTCTTGAAATACTTTCAATTCAGAGTAAAGCCAGTCTTGGTATACTGACACACATAAGAAAAAAAATCAATGCCTTCAGTGGGCACACTCATTTCTCTGCCTTCCAAATATTTCCATATACCACTAATCCTTCCCTGCTTCATGCACAAGATACACAACCCAAAGCTGCTTATCCAGAGCCACCTGACCAGTAACAATTTGTTACCTCCTTTGTCTTTTGCATGACTTGCCCAATGCTGGCAGTGACAGCCTTCATGACAAAGTACCGCACGTCGTCGTACTCCATGTACTCCTGGAAGCGGGAGATCAGGAGCGAGGCATCCTCGTTGATGGGAAGCAAACCATCAACAACCACCTAACAAAGGGTTTGGAAAGGAAAGCAACAAGTCAGTCTTACAGCACTGGAGCAGAGTGAAAGGGCTGAGGGCACATGAGGTCGTGTGCCATCAGGTCACTGACAAGAGGGACTTTTCTGTTCTGCAGCTTACCTTAAGAAGGTCACAAGGAAAAGTTAAAGTTCCCTTCCACTCTATTTTGATCAATGGATATTGTGCCTCCAATTCGACAAATTTCATGAGTGTACAGAGTGCGACCTCCTTTAAAAAAAAGAAAGCAACATCACAAAAAAAAACCCCACCTAAACAAGGACACCAGGGGTCAGACCCAAAGGAGGCAACTTTCTAAATGAGGAAGAATTAACTATGACACTTTTCCCTGAGAAAGCTGCACGCTCACTGCCAGCAGCTGGTGAGCAAAGTGAGCCAGAGCATCAGTGCTGTGTTACAGCACTACCTGTCCTCCCACGCTGAAATACTGGGCGATAAGCCCAAGGGACTCTCCGTGAACCCGTGGGTCAGCAGCGGGCTCTACCTTGACCTGGAAGGCGTCGTGCGCCATGAGCTCCCCCAGGCAGCCCACGCAGTCCCTGTAGCGGTGCCTCATCCATATCCTGTACTTGTCCTCGGCGCTGTAGGTCTCTGTGAGGGACAGACACACGCACAGGCTGGGCTCGGGCAGGGCCGCGCCTGGCCCGGGCAGCGCCGCGGGGCCCGCTCCGTGCTCACCGGCCAGAGAGGCGTCCTCGTCGGGCAGCGGCCCCACGAACAGCTCCCGCCGCTCCAGCAGCGCCCCGAACAGCCGGCTGCAGCTCCTAGCGGCGCTCACGATGTCCTCCGGCTCCTCCTGGCCCTGGGGAACAGCGTGTCAGAGCGGCGGCCCGGCCCCGCTGCGCTCCCTCAGCCCGCTCCCCCCGGCCCGGCCCGGCCCGGCCCGGCCCGGCCCGCACCGCCAGCGGCTCCAGGAGCT